>JAGDQO010001619.1:0-600000 GCA_018342035.1 Solanum appendiculatum
CATATTAATGGCGTGAGTTGGTCCCCAGGGTAAACGTCTGCATTTTGAGGTTCAAAATACGCCCAGAGCGGGAATATGGGCATATTTGCCATTTTCCATGTACTATAGTCCATGGATTTTTCGTGATAGGAGGTCCAGACGGAGTTTTGACTGAAATTTTTTTTGGCGGTCTGCTAAGACCTTATTAATGGCGTGATTGGTCCCGAGGTGCAAACTTCTGCATTTTGAGGTTTAAAATAGGCCCAGAGCGGGAATATTGCCCTGTTTGTCGTTTCCCGTGTACTATGGTCCACGCATTTTTGGCCGAAATTTTTTATGGGGTCCGTTAAGACCTTATTAATGGCGTGAGTTGGTCCCGAGGGGCAAACGTCTGCATTTTGTGGTTCAAAATAGGCCCAGAGCGAGAATATGGTCATATTTGTCGTTTTTCGTGTACTATAGTCCAAAGATTTTCGGTGATAAGAAGTCCGAACGAATTTTATGGATGAAATTTTTTGTGGGGTCCGTTAAGACCTTATTAATGGCATGAGGTTGTCCAGAGAGGCAAACGTCTGCATTTTGATGTTAAAAATAGGCTCAGAGCGGGAATATTTCCCTATTTGTCATTTCCCGTGTACTATAGTCCACGCATTTTTCGCCGAAAATTTTTGTTGGGGTCCGTTAATTCCTTTTTAATGGCGTGAGTTGGTCCCCAGGGGCAAACGTCTGCATTTTGAGGCTCAAAATACGCCCAGAGCGGGAATATGGCCCTATTTGCCATTTTCCTTTTACTATAGTCCATGGATTTTTCGTGATAGGAGGTCTGGACGAATTTTTGGCCGAAACTTTTTGTGGGGGTCCGTTAAGACCTTAATAATGTCGTGAGTTGATCTCGAGGGTCAAACGTCTGCATTTTGAGGTTCAAAATAGGCCAAGAGCGGGAATATGGCCATATTTTCTCTTTTCCGTGTACTATATATAATCCACGGATTTTTTGTGATAGGACGTTCGGACGGATTTTTTGCCGAAATTTTTTGTGGGGTCCGTTAAGACCTTCTTAATGGCGTGAGTTTATCTCGAGTGGCAAACGTCTGCATTTTGAGGTTCAAAAAACGCCCAGAGCGGGAATATGACCATATTTTCCGTGTACTATTGTCCACAAATTTTTTGTTAAAGAAGGTCCAGATGGATTTTTGATCGAACGTTTTTGTGGTGGTCCGTTAAGTCTTTATTAATGGCGTGATTTGGTCCCGAGGGGGCAACGTCTGCATTTTGTGGTTCAAAATAGGCCCAGAGCAGGAATATGGCCATATTTGTCATTTTTCGTGTACTATAGTCCACAGATTTTTCGTGATAGGAGGTCCAGACGGATTTTTGGCCGAAAGTTTTTGTGGGGGTCTGTTAAAACCTTATTAATGGCGTGAGTTTGTCCCGAGGCGCAAACGTCTGCATTTTGAGGTTCAAAATAGTCCCAAAGCGGCAATATAACCATAATTGCCGTTTTTCGTGTACAATAGTCCATTGATTTTATGAGATAGGAGGTCCGGACTGATCTTTGGCCGAAACCTTTTTTGGAGGTCCTTTAAGACCTCAATAATGCCGTGAGTTGATCCCGAGGGGCAAACGTCTGCATTTTGAGGTTCAAAATAGACCCAGAGCGGAAATATGACCATATTTTCCATTTTTCTAGTACTATATATAGTCCACAGATTTTTTGTGATAGGAGGTCCGGACGAATTTTTGGCCGAAATTATTTGTGGGGTACGTTAAGACCTATTTAATGGCATGAGTTTGTCTCAAGGGGCAAACGCCTGCATTTTGAGGTTCAAAATAGTCCCAGAGTGGGAATATGACCATATTTGCCGTTTACCGTGTACTATAGTCCACAGAGTTTTTGTGAGAGGAGGTCCAGACGAATTTTCTCTGAAATTTTTTGGTGGGGTTCTTTAAGACCTTATTAATGGCGTGAGTTGAGGGGCAAACGTCTGCATTTTGAGGTTAAAAATAGGCCCAGAGCGGGAATATGGCCACATTTTCCGTTTTACGTGTACTATAGTCCACAGATTTTTGGTGATAGGAGGTCCGGACGGATTTTTTGCCGAAATATATTGTGGGGTTCGTTAAGACTTTATTAATGTTTTGAGTTGGTCTAGAGGGAAAAATGTCTGCATTTTGAGGTTCAAAATAGGCTCAGAGCGGGAATATGGCCATATTTTTTCGTTTTCCGTGTACTATAGTCCACAGATTTTTTTTGATAGGAGGTCCGAACGGAATTTTTCCGAAACTTATTGTGGGGGTCCGTTAAGACCTTATTAAAGGCATGAGTTGGTCCCGAGAGCTAAACGTCTGCATTTTGAGGTTCAAAATAGGCCCAGAGCAAGAATATGACCACATTTGCCATTTTCTGTGTACTATAGTCCACTGATTTTTGGTGATAGGAGGTCAGAACGTATTTTTGGCCGAAATTGTTTGTGGGGGTCCGTTAAGACCATATTAATGGCGTGAGTTTTTCCCGTGGGGCAAACGTCTACATTTTGAGGTTCAAAATAGGTCCAGAGCGGGAATATAGCCATATTTGCCGTTTTCCATGTACTATAGACCACCAATTTTTTGTAATATGAGGTCTGGCTGGATTTTGTGGGTCCGTTAAGACTTTATTAATGGCGTGAGTTGGTTCCGAGGGGCAAACATCTATATTTTGAGGTTCAAAATAGTCACAGAGCAGAAATATGGCATTATATGCCGATTTTCGTGTACTATAGTCCAGAGATTTTTGGTGATAGGAGGTTCGGACGGATTTTTCACTGAAATTTTTCGTTGGGTCCGTTAAGACCTTATTAATGGATTGAGTTGGTCCCGAGGGGAAATCATCTGCATTTTGAGGTTCAAATTAGGCCCAGAGAGGGAATATAGCAATAATTGCCGATTTCCATGTATTATAGTACACTGATTTTTTGTGATAGAAGGTCCGGACTGATTTTTGGCCGAAATCTTTTGTGGGGGTTCGTTAAGACCTTATTAATGGCGTGAGTTGGTCCCTTGGGGGACAAAGCCTGCATTTTGAGGTTCAAAATAGGCCTAGAGCGGGAATATGACAATATTTTCCATTTTCTGTGTACTATAGTCCACGAATTTTTGGTGATAGGAGGTTCGGATGGATTTTTTGCCGAAATGTTTTGTGGGCCTCCGATTAGATTCAATTAATGGCGTGAGTTGGTACCGAGGGGAAAACGTCTGCATTTTTAGGTTCAAAATAGGCCCAGAGCCGGAATATGGAAATATTTGTTGTTTTCCGTGTGCTATAGTCCACATATTTTTTGTGATAGGAAGTCCGGATGGATTTTTGGCCGAACTTTTTTGTAGGGGTCCGTTAAGACCTTATTAATGGCGTGAGTTTGTCCCGAAGGGTAAACGTCAGCATTTTGAGGTTCAAAATAGGCCCAGAGCGGGAATATGGCCATATTTGTCTTTTTCCGTGTACTATAGTTCACGAAATTTTGGTGATAAGAGGTCCGGATGAATTTTTGTCCGAAATTTTTTGTGGGGTTCCGTTCTGACCTTACTTGTTGCACGAGTTGGTCATGAGGGTAAAACGTCTGCATTTTGGGGTTAAAAATAGACCTAGAGCGGGAATATGGCCATATTTACCGTTTTCTGTGTGCTAGAGTCCACGGATTTTTGGTGATAGGAGGTCCGGACGGATTTTTTCTTGAAATTTTTTGTGGGGGTCTGCTAAGACCTAATTAATGGCGTGAGTTGGTCTCGAGGGGCAAACGTCTTCATTTTGAGGTTCAAACTAGGCCCAGAGCAGGAATATGGCCATATTTGCAGTTTTCCGTGTACTATTGTCCATGCATTTTTTCTGATAGGAGGTCCAGACGGATTTTTTACCGAAATTTTTGTGGGGGTTCGTTAAGACCTTATTAATGGCGTGAGATTGTTCCGAAGGGTAAACGTCTGCATTTTGAGGTTCAAAATAGGCCCAGAGCGGGATTGTGGCCATATTTGTCTTTTTCCGTGTACTATAGTCCACATAGTTTTTATGATAGGAGGTCCGGAAAGATATTTCACCGAAATTTTTGTGGGGTTCCGTTATTACTTTATTAATGGCATGAGTTGGTCCCGAGGGGCAAACGTTTGCATTTTGAGGTTCAAAAGAGGTCAAAAGTAAGAATATGGCCATATTTTCCATTTTTCGTGTACTATTGTCTTCGGATTTTTGGCGATAGGAGGTCTGGACAGATTTTTTGCTGAAATTTTTTATGGGGGTCCGTTAAGACCTTATTAATGGCGTGAGTTTGTCCTGAGGGGAAAACGTCTGCATTTTGAGGTTCAAAATAGGCCAGAGCGGGAATGTGGTCATATTTGTCGTTTTTGATGTACTGTAATAGTCCACGGATTTTTGGTGATAAGAGGTCCAGACGGATTTTTGGCCGAAAGTTTTTGCGGGCGTCCGTTCAGACCTTACTTATTGCGTGAGTTGGTCCCGAGGGGAAAACGTCTGCATTTTGAGATTCAAAATAGGCCCAGAGTTTGAATATGACCATATTTGACGTTTTCCGTGTACTATAGTCCGCGGATTTTTTGTCATAGGAGGTCCGGACGGATTTTTGGCCGAAAGTTTTTGTAGGGGTTTGTTAAAACCTTATTAATGGCGTGAGTTGATCCCGAGGGGCAAACGTCTTCATTTTGAGGTTCAAAATAGGCCCTGAGAAGGAATGTGGCCATATTTTTTGTTTTTCGTGTACTATAGTCCATGGATTTTTTGTGAAGGGAGGTCTTGACGGATTTTGGTCGAAATTTTTTTCGGGGGTCCGCTAAGAACTTATTAATGGCGTGAGTTGGTCCCGAGGGGCAAACGTATGCATTTTGAATTTCAAGATAGGCCAGAGAGAAAATATTACCATATTTCCCATATTCCGTGTTCTATAGTCCACAGATTTTTGGTGATAGGAGGTCCGGACGAATTTTTGGCGAAAATTTTTTTGGGGGTCCATTAAGACCTTATTAATAGAGTGAGTTTGTCCCGAGGGGCAAACGTCTGCATTTTGAGGTTCAAAATAGGCCTTGAACGGGAATATGACCATATTTTCCATTTTCGGTGTACTATAGTCCATAGAGTTTTGGTGATAGGAGGTCCGGACGGATTTTTGAGCGAAAGTTTTTTAGGGGTCCGTTAAGACCTTATTAATGGCGTAAGTTGATCCCGAGGGGCAAACATCTTCATTTTGAGGTTCAAAATTGGCCCAAAGCAGAAATATTACCATATTCTTTCCATTTTCCGTGTACTATAGTCCACGGATTTTTGGTGATAGGAGGTCCGGACAAATTTTTGGCCAAATATTTTTTTGGAGGTCCGTTAAGACCTTATGAATGGAGTGAGTTTGTCCCAAGGGGCAAACGTCTGCATTTTGAGGTTCAAAATAGGGCCAGAGCGGGAATATGGCCATATTTGTCGATTTCCGTGTACTATAGTCCACGGAGTTTTGGTGATAGGAGGTCCGGACGGATTTTTCATCGAAATTTTTTGTGGGGTCCATTATGACCTTATTAATGGCGTGAGTTGTTCTCGAGTGGCAAACGTCTACATTGTGAGGTTCAAAAGAGGCCAAAAGCATGAATATGGCCATATTTGCCGTTTTCCTTGTACTATTGTCTACGGATTTTTTGAGATAGGAGGTCCGGACAAATTTTTGGTCGAAATATTTCTTGGGGGTCCGTTAAGACCTTAATAATGGCGTGAGTTGGTCCTTAGGGGCATATGTCTGTATTTTGAGGTTCCAAATAGGCCCAAATCGGGAATATGACCATATTTGCCGTTTTTCGTGTCCAATAGTCCACTTATTTTAGGTTGAAAATTTTTATGGGGGTCCGTTAAGACCTTATTAATAGCGTGAGTTGAGCCCGAGGGTCAAACGTCTGCATTTTTATATTCAAAATAGGCCTAGAGCAGGAGTATGTCCATATTTGCAGTTTTTCGTGTACTATAGTCTACGAATTTTTTGTGATAGGAGGTCCGAACGAATTTTTTGCCAAAGTTTTTTGTGAAGGTCCGTTAAGACCATATTAATGGGGTGAGTTTGTCCCGACGGGAAAACGTCTGCATTTTGAGGTTCAAAATAGGCCCAGGACAGGAATATGGCCATATTTGCCATTTTCCGTGTACTATAGTCCACAGATTTTTTGTGATAGGAGGTGCTTACGGATTTTTGGCTTAAACATTTTGTGGAGGCCATTAACACCTTATTAATGGCATGAGTTGGTCCCGAATGGGCAAACGTATGCATTTTGAAGTTCAAAATAGGACCAGAGCGTGAATATTACCATATTTGCCATTTTCCGTGTACTAGTCCATGAAATTTTGGTGATAGGAGGTCCGGACGAATTTTTGGCCGAAAGTTTTTTTGGGAGTCCGTTAAGACCTTATTAATGGAGTAAGTTGGTCCAGAGGGGCAAACGTCTGCATTTTGAGGTTCAAAATAGGCCTAGTGCGGGAATATGGACATTTTTGCCATTTTCCGTGTACTATAGTCCACGGAGTTTTGGTGATAGGAGGTCCGGACGGATTTTTGCTGAAATTTTTTTTGGGGGTCCGTTAAGACCTTATTAATGGCATGAGTTTGTCCCGAGGGGCAAACGTCTGCATTTTGAGGTTCAAAATTGGCCCAGAGCGCGAATATGGCCATATTTGCCGTTTTCCGTGTACTATAGTATACAAATTTTTTTGTGGTAAGAGGTCCGCACTGATTTTTAGCCGAAAGTTTTTTTGGGGGTCCGTTAAGACCTTATTAATGGCGTGAGTTGGTCCAGAGGAGCAAGCGTCTACATTTTGAGGTTCAAAATAGGCCCAGAGCGGGAATATGGCCATATTTGCCGTTTTCCGTGTACTATAGTCCTCGGAGTTTTGGTGATAGGAGGTCCGGATGGATTTTTGCCGAAATTTTTTGTGGGGGTCCGTTAAGACCTAAATAGTGGCGTGAGTTGGTCCCGAGGGGTAAACGTCTGCATTTTGAGGTTCAAAATTGGCCTAGGGAGTGAATATGGATATATTTGTCGTTTTCCGTGTACTATATACACTACATATTTTTTATGATAGGAGGTTCGGATGGATTTTTGTCTAAAATTTTTAATGGGGGTCTGTTAAGACCATATTAATGGCGTGAGTTGGTTCCGAGGGGCAAACGTCTGCATTTTGAGGTCAAAATAGGCCTAGAGAAGGAATATGGCCATATTTGCCGTTTTTCGTATACTATAGTCAATGGATTTTTTGCAAAAAGTTTATGTGGGGGTCTGTTAAGACCTTATTAATGGCGTGAGTTGGTCACTAGGGGCTAACGTCTGCATTTTGAGGTTCAAAATAGGGCCAGAGTGGGAATATGGTCATATTTTCTGTTTTCCGTGTCTTCTAATCCACCGATTTTTGGTGATGGAGGTGCAAACGGATTTTTGGCCGAAATTTTTTGTGGCGCTCTGTTAAGACTTTGTTAATGGCGTGATTTGGTCCCGAGTGGTAAACGTTTGAATTTTTAAGTTTAAAATAGGCCCAGAGCGGAAATATGGACTTATTTGCCATTTTTGTGTTTACTATAGTCCACAGATTTTTTGTGATAGAAGGTCCGAATGGATTTTTGGCCGAATGTTTTTTTGGGGGTCTGTTACGACCTTATTAATGGCGCGAGTTGGTCCCGAGGGGCAAACGTCATAATTTTGAGGTTAAAAATAGACCAGAACGGGAATATGGCCGTATTTGTGTTTTTCCGTGTACTTTAGTCCACAGATTTTTAGTGATAAGAGGTCCGGACGGATTTTTAGCCAAATTTTTTGTGGGTGTCCGTTCTGACCTTACTAATTGCGTGAGTTGGTTCCGAGGGTCAAACGTATGCATTTTGAGGTTCAAAATAGGCCCAGAATGGGTATATGGCCATATTTGCCGATTTCCGTGTGCTATAGTTCGCGAATTTTTGGTGATAGGAGGTCCGTAAGGATTTTTGGCCGATATTTTTAATGGGGGTCCGTTAAGACCTTATTAATGGCGTGAGTTGGTCCCGAGGGGCAAATGTCTGTATTTTGAGGTTCGAAATTGGCCCAGAGCGGGAATATGGCCATATGTTTTTGTTTTCCGTGTACTATAGTCCACAGATTTTTTGTGATAGGAGGTGCGTACGGATTTATGGATGAAATTTTTTTTGGGGGTCCGGTAAGACCCTATTAATGGAGTAAGTTGGTCCCGAAGGACAAACGTATGCCTTTTGAAGTTCTAAATAGGCCCAGAACGGGAATATGACCATATTTAACGTTTTCCGTGTGCTATAGTCCACGGATTTTTGGTGATAGGTGGTCCGGACGGATTTTTGGCCGAATGTTTTTGTGGGGGTGCGTTAAGACCTTATTATTGGCGTGAGATGGTCCCGAGGGGCAAACGTCTGCATTTTGAGGTTCAAAATAGAACCAGAGCTTGAATGTGGCCATATTTGTCGTTTTCTGTGTACTATAGTCCACGGATTTTTGGTAATAGGAGGTCCGGATGGATTTTTTGCCGAAAGTTTTTGTGGGTTCCGTTAAGACCTTATTTATGGTGTGAGTTGGTCCCGAGGGGAAAACGTCTGCATTTTGATGTTCAAAATAGGTCCAGAGCGGGAATATGGCAATATTTGCCTTTTTCCGTATATAATAGTCCACGGATTTTTATTAATAGGAGGTCCGGATGGATTTTTGGCCAAAATTGTTTTTGGGGTTCCGTTAAGACCTTATTAATGGCGTGAGTTCATCCCGAGGGGCAAATGTCTGCATTTTTAGTTCAAAATAGGCCCAGAGCGGGATTATGGCCATATTTGCCATTTTTCGTGTATTATAGTCCATGCATTTTTAGTGATAGAAGGTCCAGACGGATTTTTGGCTGAAATTTTTTGTGGGGGTCCGTTAAGACTGTATTAATTTTTCCCGAGTGGCAAACGTCTGCATTTTGGGGTTCAAAATAGGCCCAGAGCGGGAATGAGGCCATATTTGTCGTTTTTCGTGTACTATAGTCCACGAATTTTAGGTGAAAGGAGGTCCGGACGGATTTTTCACCGAAATTTTTTGTGGGGTCCGTTAAGACCTTATTAATGGCGTGAGTTGGTCCTGATAGGCAAAAATGTTCATTTTGAGGTTCAAAATAGGCCAAAAGAAGGAATATGACCATATTTACCGTTTTCCGTGTACTATAGTCCACAGATTTATGGTGATAGGAGTTCCAGACGAATTTTTGCCGAAATTTTTTAAGGGCTCCTATAAGACTTTATTAATGGCGTGAGTCTGTACCGAGGGGCAAACGTCTGCATTTTGAGGATCAAAATTGGCCCAGAGAAGGAATATGGAAATATTTATCGTTTTCCGTGTACTATAGTCCACAGATTTTTTGTGATAGGAGGTCCGGATGTATTTTGTGCCGAATTCTTTTGTGGGGGTCCATTAAGACCTTATTAATGGCGTGAGTTAGTCCCGAGGGGCAAACGTCTGCATTTTGAGGTTCAAAATAGAACCAGAGCTTGAATGTGGCCATATTTGTCGTTTTCTGTGTACTATAGTCCACGAATTTTTGGTGATAGGAGGTCCTGACGGATTTTTTGCCGAAAGTTTTTGTGGGTTCCGTTAAGATCTTATTAATGGTGAGTTGGTCCCAAGGGGAAACATCTGCATTTTGAGGATCAAAATAGGTCCAGAGCGAGAATATGGATATATTTGCCGTTTTCCGTGTACTATAGTCCACGAATTTTTATTAATAGGAGGTCCGGACGGATTTTTGATCGAAATTGTTTTTGGGGGTCCGTTAAGACCTTATTAATGGCGTGAGTTCGTCCCGAGGGGCAAATGTCTGCATTTTTAGGCTCAAAATAGGCCCAGAGCGGAAATGTGGCCATATTTGTCATTTTTCGTGTACTATTGTCCACGGATTTTTGGTGATAGGAGGTCCGAACGGATTTTTCATCGAAATTTTTTGTGGGGGTCCGTTAAGACCTTATTAATGGCGTGAGTTGGTCCCGATGGGCAAACGTGTTCATTTTGTGGTTCAAAATAGGCCACAAGCAGGAATATGACCATATTTATCGTTTCTCGTGTACTATAGTCCACGGATTTTTGGTGATAGGAGGTCGGGATGGATTTTTCCCGAAATTTTTTATGGGGCTCCGATAAGACTTTATTAATGGCGTGAGTTGGTACCGAGGGGCAAACGTCCGCATTTTGAGGATCAAAATAGGCGCAGACGGGAATATGGAAATATTTATAATTTTCCGTGTACTATAGTCCACATAATTTTTTGATAGGAGGTCCGGATGTATTTTTAGCTGAATTCTTTTGTGGGGGTTCATTAAGACCTTATTAATGGCGTGAGTTAGTCCCGAGGAGCAAACGTCTGCATTTTGAGGTTCAAAATAGAACCAGTGCTTGAATGTGGCCATATTTGTCATTTTTCATGTACAATCGTCCACGAATTTTTTGTGATAGGAGGTTCGGATGGATTTTAGGCTGAAATTT
This sequence comes from Solanum appendiculatum, assembly GCA_018342035.1. Classification (NCBI taxonomy): domain Eukaryota; kingdom Viridiplantae; phylum Streptophyta; class Magnoliopsida; order Solanales; family Solanaceae; genus Solanum; species Solanum appendiculatum. The sequence goes on from JAGDQO010001619.1 coordinate 10,495, forward strand.
TTAATGGGGGTCCGTTAAGACCATATTAATGGCGTGAGTTGGTCCCGAGGGAATGTCTGCATTTTGAGTTCAAAATAGGCCTTGAGATGGAATATGGCCATATTTGCCGTTTTTCGTATACTATAGTCTATGGATTTTTTGCAAGAGGAGGTATGGACGGATTTTTTACAGAAATTTTTTGTGGGGGTCCGTTAAGACCTTATTAGTGGCGTGAGTTGGTCCCTAGGGGCTAACGTCTGCATTTTGAGGTTCAAAATAGGCCAAGAGCGGGAATATGGTCATATTTTCCATTTTCCGTGTATTATAGTCTAAGAATTTTTGGTGATAGGATGTGCGAACAGATTTTTGGCCGAACTTTTTTGTGGGGCTCCGTTAAAACTTTACTTATGGCGTGAGTTGATCCCGAGTGGTAAACGTCTGCATTTTGATGTTCAAAATAGGCCCAGAGCGGGAATATGACCTTATCTGCCATTTTATGTGTACTATAGTCTACAAATTTTTAATGATACGAGGTCCGAATGGATTTTTGGCCGAATGTTTTTTTTGGGGTCCGTTAAGACCTTATTAATGGCGTGAGTTGGTCCCGAGGGGCAAACGTTATCATTTTGAGGTTAAAAATAGGCCCAGAGCGGAAATATGGCCTTATTTGTCTTTTTCCGTGTTTTATAGTCCATAGATTTTTGGAGATAAGAGGTCCGGACGGATTTTTTGCCAAAATATTTTGTGGTGGTCCGTTGAGACCTTACTAATTGCGTAAGTTGGTCCCGAGGGGAAAACGTCTGCATTTTGAGGTTCAAAATAGGCCCAGAGTGGGAATATGGCCATATTTGCCGTTTTCCGTGTGCCATAGTCCGTGGATTTTTTGTGATAGGAGGTCCGTACGGATTTTTGGTCGCTATTTTTTCAGGGGGTCCGTTAAGACCTTATTAATGGCGTGAGTTGGTCCCGAGGGGAAAACGTCTGCATTTTGAGCTTCAAAATAGGCCCAGAGCGGGAATATGACCATATTTTTTCGTTTTTCGTGTACTATTGTCCACGAATTTTTTCTGATAGGTGATCCAGATGAATTTTTGGCCGAAAGATTTTTTGGGGGTCCGTTAAGACCTTATTAATGGGATGAGTTTTTCTCGAGGGGCAAACGTATGCATTTTGTGTTTTAAAAAAGGCCCAGAGCAGGAATATGGCCATATTTACCTTTTTCCGTGTACTTATAGTCCACGGATTTTTTGTGATAGGAGGTGCGTACGGTTTTTTGGATGAAAGTTTTTTTGGGGGTCCGTTAAGATCCTATTAATGGAGTGAGTTGATCCCGAGGGGCAAACGTATGCATTTTGAAGTTCTAAATAGGCCCAGAACGGGAATATGACCATATTTGTCATTTTCCGTGTACAATAGTCCACGGATTTTTGGTGATAGGAGGTCCGGATGGATTTTTTGCCTAAAGTTTTTGTGGGGGTCCGTTTAGACCTTATTAATGGCGTGAGTTGGTCACGAGGGGCAAACGTCTGCATTTTGAGTTTCAAAATAGGCCTAGAGCGGGAATGTGGTCATATTTGTCATTTTCTGTGTACGATAGTCCACGGTTTTTGGTGATAGGAGGTCCGGACGGATTTTTTGCGGAAAGTTTTTGTGGGGTCCGTTAAGACCTTATTAATGGTGTGAGTTGGTCTCGAGGGGCAAAACCTGCATTTTGAGGTTCAAAATAGGTGTAGAGCGGGAATATGGCAATATTTGTCATTTTTCGTGTATTATACTCCATGGATTTTTATTGATAGGAGATCCGGACGGATTTTTAGCCGAAATTGTTTTTGGGGGTCCGTTAAGACCTTATTAATGGCGTGAGTTCGTCCCGAGGGGCAAATGTCTGCATTTTGTGGTTCAAAATAAGCCCAGAGAAAGAATATGACCATATTTGCCGTTTTTCGTGTATTATAGTCCATGAATTTTTAGTGATAGGAGGTCCAAACGGGTTTTTGGCTGAAATTTTTTATGGGGGTCCGTTTAGACCTTATTAATGGCGTGAGTTTTTCCCGAGGGGCAAACTTCTGCATTTTGAGGTTCAAAATAGGCCCAAAGCGGGAATGTGGCCAAATTTGTCATTTTTCGTGTACTATAGTCCACGGATTTTTTGTGATAGGAGTGCCGGACGGATTTTTCATCGAAATTTTTTCTTGGGGTCCGTTAAGACCTTATTAATGGCGTGAGTTAGTCCCGAGGGGCAAACGTGTTCATTTTGAGGTTCAAAATAGGGCAAAAGCAGGAAAATGGCCATATTTACAGTTTTCCGTGTACTATAGTCCACGGATTTTTAGTGATAGGAGGTCCGGACGGATTTTTGGCCGAACTATTTTGTGGGGCTCCAATAAGACTTTATTAATAGCGTGAGTTGGTGCCGAGGGGTAAACGTCTGCATTTTGAGTTTTAAAATAGGCCCAGAACGGGAATATGGAAATATTTGTCGTTTTTCGTGTACTATAGTCCACATATTATTTTGATAGGAGGTCCGGATGGATTTTTGGCCGAATATTTTTTTGGGGGTTTGTTAAGACCTCATTCATGGCGTGAGTTTGTCTCGAGGGGCAAACGTCAGCATTTTGAGTTTCAAAATAGGCCCAGAGCGGGAATATGGCCATATTTGCCGTTTTCCGTGTAATATAGTCCACGGATTTTTTGTGATAGTAGGTCCGGACGGATTTTTGGCTGAAATATTTTGTGGATGTCTGTTAAGACCTTTCTAATGGCGTGAGTAGGTCCCTAGAGGCAAACGTCTGCATTTTGAGGTTCAAAATATGCCTAGAGCGAGAATATGGCCATATTTACCATTTTCCGTGTACTACAGTCCCTATATTTTTGGTGATTAAAGGTCCGGACAGAATTTTTACCAAAATTTTTTGTGGGGGTCCGTTAAGACCTTATTACTGGCGTGAGTTGGTCCCGAGGGGCAAACGTCTGCATTTTGAGGTTCAAAATAGGCCAAGCGCGGGAATATGGCCATATTTGCCGTTTTTCGTGTACTATAGTCCATGAATTTTTACTGATAGGAGGTCCAGACAGATTTTTGGCCGAAATATTTATGTGGGGGTCTGTTAAGACCTTTTTCATGGTGTGAGTTTGTCCCGAGGGGTAAACGTCAGCATTTTGAGGGTCAAAATAGGCCTACAGCGGGATTGTGGCCATATTTGTCGTTTTCCGTGTACTATAGTCCACAGATTTTTTGTGACAGAAGGTCCGGACGGATTTTTCATCGAAATTTTTTGTGTGGGTCTGTTAAGACCTTATTAATGGCGTGAGTCGGTCCCGATGGGCAAACGTGTTCATTTTGAGGTTCAAAATAGGCCAAAAGCAGGAATATGGGCGTATTTGTCATTTTCCGTGTACTATAGTCCACAGATTTTTGGTGATAAGAGTTCCGGATGAATTTTTGGCCGGATATTTTTTGGGGGTTCGTTAAGACCTTACTTATTGCGCAAGTAGGTCCCGAGGGACAAATGTCTGCATTTTGAGGTTAAAAATAGACCCAGAGCGGTAATATGGCCATATTTCCATTTTTCGTGTACTATATTCTACTGATTTTTGGTGATAGGAGGTCCGGACGGATTTTTTCTCAAAATTTTTTGTGGGGGTCCGTTAAGACCTTATTAATGGCGTGAGTTTGTCCCGAGGGGCAAACTTCTGCATTTTGAGGTTCAAAATAGGCCCAGAGCGGGAATATGGCCATATTTGCCATTTTCCGTGTACTATATTCTCCACAGATTTTTGGTGATAGGAGGTTCCGATGGATTTTTGGCTGAAATTTTTAATGGGGGTCCGTTAAGACCATATTAATGGCGTGAGTTGGTGCCGAGGGGCAAACGTCTGCAATAGGCCTAGAGATGGAATATGGCCATATTTACCGTTTTCCGTGTACTGTAGTCCACGGATTTTTATTGATAGGAGGTTCAGTCGGATTTTTGGCTGAAATTATTTTTGGGGGTCTGTTAAGACCTTATTAATGGCGTGAGTTCGTCACGACGAGGAAACGTCTGCATTTTGAGGTTCAAAATAGGACCAGACCGGGAATATGGTCATATTTGCCGTTTTCCGTGTACTATAGTCCACAGATTTGTGGTGATAGGAGGTCCAGACGGATTTTTGGCTGAAAGTTTTTGTGGGGGTCCGTTAAGACCTTATTAATGGCATGAGTTTTTCCCGAGGGGCAAACATCTGCATTTTGAGGTTCAAAATATGCCCAACGCTGGAATGTGGCCATATTTGACGTTTTTCGTGTATTGTAGTCCACGTATTTTTGATGATAGGAGGTCCTGACGAATTTTTCACCAAACTTTTTCGTGGGAGTCCGTTAAGAGCTTATTAATGGAGTGTGTCGGTCCCGATGGGCAAACATGTTCATTTTGAGGTTCCAAATAGGCCAAAAGCAGGAATATGACCATGTTTACCATTTTTCGTGTACTATAGTCCACATATTTTTGGTGATAGGAGGTCCGGACGGATTTTTGCCGAAAGTTTTTGTTGGGCTCTGATAAGACTTTATTAATGGCGTGAGTTGGTACCGAGGGGCAAACGTCTACATTTTGAGGATCAAAATAGGCCCAGAGCGGGAAAATGGAAATATTTTTCATTTTTCGTGTACTATAGTCCACAGATTTTTTGTGATAGGAGGTCCGGATGGATTTTTTGCCGAATTCTTTTGTGGGGGTCCGTTAAGACCTTGTTAATGGCGTGAGTTGGTCCCGAGGGGTAAACGTCTGCATTTTGAGGTTCAAAATAGGCCCAGAGCGGGATTATGTCCATATTTGCCGTTTTCCGTGTACTTTAGTCCACGGAGTTTTGGTGATAGGAGGTTCGGACGAATTTTTGCTGAAATTTTTTGTGGGGGTTTGTTAAGACCTTATTAATGGCGTGAGTTGGTCCCGAGGGGCAAAGGTCTGCATTTTGAGGTCAAAATTGGCCCAAAGCGTAAATATGGCCATATTTGCCATTTTTCGTGTACTATATTCTCTGCAGATTTTTGGTGATAGGAGGTTCGGATGGATTTTTGGCTAAAAATTTTAATGGGGGTCCGTTAAGACCATATTAATGGCCTGAGTTTGTCCCGAGGAGCAAACGTCTGCATTTTGTGGTCTAAATAGGCCTAGAGAAGAGAATATGGCCATATTTGTTGTTTTCTGTATACTATAGCCTATGGATTTTTTGCAATAGGAGGTCCGAATGGATTTTTTGCAGAAATTTTTTGTGGGGATCCGTTTAGACCTTATTAATGGCGTGAGTTTGTCCCTAGGGGCTAACGTCTGCATTTTGAGGTTCAAAATAGGCCCAGAGCGGGAATATGGTCATATTTTCCATTTTCCATTTTCCGTGTATTATAGTCCACGGATTTTTGATGATAGGAGGTGCGAACGGATTTTTGGCCGAAATATTTTGTGGGGCTCCGTTAAGACTTTATTAATGTGGTGAGTTTGTCCCGAGGGGCAAACATCTGCATTTTGAGGTTAAAAATAGGCCCAGAGCGGGAATATGGCCGTATTTGTCTTTTTCCGTGTACTATAGTCCACAGATTTTTTGTGATAAGAGGTCCGAACGGATTTTTCACAAAAAAAATTTTTGGTTTCCGTTCAGACCTTAATAATTGCGTGAGTTGTCCCGAGGCAAAAACGTCTGCATTTTGAGGTTCCAAATAGGCCCAGAGTGGGAATATGGCCATATTTACCATTTTCAATGTTCTATAGTCCGCGAATTTTGGGTGATAGGAGGTCCGTACGGATTTTTGGCCGATATTTTTTGTGGGGGGTCCGTTAAGACCTATTAATGGCGTGAGTTTTTCCCGATGGGTAAACGTCTGCATTTTAAGGTTTAAAATAGGCCCAGAGCGGGAATATGACCATATTTTTTCATTTTCCGTGTTCAGTAGTTCACGAATTTTTTGTGATAGAAGGTCCAGATGAATTTTTTGACAAATTTTTTGAGGGGGTCCGTTAAGACCTTATTAATGGCGTGAGATGGTCCCGAGGAGAAAACGTCTGCATTTTGAGGTTAAATATAGGCCCAGAGCAGGAATGTGGCCATATTTGTCGTTTTCCGTGTACTATAGTCCACGGACTTTTGGTGATAAGAGGTCCGGACGGATGTTTTGCTGAAAGTTTTTGTGGGGTCCGTTAAGACCTCATTAAGGGTGTGAGTTGGTCCCGAGGGGTAAAAGTCTACATTTTGAGGTTCAAAATAGGCCCAGAGTGAGAATATGGCCATATTAGCCCTTTTTCGTGTACTATAGTCCATGAATTTTTAGTGATAGGAGGTCCAGACGGGTTTTTTGCTGAAATATTTTGTGGGGTCCGTTAAGACTTTACTAATGGCGTAAGTTTTTCCCGAGGGTCAAACGTCTGCATTTTGAAGTTCAAAATAGGCCCAAACTGGGAATATGGTCGTATATGCCGTTTTTCGCTTACCATAGTCCCCGAATTTTGGTTGATAGGAGGTCCGGATGGATTTTTGGCCCAAATTGTTTTTGCGGGTCTGTTAAGACCTTATTAATGGCGTGAGATCATCCCGAGGGGAAAATGTCTGCATTTTGAGGTTCAAAATAGGCCCAGAGCGAGAATATGGCCATATTTGTCATTTTTCGTGTACTATAGTCTACGAATTATTTGTGATAGGAGGTCCGGACAGATTTTTTGCCGAAATTTTTTGTGGGGCTCCGAGAAGACTTTATTAATGGCGTGAGTTGGTGTCGAGGGGTAAACGTCTGCATTTTGAGGTTCAAAATATGCCCAGAACGGGAATATGGAAATATTTGTCGTTTTTCGTGTACTATAGTCCACAGAATTTTTGTGATAGGAGGTCCGGATGGATTTTTTGCCGAATTGTTTTGTAAGGGTCCGTTAAGACCTTATTCGTGGCGTGAGTTTGTCCCAAGAAGCAAACGTCAACATTTTGAGGTTCAAAATAGGCCAGAGCGGGAATTTGTCCATATTTACCGTTTTCCGTGTAATATAGTCCACAGATTTTTTGTGATAGGTGGTCCGAACAGATTTCTGGCTGAACTTTTTTATTGAGGTCTGTTAAGACCTTTCTAATGGCGTGAGTTGGTCCCGTGGGCAAACGTCTGCCTTTTGAGATTCAAAATAGGCCTAGAGCGAGAATATGACCATATTTACCGTTTTCCGTGTACTACAGTCCCCGGATTTTGGGTGATTAATGGCTCTGACGGAATTTTTGCCAAAACTTTTTGTGGGGGTCCGTTAAAACATTATTAATGGCGTGAGTTGGTCACGAGGGGCAAACGTCTGCATTTTGAAGTTCAAAATAGCCCTAGAGCGGGAATATGGCCATATTTGCCATTTTCCGTGTACTATAGTGCCCGGATGTTTTGTCGAAATTTTTTGTGGGGGTCCGTTAAGACCTTATTATTTGCGTGAGTTGGTCCCGAGGGGAAAACGTCTGCATTTTGAGATTCAAAATACGCCCAGAGCGGGAATATGGCCGTATATGCCGTTTTTCATGTACCATAGTCTCTGGATTTTTGATGATAGGAAGTCCAGACGGATTTTTGCCGAATTTTTTTTGGGGGTCTGTTAAGACCTTATTAATGGCATGAGTTGGTCCCGAGGGCAAACGTCTGCATTTTAAGGTTCAAAATAGGCCCAGAGCGGGAATATGGCCATATTTGCCGTTTTCCGTGTACTATAGTCTATGAATTTTTAGTGATAGAAGGTCCTGACGGATTTTTGGCCGAAATATTTATGTGGGGGTCCGTTAAAACCTTATTCATGGCGTGAGTTTTTCCCGAGGGGCAAACGTCAGCATTTTGAGGTTCAAAATAGGCCCAGAGCGGGAATGTAGCCATATTTGTCGTTTTCCGTGTACTATAGTCCACGGATTTTTGGTGATAGGAGGTCTGGACGGATTTTTCACCGAAAGTTTTTTTGGGGGTCCGTAAAGACTATATTAATGGCGTGAGTTAGTCTCGAGGGGCAAATGTCTGCATTTTGAGGTTCAAAATAGGCCCAGAGCGGGAATATGACCATTTTTGCCATTTTCCGTGTAGTATAGTCCTCGGATTTTGGGTTATTGGAGGTCCGGACGAAATTTTTGACAAACGTTTTTGTAGGGGTCCATTAAGACCTTATTAATGGCGTGAGTTGGTCCCGAGGGGAAAACGTCTGCATTTTGAAGTCCAAAATAGCCCTAGAGCGGGAATATGGTCATATTTACCGTTTTCCGTGTGCTTTAGTCCACGAATTTTTTTTGATAGACGGATTTTTTGCTGAAATTTTTTGCGGGGGTCCGTTAAGACCTTATTATTGGCGTGAGTTAGTCCCGAGGGGAAAACGTCTGCATTTTGAGATTCAAAATACGCCCAGAGCGAGAATATGGTCATATATGCCGTTTTCCGTATACTATAATTCTTGTATTTTTTATGATAGGAAGTCTAGACGGATTTTTATTGAAATTTTTTGCTGGTCCGTTAAGACCTTATTAATGGCATGAGTTGGTATCGAGGGCAAACGTCTGCATTTTGAGGTTCAAAATAGGCCCAGAGCTTGAATATGGCCATGTTTGTCTTTTTCCGTGAACTATAGTCTTCGAATTTTTGGTGATTGGAGGTCCAAACTGATTTTTTGCTGAAATTTTTTTTGGAGGTCCGTTATGACCTTATTAATGGCGTGAGTTGGTATCGAGGGGCAAACGTCTGCATTTTGAGGTTTAAAATAGGCCCAGAGCGGGAATATGGCCATATTTGCCGTTTTCCGTGCACTATATTCCACGGATATTTTGTGATAAGAGGTTCGAAAGGACTTTTGGGCTAAATTTTTTGTAGGGGTCCGTTCAGACCTTAATTATGGCGTGAGTTGGTCCCGAGGGGTAAACGTAAGCATTTTAAGGTTCAAAATAGGCCCAGAGCGGGAATATGGCTGTATTTGTCTTTTTTCGTGTACTATAGTCCCCGAAATTTTTTGTGGGGGTCATATAAGACTTGATTATTGGCGTGAGTTGGTCCCGAGGGGCAAACGTCTGCAATTTGAAGTTAAAAAAAGGCCCAGAGCAGGAATATTACCATATTTGCCATTTTCCGTGTACTATAGTGCACGGATTTTTGGTGATAGGAGGTGCGTAAAGATTTTTGGATGAAATTTTTTTTTGGTCCGTTAAGACCTTATTAATGGCGTGAGTTGGTCCCGAGGGACAAACGTACACATTTTGAAGTTCAAAATAGGCCCAGAACGGGAAAATGACCACATTTGTCATTTTTCGTGTACTATTGTCAACGGATTTTTTTGATAGGAGGTCCTGACGAATTTTTGGCCGAAAGTTTTTGTGGGGTATGTTAAGACCTTATTAATGGTGTGAGTCGGTCTCGAGGGGGAAACGTCTACATTTTGAGGTTCAAAATAGGCCCAGAGTGGGAATGTGGCCATATTTGTCGTTTTCCGTGTACTTTTGTTAACAGATTTTTTGTGATAAGAGGTACTGACTGATTTTTGGCCGAAAGTTTTTGTGCGGATCCATTAAGACCTTATTAATGGCGTGAGTTTGTCCCGAGGGCAAACGTCTACATTTTGAGGTTCAGAATAGGCTCAGAGCGGGAATATGGCCATGTTTGTCGTTTTCCGTGTACTATAGCCTTCGGATTTTTTGTGATTGGAGGTCCAAACTGATTTTTTGCTGAAATGTTTTGTGGAGGTATGTTAAGACCTTATTAATGGCGTGAGTTCATACCAAGGGACAAACGTATGCATTTTGAGGTTTAAAATAGGCCCAGAGAGGGAATATGGCCATATTTGCCATATTCCGTGTACTCTAGTCAGCGAATTTCTGGTGATAAGAGGTCCGAATGGAGTTTTTGTTGAAATTTTTTGTGGGGATCCGTTAAGACCTTATAAATGGCGTGAGATCGTCTCGTGGGGCAAAGGTCTGCATTTTGAAGTTCAAAATAGGTCCTGAGCGGCAATATGACCATATTTTCATTTTTCCGTGTACTATAGTCCACGGATTTTTGGTGATAGGAGGTCAGGACGGATGTTTGGCTGATAGTTTTTGTGGGGGTACGTTAAGACCATATTAATGGCGTGAGTTGGTTCCGAGGGGCAAACGTCTACATTTTGAGGTTCAAAATTGTTCCAGAGCGGAAATATGGCCTTATAAGTCGTTTTCTCGTGTGCTATAATCTACGGACTTTTGGTGATAGGAGGTCCGGATGGATTTTTGGCCAAAATTTTTTGTGGGGGTCCTATAAGACTTGAATAATGGCGTGAGTTGGTCCCGAGGGCAAACGTCTGCATTTTGAGGTTCAAAAAAGGCCCAGAGCAGGAATATGGCCATATTTGCCGTTTTCCGTGTACTATAGTCCACAGATTTTTGGTGATAGGAGGTGCGTACGGATTTTTTGGTGAAACTTTTTTTTAAGGTCCGTTAAAACCTTATTAATGGCGTGAGTTGGTCCCGAGGGGCAAACGTATGCATTTTGAAGTTCAAAATAGACCCAGAACGGGAATATGACCATATTTTCCATTTTTCGTGTACTATAGTCCACGAATTTTTGGTGATAGGAGGTCCGGACGGATTTTTTACCGAAAGTTTTTGTGGGGGTCCGTTAAGATCTTATTAATGGCGTGAGTTGGTCCCGAGGGGCAAACGTCTGCATTTTGAGGTTCAAAATAAGCCAAGAGCTGGAATGTGGCCATATTTGTCGTTTTCCGTTTACAACAGTCCACGGATTTTTAGTGATAAAAGGTCCGCACGAATTTTTTTTCGAAAATTTTTGTGGGGGTTTTGTAAGACCCTATTAATGGCGTAAGGTTGTCCGGAGGGGATAACGCTGCATTTTGAGGTTCGAAATAGGTCCAGAGCGGGAATATGGCAATATTTGTCGTTTTCCGTGTACTATAGTCTACAGATTTTTATTGATAGGATATCCGGACAGATTTTTGGCCGAAATAGTTTTTGGGGGTCCGTTAAGACCTTATTAATGGCGAGAGTTGGTCCCGAGAGGTAAATGTTTGCATTTTGAGGATCAAAATAGGCCCAGAGAGGGAATATTACCATATTTGTCATTTTCCGTGTACTATAGTCCGCGGATTTTTGGTGATAGGAGGTCCGGACGGATTTTATGCCGAAGATTTTTGTAGGGGTCCGTTAAGACCTTATTAATGGCGTAAGTTGGTCCCGAGAGGCAAACGTGTTCATTTTGAGGTTCAAAATAGGCGAAAACCAGGAATATGGCCATATTTATCGTTTTCCGTGTACTATAATCCACGGATTTTTGGTGATAGGAGGTCCGGACGGATTTTTTGCCGAAATTTTTTGTGGGGCTCCAATAAAACTTTATTAATGGCGTGAGTTGGTCCCGAGGGGCAAACGTCTGCATTTTGAGTTTCAAAATAGGCCTAGAACGGGAATATGGAAATATTTGTCGTTTTTTGTGTACTATAGTCCACAGAGTTTTTTCATAGGAGGTCCGGATGGATATTTTGCCGAATATTTTTTTGGGGTCAGTTAAGAACTCATTCATGGCGTGAGTTTGTCCCGAGGGGCAAACGTCAGCATTTTGAGGTTCAAAATAGGCCTAGAGCGGGAATATGGCCATATTTGCCGTTTTCCGTGTAATATAGTCCACGGATTTTTGGTGATAGGAGGTCCGGATGGATTTTTGGCTGAACTTTTTAGTGGAGGTCTGTTAAAACCTTTCTAATGGCGTGAGTTGGTCCCGAGAGGCAAACGTCTGCATTTTGAGATTCAAAATAGGACTAGAGCAAGAATATGGCCATATTTACCATTTTCCGTGTACTACAGTCCCCGAATTTATGGTGATTAAAGGTCCAGAAGGAATTTTTGCCAAAACTTTTTGTAGGGGTTCGTTAAGACCTAAATAATGGCTTGAGTTGGTCCCGAGGGGTAAACGTCTGCATTTTGAATTTCAAAATAGCCCTAGAGCGGAAATATGGCCATATTTATCGTTTTTCGTGTACTATATCCACGGATTTTTTGTGATAGATAGATTTGTTATCGAAATTTTTTATGGGGGTCCGTTATGACCTTATTATTGGCGTGAGTTGGTCCCGAGGGGAAAACTTCTGCATTTTGAGATTCAAAATACGCCCAGAGCAGGAATATGGCCGTATATGCCATTTTTCGTGTACTATAGTCCTTGGATTTTCGATGATAGGAAGTCCAGACGGATTTTTGCCGAAATTTTTTGTGGAGGTCCGTTAAGACCTTATTAATGGCATGAGTTGGTCCCGAGGGCAAACGTTTGCATTTTGAGGTTCAAAATAGGCTCAGAACGGGAATATGGCCATATTTCCATTTTCCGTGTACTATATTCCACGAATTTTTTGTGATAGGAGATCCGGACGGATTTTTTCTCGAAATCTTTTGTGGGTGTCCGTTAAGACCTTATTAATGGTGTGAGTTTGTCCCTAGGGGCAAATGTCCGCATTTTGAGGTTCAAAATAGGCCCAAAGCAGGAATATGGCCATATTTGCCATTTTCCGTGTACTATAGTTCATGAATTTTTAGTGATAGGAGGTCCAGACGGATTTTTGGCCGAAATATTTATGTGGGGGTGTGTAAAGACCTTATTCATGGCGTGAGTTTGTCTCGAGGGGCAAACGTCAGCATTTTGAGGGTCAAAATAGGCCCAGAGCGGGATTGTGGCCATATTTGTCATTTTCCGTGTTCAATAGTCCACAGATTTTTTGTGATAGAAGGTCCGGACAGATTTTTTACCGAAATTTCTTGTGGGGTCCGTTAAGACTTTATTAATGGCGTGAGTTGGTCCCGAGAGGAAAAATGTCAACATTTTGAGGTTCAAAATAGGCCCAGATCGGGAATATGGCCGTATTTGTCATTCTCCGTGTACTATAGTCCACAGATTTTTTGTGATAAGAGGTCCGGATGAATTTTTTGCTGAATTTTTTTGTGGGGTCCGTTAAGACCTTACTTATTGCGAGAGTAGGTCCCGAGGGGCAAACGTCTGCATTTTGAGGTTAAAAATAGGCATAGAGCGGGAATATGGCCATATTTCCATTTTCCGTGTACTATATTCCACGGATTTTTGGTGAAAGGAGGTCCGGACGGATTTTTTCTCAATTTTTACTGAGGGTCCGTTAAGACCTTATTAACGGCGTGAGTTGGTCCCGAGGGGCAAACGTCTGCATTTTGAGATTCAAAATAGGCCCTGAGCGGGAATATGGCCATAATTGCCGTTTTTCGTGTACTATAGTCCATGAATTTTTAGTGATAGGAGGTACGGACGGATTTTTTGTCGAAAGTTTTTGTGGGGTCCGTTAAGACCTTATTAATGGTGTGAGTTGGTCCCGAAGGGAAAACGTCTGCATTTTGAGGTTCAAAATAGGTCCAGAGCGGGAATATGGCAATATTTACCGTTTTTCGTGTACTATAGTCCATGGATTTTTATTGATAGGAGGTCCGGACGGATTTTTGGCTGAAATTGTCTTTGTGGGTCCATTAAGACCTTATTAATGGCGTGAGTTCATCCCGAGGGGCAAATGTTTGCGTTTTGAGGTTCAAAATAGGCCAGAGCGGGAATATGGCCATATTTGTCATTTTTCGTGTAGCATAGTCCATGAATTTTTAGTGATAGGAGGTCCAGACGAATTTTTGGCTGAAATGTTTTGTGGGGGTCCCTTAAGACCTTATTAATGGCGTGAGTTTTTCTCGAGGGGCAAACATCTGCATTTTGAGGTTCAAAATTGGCACAGAGCTGGAATGTGGCCATATTTGTCGTTTTTCATGTACTATAGTCCACGAATTTTTGGTGATAGGAGGTCTTGACGGATTTTTCACCGAACGTTTTCGTGGGAGTCCGTTAAGACCGTATTAATGGCGTGAGTCGATCTCGAAGGGCAAACGTGTTCATTTTGAGGTTCAAAATAGGCCAAAAGCAGGAATATGGCCATATTACCGTTTTTCGTGTACTATAGTCCACGGATTTTTCGTGATAGGAGGTTCGGACGGATTTTTGCCGAAATTTTTGGTTGGGCTCCGATAAGACTTTATTAATGGCGTGAGTTGTTACCGAGGGGCAAACGTCTGCATTTTGAGGATCAAAATAGGCCCAGAGCGGGAATATGGAAATATTTATCGTTTTCCGTGTACTATAGTCCACAGATTTTTTGTGATTGGAGGTCCGGATGGAATTTTTGCCGAATTCTATTGTGGGGGTCCGTTAAGACCTTCTTAATGGCGTGAGTTGGTCCCGAGGGGCAAACGTCTGCATTTTTAGGTTCAAAATAGGCCCAAAGCGGGAATATGTCCATATTTGCCATTTTTCGTGTAATATAGTTTACGGAGTTTTTGTGATAGGAGATCCGGACGGATTTTTGCTGAAAATTTTTGTTGGGGTTTGTTAAGACCTTATTGATGGCGTGAGTTGGTCCCGAGGGGTAAACGTCTGCACTTTGAGGTTCAAAATTGGCCCAGAGCGTGAATATGGCCATATTTGCCATTTTCCGTGTACTATATTCTCCACAGATTTTTGGTGATAGGAGGTTGGATGGATTTTTGGCTGAAATTTTTAATGGGGGTCCGTTAAGACCATATTAATGGCGTGAGTTGGTCCCGAGGGGCAAAGGTCTGAATTTTGAGGTCAAAATAGGCCTAGAGAAGGAATATGGCTATATTTGTTGTTTTCCGTATACTATAGTCTATGGATTTTTTGCAATAGGAGGTCCGGACGGATTTTTCGCAGAAATGTTTTGTGGGGGTCTGTTAAGACCTTATTAATGGCGTGAGTTTGTCCCTAGGGGCTAACGTCTGCATTTTAAGGTTCAAAATAGGCCCAGAGCGGGAATATGGTCATATTTTCCATTTTCCGTGTATTATAGTCCACAGATTTTTGATGATAGGAGGTGCGAACGGATTTTTGGTCGAAATTTTTTGTGGGGCTCTTTTAAGACTTTATTAATGGGGTGAGTTTGTCCCGAGGGGCAAACATCTGCATTTTGAGGTTAAAAATAGGCCCAGAGCAGGAATATGGCCGTATTTGTCTTTTCCTGTGTACAATAGTCCACAGTTTTTTGGTGATAGGAGGTCCGGACGGATTTTTTGCCAAAATTTTGTGTTTTCTGTTCAGACCTTACTAATTGCGTGAGTTGGTCCCGAGGGGAAAATGTCTGCATTTTGAGGTTTAAAATAGGCCCACAGTGGGAATATGGCCATATTTGCCGTTTTCCGTTTGCTATAGTCTGCAGATTTTTGGTGATAGGAGGTCCGTATTAATTTTTGGCCGATATTTTTTGTGGGGGTCCGTTAAGACCTTATTAATGGCGTGAGTTGGTCCCGAGGGGTAAACGTCTGCATTTTAAGGTTCAAAATAGGCCTAGAGCGGGAATATGACCATATTTTTTCATTTTCCGTGTTCTATACTTCACGAATTTTTTGTGATAGGAGGTCCGGATGAATTTTTGGATGAATTTTTTGTGGGGGTTCGTTAAGACCTTATTAATGGCGTGAGTTGGTCCCGAAGGGAAAACGTCTGCATTTTGAGGTTCAAAAAAGGCCCAGAGCAGGAATGTGGCCATAATTGCCATTTTCGTGAACTATAGTCCACAGATTTTTTGTGATAGGAGGTGCGTACGGATTTTTGGATGAAATTTTTTTGGGGGTCCGTTAAGACCTTATTAATGGAGTGAGTTGGTCCCGAGGGGAAACCGTCAGCATTTTGAGGTTCAAAATAGGCCTAGAGCGGGAATGTAGCCATATTTGCCGTTTTCCGTGTACTATAGTCCACGGATTTTTGGTGATACGAGGTCCGGACGGATTTTTTGCCGAAAGTTTTTGTGGGGTCCGTTAAGACCTCATTAAGGGTGAGAGTTGGTCCCGAGGGGTAAACGTCTGTATTTTGAGGTTCAAATAGGCCCAGAGCGAGAATATGGCCATATTTGCCGTTTTTCGTGTACTATAGTCCATGAATTTTTAGTGATAGGAGGTCCAGACGGTTTTTTTGCTGAAATTTTTTGTGGGGGTCCATTAAGACCTTACTAATGGCGTGAGTTTTTCCCGAGGGGAAAACGTCTGCATTTTGAGGTTCAAAATAGGCCCTGAGCGGGAATATGGTCGTATATGCCGTTTTTCGTGTACTATAGTCCCCGAATTTTGGTTGATAGGAGGCCCGTACGGATTTTTGGACGAAATTGTTTTGGGGGGTCCATTAAGACCTTATTAATGGCATGAGTTCGTCTCGAGGGGAAAATGTCTGCATTTTGAGGTTCAAAATAGGCCTAGATCGAGAATATGGCCATATTTGTCGTTTTTCGTGTACTATAGTCCACGAATTTTTTGTGATAGGAGGTTCGGACGGATTTTTTGCCGAAATTCTTTTATGGGGGTCCGTTAAGACCTTATTAATGGCGTGAGTTGGTCCCGAGGGGCAAACGTGTTCATTTTGATGTTCAAAATAGGCCAAAAGCAGGAATATGGCCATATTTACAGTTTTTTGTGTACTATAGTCTACGGATTTTAGGTGATAAGAGGTCTGGACGGATTTTTGGCCGAAATATTTTGTGGGGTTCCGATAAGACTTTATTAATGGCGCGAGTTGGTGCCGGGGCAAACATCTGCATTTTGAGGTTCAAAATAGGCCCAGAACGGGAATATGGAAATATTTGTCATTTTTGATGTACTATAGTCCACAAATTTTTTGTGATAGGAGGTCCGGATAGATTTTTGGCCGAAATTTTTGTAAGGGTCCGTTAAGACCTTATTCATGGTGTGAGTGTGTCCCGAGGGGAAAACGACAGCATTTTGAGGTTCAAAATAGGCCCAGAGCGAGAATATGGCCATATATGCCGTTTTACGTGTAATATAGTCTACGAATTTTTGGTGATAGGAGGTCTGGACGGATTTCTCGCTAAACTTTTTTGTGGAGGTCTGTTAAGACCTTTCTAATGGCGTGAGTTGGTCCCGAGGGGCAAACGTCTGCATTTTGAGATTCAAAATAGGCCTAGAGCGAGAATATGGCAATATTTATCGTTTTTCGTGTACTACTGTCCCCGAATTTTGGGTGATTAAAGGTCCGGACAGAATTTTTGCCAAAATATTTTGTGGGGGTCCGTTAAGACCTTATTAATGGTGTGAGTTTGTCCCGAGGGGCAAACGTCTGCATTTTGAGGTTCAAAATATGCCAGAGCGGGAATATGTCCATATTTCCGTTTTTCGTGTACTTTATTCCATGGATTTTTGGTGATAGGAGATCCGAACGGATTTTTTCTAAAACTTTTTATTGGGGGTCCGTTAAGACCTTATTAATGGCGTGAGTTTGTCCCGAGGGGCAAACGTCTGCATTTTGAGGTTCAAAATAGGCCCAGAGCGGGAATATGGCCATATTTGCCGTTTTTCGTGTACTATAGTCCATGAATTTCTAGTTATAGAAGGTCCAGACGGATTTTTGGCCGAAATATTTATGTGGGGGTCTTTTAAAACATTATTCATGGCGTGAGTTTTTCTCCAGGGGCAAACGTCAGCATTTTGAGGTTCAAAATAGGCCCAGAGCGGGAATGTAGCCATATTTGTCATTTTTCGTGTACTATAGTCCACGAATTTTTGGTGATAGGAGGTTTGGACGGATTTTTCATCGAAATTTTTTATGGGGGTCTGTAAAGACCATATTAATGGCGTGAGTTGGTCTCGAGGGGCAAATGTCTGCATTTTGAGGTTCAAAATAGGCCCAAAGCGGGAATATTTCCATATTTGCCATTTTCCGTGTACTATAGTCCCCGGATTTTGGGTTATTGGAGGTCCGAACGAAATTTTTGACAAGTTTTTGTAGGGTCCGTTAAGACCTTATTAATGGCGTGATTTGGTCCCGAGAGGAAAACGTCTGCATTTTGAAGTTAAAAATAGCCCTAGAGCGGGAATATGGTCATATTTACCGTTTTCCGTATGCTATATAGTCCACGAATTTTTTGTGATAGACGGATTTTTTGCCAAAATTTTTTGTGGGGGTCCGTTAAGACCTTATTATTGGCGTGAGTTAGTCCCGAGGGGCAAACGTCTGCATTTTGATGTTCAAAATAGACCCATAGCGGGAATATGGCCATATTTGTCATTTTCCGTGTATTATATAGTCCTCGAATTTTTTGTGACAGGAGATCCGGACGAATATTTGGCCAAATTTTTTTTGGAAGTCTGTTAAGACCTGATTAATGGCGTAAGTTGGTCCCGAGGGGCAAACGTCTTCATTTTGAGGTTCAAAATATGCCAAGAGAGTGAATATGGCCATATTTGCTGTGTTTCGTGTACTATAGTCCACTAATTTTTTGTGATAGGAGGTCGAGACGGATTTTTTGCCGAAAGTTTTTGTGGGGGTCCTTTAAGACCTTATTAATGGCATGAGTTGGTTCCTAGGGGAAAACGTCTACATTTTGAGGTTCAAATAGAACCAGAGCGGGAATATGGCCATATTTGCCGTTTTACGTGTACTATTGTCCACAGATTTTTGGTGATAGGAGGTCTGTACGGATTTTTGGCCGAAAGTTTTTGTGGGGGTCTGTTAAGACCTTATTAATGGTGTGAGTTGGTCCCGAGGGACAAACGTCTGCATTTTGAGGTTCAAAATAAGCCCAGAGCGGGAATATGACCATATTTACCGTATTTCATATACTATAGTCCACTGATTTTTGGTTGAAAATTTTTATGGGGGTCCGTTAAGACCTTATTGATAGCGTGAGCTGGGCCCGAGAGGAAAACGTCTGCATTTTGAGGTTCAAAATAGGCCCAGAACAGGAATATGGCCATATTTGCCGTTTTCCATGTACTATAGTCCACGAAATTTTGGTGATAGGAGGACGGACGGTTCTTTTGCCAAAAAATTTTGTGGGGGTCCGTTAAGACATTATTAATGGCGTGAGTTGGTCCCGAGGAGCAAACGTCTGCATTTTGAGGTTCAAAATAGGCCCAGAGCGGGAATTTGACCATATTTGCCATTTTTCTTGTACTATAGTCCACCGATTTTTGGTTGAAAATTTTTATGGGGGTCTACTAAGATCTTATTAATAGCGTGAGCTGGGCCCCAGAGGAAAACGTCTGCATTTTGAGTTTCAAAATAGGCCCAGAACGGGAATATGGCCATATTTGCCGTTTTCCGTGTACTATAGTTCACAAATTTTTGGTGATAGGAGGTCCGGACGGATGTTTTGCCGAAATTTTTATGGGGGTCTACTAAGATCTTATTAATAGCGTGAGCTGGGCCCGAGAGGAAAACGTTTGCATTTTGAGGTTCAAAATAGTCCCAGAGCGGGAACATGGCCATAGTTGCCATTTTTCGTCTATTAAAGTTCACGGATTTTTTGTGATAGGAGGTGCGGACGGATTTTTTGCCGAAATTTTTAGTGAGGGTCCGTTAAGACCTTATTAATGGCGTGAGTTTGTCCCGAGGGGTAAACGTCTGCATTTTGAGGTTCAAAATAGGCCCAGAGCGGAAATATGGCCATATTTGTCATTTTCCGTGTATTATAGTCCTCGAATTTTTTGTGACAGGAGATCCGGACGAATTTTTGTCCAAGTTTTTTTGGAGGTCGGTTAAGACCTTATTAATGGCGTAAGTTGGTCCCGAGTGGCAAACGTCTTCATTTTGAGGTTCAAAATATGCCAAGAGAGTGAATATGGCCATATTTGTTGTGTTACGTGTACTATAGTCCACGGATTTTTTGTGATAGGAGGTCCAGACGGATTTTTTGCCGAAAGTTTTTGTGGGGGTCCTTTAAGACCTTATTAATGGCATGAGTTGGTTCCGAGGGGCATACGTCTACATTTTAAGATTCAAAATAGGCCCAGAGCGGAAATATGGCAATATTTCCCAATTTTTGTGTACTATAGTCCACGGATTTTTGGTGATAGGAGTTCTAGACGGATTTTTGGCCGAAAGTTTTTGTGGGGTTCCATTAAGACCTTATTAATGTGGTGAGTTTGTCCCGAGGGCAAACGTCTGCATTTTGAGGTTCAAAATAGGCCCAGAGCGGCAATATGACCATATTTGCCGTTTTTCGTGTACTATAGTCCATGGATTTTCGGTGATAAGAGGTCCGAATAGATTTTTGGCCGAAAGTTTTTGTGGAGGTCCGTTAAGACCTTATTAATGGTGTGAGTTGGTCCCCAAGGAGCAACGTCTGCATTTTGAGGTTCAAAATAGGCCCAGAGCAGGAATATGACCATATTTGTTGTTTTCCGTGTACTATAGTCCACGGAGTTTTGGTGATAGGAAGTCCAGACGGATGTTTGACTTAATTTTTTTGTGGGGGTCCGTTAAGACCTAATTAATGGCGTGAGTTAGTCCCGAGTTGCAAACGTCTGCATTTTGAGGTTCAAAATAGGCCCAGAGCGGCAATATGGCCATATTTGCCGTTTTTCGTGTACTATAGTCCATGGATTTTCGGTGATAAGAGGTCCGAATAGATTTTTGGCCGAAAGTTTTTGTGGAGGTCCGTTAAGACCTTATTAATGGCGTGAGTTGGTCCCGAGGGACAAACGTCTGCATTTTGAGGTTCAAAATATGCCTAGAGCGGGAACATGGCCATATTTGTCGTTTTCCGTGTACTATAGTCCACGGATTTTTTGTGATAGGAGGTCCAGAAGGATTTTTTACCGAAATTTTTTGTGGGGGTCTGTTAAGACCTTGGTTCCGAGGGGTAAACGTCTGCATTTTGAGTTTCAAAATAGGCCCAGAGCGGGAATATGACAATATTTGCCGTTTTCTTTGTACTATAGTCCACAGAATTTTGATGATAGGAGGTCTGAACGGATTTTTTACCGAAATTTTTTGTGGGATTCCGTTAAGACCTTATTAATGGCGTGAGTTGGTCTCGAGGGGAAAACGTATTTATTTTGAGGTTCAAAATAGGGACACGGAGGAAATATGGCCATATTTGTCGTTTTTCGTGTATTATAGTCCACGGATTTTTGGTGATAGGAGGTGAGGAAGGATTTTTGGTCGATAGTTTTTGTAGGGGTCCGTTAAGACCTTATTAATGGCGTGAGTTAGTCCCGAAGGGAAAACCTCTGCATTTTGAGGTTCAAAATAGGCCCAGAGCGAGAATATGGCAATATTTGTCGTTTTCTGCGTACTATAGTCCACGAATTTTTGGTGATAGGAGGTCTGGACGGATTTTAGGCCAAATTTATTTGTGGGGGTCTGTAAAGACCTTATTAATGGCATGAGTTGGTCCCGAGGGGCAAACGTCTACATTTTAGAGGTTCAAAATAGTCCCAGAGAGGGAATATGGCCATATTTACCATTTTTCGTGTACTGTAGTCCACAGATTTTTTGTGATAGGGAGTGTGGATGGATTTTTGGCCGAAATTTTTTGTGGGGGTCCGTTAAGACCTTATTAATAGCGTGAGTTGGTCTCGATGGGTAAACGTATGCATTTTAAGGTTCAAAATAGGCCCAGAGCGGGAATATGGCCATATTTGTCGTTTTCTATGTACTATAGTCCACGGATTTTTTGTGATAGGAGGTTCGGACGGATTTGTTGGCCAAAATTTTTTTTGGGGTCCGTTAAGACTCTATTAAAGGGGTGAGTTGGTCCCGATGGACAAAAGTCTGCAATTTAAGGTACAAAATAGGCCCAGAGCGGGAATATGGCCATATTTGTCGTTTTCCATGTACTATAGTCCACATATTGTCGGTGATAGGAGGTCCGGATGGATTTTTGGCTGAATTTTTTTGTGGGAGTCCTTTAAGATCTTATTAATGGCGTGAGTTTATCCCGAGGGGCAAACGTCTTCATTTTGAGGTTCAAAATAGGCCTAGAGCGGGAATATGGCCATATTTTCCGTTTTCCGTGTACAATAGTCCACGAATTTTTGGTGATAGAAGGTCCGGACGGATTTTTGGCCGAAATTTTTTGTGGGGGTCCGTTGAGACTTTATTAATGGCGTGAGTTGGTCACGAGGGGAAAACGTCAACATTTTGAGGTTCAAAATTGGCCCAGAGCGAGAATATGGCCATATTTGTCATTTTCCGTGTACTATAGCCCACAGATTTTTTGTGATAGGAGGTCTGGACGGATTTTTGGCCGAAATATTTTGTGGGGGTCCTTTAAGACCTTATTAATGGCTTGAGTTGGTCCCGAGTGGCAAACGTCTGCATTTTGTTTTTCAAAATAGGCCCAGAGAGGGAATATGGCCATATTTGCCGTTTTTCGTGTACTATATAGTCCACAGATTATTGGTGATAGGAGGTCCGGATGGATATTTGGCCAAAATATTTTACAGGGGTCCGTTAAGACCTTTCTAATGGCGTGAGTTTGTCCTAAGGGGTAAACGACTGTATTTTGATGTTCAAAATAGGCCCAGAACGGGAATATGGCAATATTTGCCATTTTTCGTGTACTATAGTTCACAGATTTTTTGTGATAGGAAGTCCAGACGATTTTTTGCTAAAAAAATTTGTGGCGTGAGTTCGTCACGAAGGGCAAACGTCTGCATTTTGAGGTTTAAAATAGGACCAGAGCGGGAATATGGCCATATTTGCCTTTTTCCGTGTACTATAGTCCACAGATTTTTGGTGATTGGAGGTCCGGATAGATTTTTGGCCTAAATTTTGTGTGGGGTCCGTTAAGACCTTATTAATGGCGTGAGTTGGTCCCGAGGGGCAAACGTCTGCATTTTGAGGTTCAAAATAGGCCCAGAGCGGGAATATGGCCATATTTGTCTTTTTTCGTGTACTATAGTCCACAGATTTTTGGTGATTGGAGGTCCGGACGGATTTTTGCCAAAATTTTTTGTGGTCTGTTAAGACCTTATTAATGGCGTGAGTTAGTCCCGAGGGGCAAATGTCTGCAATTTGAGGTTCAAAATAGTCCTAGAGCAGAAATATGACCATATTTGCCGTTTTCCGTGTACTATAGTCCACGGATTTTTGGCTGAAATTTTTTGTGGGGCTCCGTTAACACCTTATTAATGGCGTGAATTTGTCTCGAGGGGCAAACGTCTGCATTTTGAGGTTCAAAATAGGCCCAGAGCGGGAATATTGCCATATTTACCGTTTTCCGTGTTCTATAGTCCACGGATTTTTAGTGATAAGAGGTCCGGATGGATTTTTGGCCGAAATTTTTTATAGGGGTCCGTTAAGACCTTTCTAATGGCGTGAGTTGGTCCTGAGGGGCAAACGTCTACATTTTGAGGTTCAATAAAGGCCCATAGCGGGAATATGGCCATATTTTTCGTTTTTCGTGTACTATAGTCCACGATTTTTTGGTGATAGGAGGTCTGGACGGATTTTTGGCCGAAATTTTTGTGGGGGTCCGTTAATACCTTATTAAAGGCGTGAGTTCGTCACGACGGGGAAACGTCTGCATTTTGAGGTTCAAAATAGGACCAGAGCGGGAATATGGTCATATTTGCCGTTTTCCGTGTACTATAGTCCACAGATTTGTGGTGATAGGAGGTCCGGACGGATTTTTGGCTGAAACTTTTTGTGGGGGTCCATTAAGACCTTATTAATGACGTGAGTTGGTCCCGAGGGGCAAACGTCTTCAATTTGAGGCTCAAAATAGTCCCAGAGAGGGAATATGGCCATATTTGCCGTTTTTCGTGTACTATAGTCCACGATTTTTGGTGATAGGAGGTCCGGAAGGATTTTTGCCGAAATTTTTTATGGGGGTCCGCTACGACCTTATTAATGGCATGATTTAGTCTCGAGTGGCAAACGTCTGCATTTTCATGTTCAAAATAGGCCCCGAGCAGGAATATGGCCATATTTACCGTTTTCCGTGTATTATAGTCCACAGATTTTTGGTGATTGGAGGTCCGGACGGATTTTTGGCCGAAATTTTTGTGGGGGTCCGTTATGACCTTATTAATAGCGTGAGTTAGTCCCGAAGGGCAAACGTCTATATTTTGAGGTTCAAAATAGGCCCAGAGCGTGAATATGGCCATATTTGTTGTTTTAAGTGTACTATACACCACGGATTTTTGGTGATACGAACAGGCTTGGACAAATTAGCCCCAAGTCTTGCTAAATATCATACTCAGAACTATTTAATACTCTTCTTCTCCAACTTTACTACGGATAGACATTGAGTTCTCGTAGTCTACTTCCTATCTGAATTGGTGGAATCCTCTACCATGTACATCTCCTATAATTTACCTAAGAATGGGCTCCTCAATCCTCTGTTTGTTCTGAAAATTCTACAATTGCACTCCGTCCATAAGTGATAAATGGTCCCAGCCAAAATCATTCTATACACTACCTTTCATGGATGTTATTGCCCATTGTATTTCTTCATGCCATTTCAGTCCTATTCTTTGGATTCTCTGCCATGCTAGCAACTTGTTCCATATTCCAGCAGTGAATGAGCATTTAAAGAAAAGATGATCAATGTCCTCATCCTCCACTTGACACAAGGGGCATGTCAAGATGGTTGTTATCCCCCACTTTGCCAATTTGTCCTTTGTTGAGAGCCTCCTGTTAAGTGCAATATATAATATGAAGAGCCATTTAGGTGTTCCATAGTTTGTCCATACCATCTTTCTCCACTCCACTTTCACCATGTCTCCTCTCATCTGCTCATAAACCTTTTTAATAGAGTATTGATCCATTTGCATAAGATTTTGTTCACTGTATCCAGCAGCTTATTAATGTTTGTGGGACTTTAGAATTCTTTATACTAGCCATGATGCTTGCTTGGCCTGGATGTCTCATATTCCTTCTTGTCCATAGTAGCTATGTATCCATTCTACCCATAGCTTATCCTTCTTTTTACATAGATTCCACATGAGTTTACCAATTGTTGCATTATTCCAGTTGTACACATCAAGGAAATTCATACCCCCACTAGCCTTGGGCCAGCATAGCTTCTCTCAGGTAACAAGTACTTTCCTAGATGACTCCACACTACCTATCCATAAAAACTTCCTACAGATACTTCCAATAGCATGTAAAATCTTTTTAGGCAAGGCAAAGATTTGAGCCCAAAAGATCTTAATAGAATGTTTTCTGTACATGTTAGTTCATAAATATTTCAATAACTGTTTCAACAGACTCTGTTGGCTCCAATTTTGGTGGGTACTTCCAAAACGTCCTGGTAACCAATACTCGTTGCTTCACCATAACCGATGTCATTTTTTGGCGTTTTGAGGTCATGACACTGAGATCCCAAATTTTTCAGAGTTCTCGCCGTGTGTTGGTTCATCGATTTTCTAGAATTTGTATTACCGGCCAAGCATTCAACTATGCATACAAACCCACCTTGCCTGGATTTGGAGTTTCCGACATTAGAGTCCTTGCAGTTCAAAAAGAGAAGAAAAAAAAAACAATCCTTGTAGTAATAAAGTCAGGGATTGAAACTAGAACGCATAATCGGAGTACAACCAAGAAAAGCCTACATTGATCATATCTGTTAAATTAAGAAAACGAGAAATGGAGAAAGAAAATATCATGCCCCCATAAAGTATGAGCAATGAGTTCTCGTCAATCAACTACATCTCAATCCCAAAGGAAGTAAACGGACAATTTTTTATTTTTTTTCTCATCAACCAGTATAGAAAGTTTAGTACAACATTCTGCTGCTATTGCAGTGTTTCATTACAAAATGGAGGCTTTCATCCGGTTGCAATTTTGTTTTTTGTTTTTTTTTTTTTGTGAGGAAGAAGAATGAAACCTCAAGAATTTCATGTAATATTTATTTTCTTGTTTGGTTTTGAGGAAAGAATAAATAGCTCAAATCCTCTTGGTCATCTCTTCAATTTCTAAAACTACTGACGCTAATCAGTCAGTAGGACCAATCATTTTCTCAGGAACTACAAGTTTATCGAACTCATCACCACTGAGGACATTCAGATTAAGGGCAGCCTCCTGTGAATCCAAACCATTGTGTCAAATTCTCTCAATGTTCAACACCAAGTGAGTATTGTTTTTTTCAAATAATTGCGCGTTTAACAATTACCTTTAGACTGGTTCCCTCTTTGTGGGCTTTCTTGGCAACTGCTGCCGCATTGTCATAACCAATTTTCTGAAATAAAACAGTAGCAGATAACCCAGAATCAGCAAAATAGATGAGACAGAAGTAATGAGTTACAGCAAGCCCCCTAAGAGAGGGGGAACAGTATTAGCAAATATTTGTCACAGGGAGCACGAATTAGAAAGTAGAACTTTTGATCATCTTGATTGATACTTACTGGGTTCAAACATGTGACAAGCATGAGCGACTGCAGAGATGGATGAAATGAGATCAAACAGGATCAAAAAACTTAAAGCAAATGAAATAGAAAGGACTAACCAAACTTGTTTAATTGTCTAATCTACTGACCTCATGCAACAATTTTGCAATCCTCTCTCTATTGGCTTGAATTCCTCTTACACAATTCTTTTCAAAAGAAGCAGATGCATCCCCTAGCAATCTCACTGACTGGCATGACAATAATGAAAAAAGGCTTCAGGGAAAAGTAAGAAAAGCAGTAACAGATCACAATAATCTGTGTAGCAGACTTGCATAAGCGCACCCCTGTCTGTCAAGGAGGAGCAATAATGAATAACAAAACGAAAAAGAGTAATTACACATACATGAAGGAGAGCATTGGCAATCATAGGCTTGAACACATTCAGCTCAAAATGACCATTTGATCCACCAACTGTGACAGCTACATGATTTCCCATAACCTGCAGGTAATAAAAGATTCAACTATAAAACTAGCAAATAAACTATTCTAGCATTGATCCAAGTCAATCTCATGTGTCAAGACTCGGGGTGCTATTGCATGAGGTAAAAATTGGATTAGACACGTGGCTGAATCAGGAGACGATGCCTGGAAGGAAGGACAGATCAAGGCTGACACAGCAGCGTAGACACTGAGGTACAAGGGACGCAAGCCAATGGTGTGATTATCATGAACGCATGGACATAAGACTGGGGACACCCCCAAGAGGAAGTAGTCCATCTGCTAAAAAATGGTCATATGAGGGAGTTCCTAAGTGATAGAGCCAAGAAGAACTATGGCCAGCCTGAAGACGGGGGAGAGCAGCCAAAGCCTGCTTCTCCACAACACACTTAACGTAATCTTCGGAGGAGCAGCAATTAGTGTAACTTAATCAGCTGCTAAGAAGACAAAGCCGTCCATTAACATACAAAAAAGGGCTCGGGAGATACAGCACAGTGACTTGGATGATGAAAATGCAGACAGACTCACACTTCCTTACAATGATGCCCTGGTAATATCTCTCAATATGTTTGATTTTAAAATTAAACGTGTACTAATTAATCCAGGTAACTTGGTGAACATCATCCAACTCCAAGTGCTTTAGCAAATACCGATTGCAAAAATATTGGTCGGATTTAACATGGCCAGAAAAACGAACCGGAGGGGAACCAAAGTGCCGACAAATGGTTGGGGGAGTAAAGGACACTATATTTGTAGTAATGATGGGTGACATGGCTTGCAACGTTATACTCGGAAGACCTTGGATCTGTACCATGAAAGCGGTACCCTTAAACCTGGCCCCAGCAGCTGAAATTTTCGACCCCACATGGTATTAAGGAAACTCAAGGAAAACAGCCCCGCATGATAAATGTATGATGTTGCCGTAGCCGGTAAATGCCCAATAGCAATTACAGAAACCAGAATCTCTCTATAACCCCCAATCCGGTCAGCAATCTGGTGGTCAAGGAGGGGACGGAAAAGAGGATACGGGAAAGGCCTCAAGTGCCTACTTGGTAAGGGATTGTATTGTAGTGTCTATAAATAGAGTCTCTATGTAATAATGTAGATACATAATTCAATAATATTCTTCTCCTATATTTCCCACATGGTATCAGAGTCTCTACGATCTTGATAGAGAATCAAAGAGCTTCCGCTACCGGTGGGCGGCTATTACCCATATATGCCGCCGTCTGGCCAACGATTATGTTAGCAAAAGTTAGATCACCGTGTATCTTTCAGGTTACTATCTTCTCACATCTAATTTGTGTAGCACCGTGCCACCATTCCGGTGACTACTTTCTTACATCTAATTTGTTTAGCACCGTGCCATCTTTTCGGTGACTACTTTTTCATATTTAATTTATGTAGCACCGTGCCATCTTTTCGATGACTACTTTTTAATATTTAATTTGTGTAGCACCTTGCCATCATTCCGGTGACTACATTCTCATATCTTATTTGTGTAGCACCGTACCATCTTTCCGATGGCTATTTTTTCATATTTGATTTGCGCAGGGTCATTTTTTTCGGTGACTACTTTCTTATTTGTGTAGGGTCGTGCCATCATTCCGTCACCTTACCCATATAATTTCTTTTTTTAGTAGGGTCATGCCATCAATCCGACTCTACTCATATAATTTCTATTCTCCAATAGGGTCATGCCATCATTCCGACCCTAACCATATAATTTTCTTTCTCAGTAGGGTCGTGCCATCATTCCGACCCTACCCATATAATTCTCTTTCTCAAATCAAATATAATACTCAGACGCATGAGCATTCATACCACATTTTGAGCACTTTTCGGCAATCGTGCATTGTGAAGAAGTCTATATGGAGCAAGGAGCCTTGTATGTCGATTGTGTAAATCATTCTATGGTCCGAATTAGTCTTCTAAAGCTTGGTTTGGAAAGTTCAACATTGTAATTCAGGAATTTATCAATCTGCATCAAATCCATGTATTTTAAGAGAAGACCAAGCACATTGAAATTGACTATCAATTTTGTGAAGTCAAGTGATCAACTTACAGATATCTCACCAAGCCCTCATTTGTCCTCGTATTAATTACATTTGTAACAAGCTAGGTACATATGTTTTGTATGCACCAACTTGAGGGGGAGTGTTAGAATAGTAATAGGTATATACTACTTAGAATAGAAATACGAATAAGAATAGTAATAGGCACAGGAATAGTATATAGTTTCCTATTTGGTAAAGAATTGTATTGTAGTGTCTATAAATAGGGTCTCTATGTAATAATGTAGATAGATAATTCAATAATATTCTTCTCCTATATTTCTCACAAATTCGGTAAGTGAAATACCCGGATTGGAGAGCAAATGTGGTGATAGTACCAACAAAACTAAACAAGTTTAGAATGTGCATTGATTTTAAGGATTTAAATAAGGCTTGTCCAAAGGACTCGTTTCCACTGCCGCATATCGATCAAATGATTGATGCGATAGCCGAAGACAAGTTGTTTAATTTTCTTGATGCGTACTCCATGTATAATCAGATAAGAATGCACCTGAAAGACCAAGAGGAAACTTCAATTATTATAGAATACGGAGCTTACCGTTACAAATTTGGGCTTAAAAATGTCGGCTTATCAGAGGCTTGTTAATCAAATGCTTGAGAAACAAATCGAAAAGTCTATGGAAGTATATGTTGATGGTATGTTGGTTAAGCCTCTGGATACAGATGACCATTTAGCTCACTTGTAGAAGACATTCAATATCCTAAGGAAGCACAATATGAAGCTGACCCCGGAGAAGTGCACCTTTAGAGTCACATTCAGGAAGTTCCTGGGTTTCTTGGTGTCAAACAGAGGGATCGAAGTGAACCTAGATAAAATAAAGGCAATCGAAGATATCCTAGACATATATGAAGATACAAAGGCTGTACAAAGACTGATTGACCGCTTGTTCACCCGGAGCAGGTTCATATGTTGATCTTCTGAGTGGTGTCAAATTATATTTTTTTTTAACTTGGCAACTTTGTATTATATCACAACAATACATGGGTTGTACTGAAACCTTATATACAGATGAACTCCAAACTTCGTTGTTCTATGTCTATATTGAGTCTAAAACATCAATTATAGAGTTCTATTGACTTGGTTGCTCCATCAACCTGTAAGCTGCCCCTACTTTAAATATGCCTCTACTGTCACCTTTCCACCATAACACATCCTCATTTGTTTGGAGTCCATTAAAATTTCCAACAATGTTGAGAAATTCTGCCACCCTCATCACTTCCCAGTCATTAAATTGTCTCCTGAAGTTGAAGTTCCATCCCTGTGTTGTCCACATCTCTGCTATGGTCCTTTGTTGAGAAAGAACTAGATTGTATATATCAGGGAAAAGAAGTTCCAGATTACCCATGTCATGCCATTCTTCCTTCCAGAGTTTGGTCTTATTCCCATTGCCCACTTTCACCTTAGAGTTGAGTTTGACTTCCTCCCATAGAGCTCTTATGGATCTCCATAGGCTGACCCCATAAGGTGAAGTCACATCCTTGGTTATCCAGCTATCTTCAGCCTCAGATTTGGCACCTATCACTCTTCTCCAAAGTAACTTGTCTTCAACTGAATACTTCCACAACCACTTCATTCTGAGTGCTTTGCTTTGAAGCTTCATGTTCTTTATTCCCAGTCCCCCATTCTTCTCCTAGTTGCCACAAATTTCCATTTTACCAGATGAAAGCCTTTTTTCTCTTTGTTTCCTTGCCACAAGAACTTCCTCCTCATCCAATCCAAACTTTTGGTAACCCCGGGTGGAATGGGGAACAGTGACATCATGTATGTCGGCATAGCATCAAGGACTGAGTTGATGAGGGTCAGTCTCCCTCCCAAAGATAGGTATTGTGTTTTCCATCTAGCCAGTTCTTTCTCACATTTCTCTATCACCCGATTCCAAATTCCAACAGAATTGGATTTTGCTCCCAAAGGCATGCCCAAGTAGGTTGTTAGCAAGGTGCCAACTTCACCACCAGTATTGATGCTAGCCAGCCCATATTGTTGACTTCATTAGTAGGATACCTGAAACTTTTCCTCCAATGAATGTGCAAACCAGATACCCCTTCAAACAAAACCAGAATCACCTTAAGTATTTCAATTGATCTTCCTCAGCTCCACAGAAAATGAGTGTATCATCAGCATATTGGAGGTGTGTCACTTCCAATCTTCACTTCCAATCTCTCTGTTCCTTCTCTGGCCTCATCAAACCCTTTCAGCCATCCTCTTGTGTTGGCTATTTTGATCATACTGTTTAAACCCTCCATAGCGATTAAGAACAGGAAGGGTGATAGTGGATCACCTAGCCTGAGCCCTCTTTGGGATCTGAAAAAACCTACTGTTGAGAAACAAAATAAGATCCAGTTCATCCACTTCTGTCAAAATCCCATCCTTTCTAAAATCTTCGTTAGGTACTTCTGTTTAATCCTGGAGTCTACTGCTTCATTAGCAATCAATACTGCGCCCATGATCTGTCTCCCTTTTATAAAGGCCATTTGTTGTGAATCCACCAATTTGCCTATCACACCCTTCAGTCTCTCTGTGAGTACCTTAGATAGTATTTTGTATATACTGCCTATAAGACTAATTGGTCTGTAATCTCTTAACTCCTTTGCACCTTTCTTTTTGGGTATGAGCGCAATGAAAGTGGCATTAAAGTTCTTCTCAAAAATTTCTTGATCATAGAAATTCTGAAAAGTGTCCATTATATCGTGCTTCACTACATCCCAACACTTTATGAAGAATCCCATTGTGTAACCATCTGGTCCAGGGGCCTTATCAGCTGCGCATAACTTTAGGCATGTTAGAACTTCAGTCTCTTCAAATCTGCCTTGAAGGGCCATCTTCTCCTCTTCGGTTATAATGGGACAGTGTACATTCTGATGAGTAGGTCTCCATTGGATGGATTCTGTATACAACTTCTTGTAGTATGTGATTATTTCCCCTTCAATTCTATTTGGCTCTTGAATAACTTCCCCATGTATCATTAGTTCATCAATATTGTTGAACCTTTTGTGAGCATTTGCCATTTTGTGAAAAACCTTGGTGTTCTTGTCTTCTTCCTTGAGCCATAGTACTCTTGATCTTTGTCTCCATGATATTTCCTCTTTCTTGATCAGTTCCTCGTACTCTAGCAAGACTTCAGCTTTTTTTGTTGTTTCTTCTTCTGTGAGCACTCTGCATTCTCTATCCGTATCATTTCTGCCATCTGTTCTAACAATTTCTTTCTCTGCAATTCCAGGTTTCCACTCTCCTCTTTTTTCCATTCCTTGAGTTTGTGTTTCAGTGCTTTAAGCTTGCAATTCAACACATAATCAGGTCTCCTTGTGTAACTGAAAGAAGACCACCACTCTTTAACTCTGTCAACAAAGCACAATGTTGATATTCACCTTGTCATCCCATCCACAATCTTGCTTTACACTAGGGAGATCTTTTTCATGCACAAACAATTTGTACTCCCCCATCGCTTTACCATGGCCATGACCCTGACAGTCGCCATAAAATTAGAGGGTTTTGGAGAATGTCGACGGCAAGTGCTTCTTCGCCGATTTCTTTCGGTAAATCACCTGCGGCGGTCTTCCTTTCATAGTATCTCATTGAAGGGCTTCCTTCTGCAATCCTTGTCGGAATATTGTGTAGGAGAGTTGTTTGACGGCGATGCCGCAAAAGAATGTGCAAAAGAAGCCATGATGAACTTGAAATAGTCGAAAAGGAAGAGAGTGAAGTTGAGTTGGAAAAAGGAACTCTGAAGGAGATATGGAAGAACATGAGGTTAATGTCGTTTAAATAAAGAGGTTAATGTTGTTTAAATATGAGCCTGCCTAGCTCCGGAGCCACCAAACATGATAAAGATGAAGCTCAGCCACTACAAGATCCGTGATCATCCCCCAGTCATTACGCAACG
The DNA here is from genome assembly GCA_018342035.1 of Solanum appendiculatum. Taxonomy (NCBI): domain Eukaryota; kingdom Viridiplantae; phylum Streptophyta; class Magnoliopsida; order Solanales; family Solanaceae; genus Solanum; species Solanum appendiculatum. The sequence continues at coordinate 43,067 of JAGDQO010001619.1, forward strand.
GCCACGGAGGTGAGTCTATGGGAGTCTCCATGAGGCCGAGTTCCACAGAAGTTGCTCCTCAGGGATTAGCTATAAATAGTCTCCTAGTTGTTCATTGTAGAGGATCAAATTATCATTCACTCACTAAGCAATACACTGCTCTACTGTATTCTAAGTTTTTGAGTTCTATAATTTGTTGTTCAAAGTCATATTAATAAGATCAAGCTCTGCCGGGTGATGCTGCCAGCCATCAGCACCTGACCTCAGGCTAATTCTATTCTTTTACTTATTAGTGTTGGTTCAATTTCACATTTGTCATTTCTTCTATCTTGTTCGCACTAATTAAGCACGTTACAGTACACAAATCACGTATCTTGATCATATCAATCAACGTGTCCTTGAGCCACGTCTATAAATTTAATTTACCATTTTACGGGTAAACAACTATGATTTTGGACAAGCATATAAGACAAGCCAAACTATCATACTTCATCATTATTTGATTATATCTATCTAAAGCAGAACTGTTACCTGAGCACAGACCATTGTAAGAGCCTCACACTGAGTAGGGTTCACCTTGCCCTGAAATGAGTAAGACTCATATGTGTTAAGACTTACTCGAAAGGTTCAAACAAATACCAGACTATACATAAAAGTGAACTCTAATATATATTAAGGCAAGTGAGAATACAGGCATGATACTGCTTCCAGGTTCATTTTCAGGAAGAATGAGTTCGCCAAGACCACAGCGTGGACCACTGTATAAGAAAAGACAAACTCTTCAACCAAAAGCAATAATCCAAGAAAAACACATCTTCCTTAGATGCCTTAAAATCTCCAATAAAAGAACAACCTACCAGAGAAGTAAACATATCAAAAAAAAATGCCCAAAGCGCACACCTTCCTAAGAAGCGTATATCATTCCCAATCTTCATAAGAGAAGCAGCCACCGTATTTAAGGCTCCACTGGTTTCAACAAATGCATCATGAGCAGCCTGCCAGTGCAAATAACAGCGAAAATTTAACTGCTGTTGTGATAGCCATCATTTTCTCCAAAAATTACAAAGAAAGCATTAAAAGAAAAAACTTCACAAAGCAATTGATTACCAATGCTTCAAACTTATTTTCAGCTGTTGCAAAAGGTAAATTTGTTTCCTCCGCCACTGCTGCTGCAATTTTAATATCAAACCTGTGAAAAGGGGAATAAAACATAACCATAACTGAGAACATTTGGCACATTTGAAATTTTAAAGAATGAAAAGGATGAAATGACAAGACTTTTTGAAAACCAACTGAAGGGATTGCTGGCTGGATGTTCCTTGCCTTCAACAAAACCAATGCTAGAGTTTCGGTGAAAATAACAGACACCTGAACCTGAATCTGGGGACACTTACCCCTTTTTTGTGTTCAATCCTGTTCCAACTGCGGTGCCTCCTTGTGCAAGCTGCCGAGTGAAGCAGCAATCAGTGAGAACCAGAAAAGGGGAAGAAACAAAATTGCAGAAATATAAAATTAGGGAAAGCCAAGTTTTGAATGGGAACCTGATACATGCGTGGGAGGGTGCACAAGACTCGATCAATACCATATTTCACCTACAATGGCAATGCTCATTAACAAAATGATCCAAAACTAACACCCTTTATCCAGGTGTAACAGACTATCAGCAACTTTTGCATTTAAAAAAATTGAAGTTCAGTAGAGCTTACTTGAGTGACGTAGCCACTAAATTCTTGTCCAAGAGTCAAAGGTGTTGCATCTTGTGTGTGGGTTCGCCCAATCTTAATAATGTCCTTGAATTCAGCTGACTGGTATAAGTAATCAAGAGTAAAAAGTTTTAGTTTTTTTTAATAAGGTAAATAATTTTACTAACAAATGGGGGGAAACCCTGTATAAAAGCCATATAGCAAAAGAAAAGAACCTACATCAAAATATGGTCCTCAAAAAAAGAGATCAAATCATCTATGCAAATAGGGACCTCGTAAGTACACCAAAAGAAATGAGAGACAAAGCACTACACTACAATTTTACAAAATCTTGCTCCACCCCTTCAAATGCCCTCTTATTTCTCTCTTTCCAACTGACCCACAAGATTGCTAAGGGCAACACTCCATGCCCCTGAGCTTCTCTTCCCCTCCTATGAGTCCAATTTTGTAATCCTTCATTGTGCCTGGCATCACCCACCGCATCCTAAACAAGTTGAGGGCCACCCTCCATAATCGGTTAGCCACATTGCAGTGCAATAGGAGATGAACTACATTTTCGCCTACACTCTTACACGCAATGCACCAACTAACTCACCCCTTCATCAGATAATACGTTGTTAAGACACCCCTTGTCGCCAACCATACAAAGAAACACACCTTCCTCGAACATCTAGGGATCCAAATAATAAGAACTAACAATGCATAATCCATCTCCACTCTCTCGCCAACTCCACAATAAATCATTATGAGAGGATAGCCTAAACAAAAACTCAATCAGATTGTGAATTCTTCTATCTCCCAATCCTGAAGGTTCCTTTTGAATCTCAAGTCCCATTGGATAACCCCCTCATGGGACCCACAAATTTGTCGGACTGTCTTCTCTCTTTGGCAAGATACACAATATATGTTAGGGAAGACTTCCCTCAATTCGTTCTCCCCACACCACTTATCTGCTGAGAAACTAATCCTGCTTCCGTCCCCAACCTTAAAGGAAATATGTCCGCAAAATCTGCCCACCCCTTCATAATACTCCTCCACAAACCACACCCATACAAAGTTATAATGTTTCAAGTCCTTCATCCCCCTTCCATAATACATACTTTTCTGCTACCACTCCCCTCCAAAAAGCATTCTCCTACGCTCCAAATCTCCATATCCACTTCCCTAACAAAGCTTTATTGAACACCTAGTGGTCTTTCACACCAAGTCCTTCCCATTCTTTTGGAGAAGTGACAACTTCACAGTTCACGAGATGATGCTTCCTAGAGCCTTCCGATGTGTCCTATAAAATGTTACGTTGAAGACGCACCAACCTTTCAGTTACTTTGCCAGGGACCTGCAAAAGTGACATGAAATACATAGGAACGTTGGACATATTGATTTTGATCAACACTTCCTTCCCCCCTTTCGATAAGTACCTCATTTTCCATCCCGCTAGCCGCTTCTCCACTCTCTCATCACCAAATTCCTCATTGCAAGCTCTTTGCTATAAGCACCCAAAGGTAGACCCAGATAAGAGATAAGTAGAGTACCACCTTGCAATGGAAATAGTACCAAGTGTGACAAATTAAAAACAATTGAAAGTGATGGCATACACCTGCAAAATCTAATGAGTTGGTTAATTGTGCACTCCATTCCAAGATCATAGATTTCCAGAAAAAGACAAAGCAACTATGAAACGGTAGGACTAGTTTATTTTTACCTTCTTTGCTTTAATAAATAACTGACAATATAAATCATTTTCTTCTATGGGGAAGAGCCGCTTTGTAACAACCCAAAACTACTAGTACATGTGCTACTAAGTTGACTTCAACAAATTGAAATGAGGATACAAATGGATAATTTAATAAAGTAACATATATGAAGAGGGTTTGAAGTGTTAAACTAAGCTTTAGGCCAAGGGAAGCCTTAAAACAAAAGTTCAAGTTAAAGGTTCATTGTGGCGGAGTATTTCAAACGCCCCCATACATGGTCTAACTTTGAACAAGCATATCTCCCAATCTATAAAGAGTTAGAGGACCTACTAGGCTACTACCTACCAAATTGAAGGTCTACGAGTCTAGTTTCCCAATGCATTCGACCCTTAGCCGATACGACATCCAAGTAGAGAGATATTTGCATGTTTGCGAGATCATGCAGGCAGCCAATTGGTGTGGGCCCCTACGTCAATGGCGATTTTTCAGATCATATATACATCGTTTTCACTTCGTTTTAATTCATTCCTCTCGCCCAAATCAGAGCCAAACCCTCTTAAACACTCTACAGGTTCCCCTACCACCTAAGCCAAAACCTACAAGATTACAACGTGATTTCACCCTTGAAAACTTCGTAGAGATTGTGTTCTTTTCTCCTCTTTACTTGTGATTTGAAGGATTCTTCAAGAAGATGTAAGCTTGTTTTTAGGTGTTGTGCTACTGTTTAGAGGTAATATTTTACCCTTCATTTGTGTTTGAGTGAATCCAAGTAATAACTAAGCTATGTGAGCTAGAACATATGAATAGACTGTCGGAAAATTGTATTTGGGTTGTTATATGATGTTGGGCTGTTTTGAGGTATTTCCCTGATGTTGTTGCAGCTGGAATTTTGGGGAATGACCTATATATGTATGGTTGTTGTTAATATGCAAACTATAAGAAAAACAGAAGTATAGAGGAGTGTTGAATTGTTAGTTAAAAATCGAGTGTCACTCTATAAATCATGTATTAGCTATCACTTAGCTTAACGTTAGTTCTATTGTTGGCTATTGTAGATTAAGGTGTTGTAACAGGCTAAGTTCAGTGAGTCACCGAATGAATTGATGTAAGGTATGTAATGGCTATCTCTTTTCTATTTCGGCACGAATCCTTTGTCTTAGCGACATATACCGAGAAAGAGCTTAAGGGAAGTGATGTCATACTTACTCTACTCTTGAGAATCGTCGAGTTAATCTATCTCTTGCTTGTCGATGTCTTGTTGATATCTAATTGATTATGTACAAGAGTTAATTCCCTAAATCAAGAGTTAATTCCCTAAAGTGTGCATCGAAAGACTAATCAAAAAAGTTAAATAGAGAGAAGAACTGAGGGTCTAATTATGTTACTTCTTGAAGTTAGTTAAAGAAATTATGTTGAAATAATGATGAGTTATATAGAGTAAGATGTTAAGTCCTCATTCATAAACGAGCTTCCAGGTTAAGTGGCTAAAGAAGTAGTATTGAGTTTGGCAAGCAAAACCAGTTACCAATTTTGTTAAGTAAAAGAAGTTATGTTAAGAAAATACACCGAGGGTTGACAAGTCTTCGTTTTCAATTGTCCTCGAGTCTATTTGTAGATGTTAAGCGGAGGTTGCATTATTAACGAAAGTGAAGAATTGCTGAATCACTTGAGTTAAGCTATACACATATAGAAACATAAGAATATGCATGCCACTGAGATACATTTGATTGGCCGAAGGCCCTATATGCAGTCATATCTTTGTCCTCACTACCGAGTGGATGGTAGTACATGGATACAACCTAGCTACCAAGTGGGTGGTAGTAGACTCATATCCTAGCTACCGAGTGGATGGTAGAACATCTTTATCCTAGCTACCGAGTGGATGGTAGAACATCTTTATCCTAGCTACCGAGTGGATGGTAGAACATCTTTATCCTAGCTACCGAGTGGATAGTAGTACATATATATTTAGCTATTGAGTAGGTGGCATATTGATATGAGGCCTCCCATGGTTCTTGAGTTACAGATGACTTGCCCGATGTGGCCTTCAGGTTTCAGGTTGTTTCTTACATTTATCTTTTGTTGCAGCTGAGTATATGTTTTATGTCTTACATACCAATACGTTTTATTCGTACCGGCAAGCGATGTTGGGGGTGCTGCATATAGTGTTGTAGGTTCAGGTAGAGGCTTCGATAGATCCTCCAGTAGACGGTTGTCGAGTTCAGTGTTTTGTTGGTAAGCTCCACTACTTCTGGAACTCCCAAGTTTGTGGCTTGAAGCCATAGTAACATATATATAGTGACAGGTAGGTCGGTGCCCCGTCCCGACCAATTGATAGATACAACACTCTTAGAGGCTTGTAGACCTGTGGTATGTGTTAGTATGTTTTGAGTGGCCTTGTCGGCCTAGTTGTTTTGACATTCCAGTTTTTAGCCTCACCACCTTTATGTATATATCTGTGTTGGGCTGGTTGGCTGGTTTTCGTGCAGGTTGTCTTTTATAGAGACCTTGTTGGTCTATTTAGTTTTCTTTACTAGATGAGCATATGTGTTTATATAGCGGCCTTGTCGGCTCAAGAGGTTTAGGAGTATAATTATGCGAGTTATGCATGTTTCACTAGGTCAAGTGAGGCACCAGGTGCATGTTGCACCTCCCCAGGTTTGGGCATGACACGCTTTCAGGGGGTAAGCTAGGGTGGTTCATCAAACACCCTTATATAGGTAAAATATTACTGTATATGTACATATATCATAAAATGAATACCCATTAACCAATTCAAGGAGTTAGGCGAGCAGTTAAGAGTGTTCAAAATGCCTAAAGGTGGTAAGTTCAATCCCCGAGTTTCTCATTTTGTTGTGCCTACTTCTTTTTTAAAAAACAAAAGACCAAATGATATGGCTTGATTTACTTTTTTGAAAAGAAAAAAAAAGAACTCCAAAGTTTGAATTACATCACAATAAGAGGCTTTTAGAATAATAATACTTGTTTTTTGATAAATTTAATCAACAAAAGGGAAAACTTAAATAAAAAAATTGAACAACAAATTTTCTATGACTTAGCTAACTATTTGGTAGTTAGATGTAAAAAAATTTATGCACCTGCTCATCAACTTTTTAAAATTATTTACTACTTCAACATTTAAACTCTTAGAGAAATTTCTGGCTACGCCACTGGCTGTTTTTTGTTTTGAAATTATCAGACTGAATCAGCCAAGGTAATAGGAAATCCATTCAAGACAAAACCAAGTGTGGCACCATACAAACACCTTTCATTCTAAGGTTGAGTTGGAACGTTCGTATAAATGTTGGAGAACAACCACTACATTTCCGCACATTATTGTGATATTGGTGCATAGAAATAAAGAACAGTAGCACCAAATATTATTGAAGAAAATTAGGACAATCAATAGATTTCTGATATAGCATAAATGAAGATGATGAGATGGATGAGGGGACATACCGGGAGAAACAAGATTAGGAATGAAGATATTCGGTACAAGGCGGGGATAAGATGTGGGAAGGGAGCCTAAGATGGTTCGGGGGCATGTGCAGAGGAGATGCATCGATGCCCCGGTGTGAAGGTGTGAGAGGTTAACCATGGTGGGCCTGATGAGAGGCAGAAGTAGGCCAAAGAAGTATTAGGGAGAGGTGATTCGGCATAAATGACATAGATTCAGCTTACTGAGGACATGACCTTTGATAGGAGGATGTCGAGGTTAAGTATTAGGATTGAGAGTTAGTATCTTGCGGAGTGTATTTCTTTTCCGTACTAGGAGTATTAATATTTTTTTAAGTTGCTTATTTTTAGATCTGGAGTACTATCTGAATGCTTTTTTCGCTACGTTTATCTTGTTATCTTGTTGTTGTTACTATTTGTTATTACTACTTTTTCATCTCTCCTTGAGTAGAGGATCTATCGGAAATAGCCTCCCTACCATCACAAGGTAGGAGTAAGCTCTACGAACACTAGAACTATCAAAGATCTAGATAGGATAATAAAGAAGAGAAGTTGCAGAAAATAGTAGCCAAGATCCACTCAGACAGATGGCTACAGATTTGAAGCTTGAACTTCTTGAGAAACCAGATGAAGGAATTGGTTCTCTAGAAGATGAAAACGATGTGCAGAAAAAGAAGAGAAGCAGCAAGGAATCTAGTACCTCAGGCAAAAAAAGGAATCGTGATCAACAGACTGATTGAGGTACCCTCCCCAGACCCCATATGTGGGATTAAATTATACTGGGTTCGTTGTTGTAATAGATTTATGATATATCAATTTGACTTGGGTTTAACATATGGAATTCTATTGATTGAATAACTGTTATGCTTAACTTAAACTCAAATTGTCGAATTAGATACTCGGCTGCAAAGTTAAGATGAGATCCAAGAGTGGAGAAATTGGTTGGCAGCATGGATAAACAAGAGTTTGACTTAAGAAACTAATACACTAGACCAATAAGTGATTAAACTATTACTCCCTCCGTATCAATTTGTTTGTCTTACTTTCCTTTTTAGTACATTTCAGAAAGAATGTCTCTTTCCCTTTTTGGCAATTTTCTAATTTAAACTTTTCACATCGCATGTTTAAGACCACAAGATTAAAGGACATTTTGATACTTTCTACATATCTTTAATTTAAGACCACAAGATTCAAAAGTCTTCTTTACTTTCTTAAACTCTATGCCAAGTCAAAACCGGACAAATAATTCGAAATGGAGGCAGTAATAGAGATGGTGAAAAAATATATAACTATTAATAGAGATGTATATATAATTTTCCATCCATCAATCCCCAAACTCTTCTAAGAATTCCTACCACCTTCAATCAATGAAAAGGTTATCAGAATCTCATCAAGTACATGAAAACTCCCAGATTAACAATGCTGGGTAGACCACTAAACTTGACATGGCTGGTTGAAAAAGACAGCTTGTTAAAAGTGCAACATTCCTTAAAAGGACAAGCAATTAGACCACCACATACTGGTCTCGGTCAAACAATTATGAATCCTCATTGACACTTCCAGTGGATCATCAAACTCACTCAATAGAAGAACTAAATAAATCATAAAAATCCAAGAAACAAAAGTCCTAAAGGAATTTTGTGAGAACATAGAGTTACAACATAGACACACATCCTTGTTCAGTTGTTTGTGTATTTTGGAAGATTTTTCAGCTGGTTTATGCATCTTTCGGTAGCCATGACGGGAGGAGAAAGTAATTCTACAAAGAACAAGTGAAGGAGGATACATAAGGATGAAAGGAGAGAGTTTCATCTTATGAACTCTTTCAGCATTTGAATTGGTTTTGGTTATTCTGAAAAACAGCTTTTGTAACATGGTTTTGAGTAACAACTTTTGGAAACAACAGTGTTTGGGTTGCTTTAGTCTTTAGAATTGGTAATTTGGTAAAATGACCAAAAGTTGTCAAAGGACCTAAGTCTATTTTTCAAACTGACAGAATTATTTTTGGTTTTTTCATGAACTTCTACCAGACCGAACTGGCCTTTATCTTTATTTTTCTTAATTCTTCTTCATCATAACTCAACTAAATTGATTTTTCCCTTTTGCCCCAATAGGTTTGAATATTGATGAAAATTTGAGGAAATGCTGTTTCCCCTTTTATGCATTAGGAACCAAGTAGATGGGAACTTAGAGCAAGGTGTAGTCCGCTCACTACTCAGTTTGAAATAATGCCTGTTGTGAATGTTTGTGAGCAAGACGTATAGCCTAAGGGAAGCCAATTAAATTAAGTATTTAATTATATTTTTAGTAGCTTTATGTTTAGCAAAATGTTTCATAGCTTCATAAGGATTAAGTTTAGCTATTTTTATTATTCTAGAATAGGGTTTATGTTTCCTAGGTTCATAAGGATTAGAATTGTTATTGCGATAATAAAACTACCTATTTGAAGGGGGATATGAAGAGTAAAATGAAATTCGTATTTTAAACAAAAAACAAGAGATCGGAGTTCTCTCTTCCATTGAAAGGTTTCAGCTTCCCTTTAATGAGCTGAATAAAATTCAAAATAGGTCAATCTAAGAATTCGAACAAAGGCAAAGGGAAGTCCAAGTCAATTGATTCATATTTTCTATTCATGTCCTGAGACTCGATCCTTCGCCAAAATATCCTAACAATGCCCCTACAAGAGATCTCTAGAATCAGCCATCAAGGTAAACAACGAAGCACAATTCCCAAATGCATGCAACAAAAAAACACATAATGCTGCATAAAATGCTAAAAAGTCAATGGTACCAGCTTCTAAAAGAAAAGGTGAACATTCGTCCCAATTCTTTGTGAATGAAAAAGAAAGTCAAACCTTCGAGTATAGTGAAGCATGCAACTGTTTTAAGTTTGGTACTAGTCTTTTATTTATCTCCATAGCAGCAGCAATATGCATCACCTACACATGCAAAAATAACCACTCTAAGAACTCAGCATAAGTTTGAAAGGAAAATTAGAAACATAACAATATATCTTGCAAACAAGTAATCTAAAGGAGGAAACTCACAGTAGGAAATGTGTCATTTGAAGATTGTGATCTGTTCACATGGTCATTTGGGTGCACATGCTTTTCGCCACGCTTATGGCCAAGAATTTCAGATGCTCTATTTGCAATAACCTGGAAAGATCAGATAAGACATCACTAGAAAGAACCATATCAAGATTTCTTCCCTTTGTAGAACATAATAATTCCTTGCAGCACATAAGTCAGCAAAATACTCACACAAAATTGCTGACATCCTCAACATTCTTACAGCACAAACATCTTACAAGCCGCCACAATCTGACAAATGCTAGCTACTGTCAAAACATAGAAGGCACCTAATGCATTTAGGGGTCGTTTGGTACAAAGATTAAATAATGCAGGGATTAGTAATGCAGGGATTGGTAATGCAGGGATTAGCAATGCAGGGATTAGTAATGCATAGATTAGTAGTGCAGGGATTATTTTTTATCAAGTGTTTGGTTCATTGCTTTCCACCTTATCTTGTATTTGGATTAAAACTCTACAAAAAGGTTCTTTCCAATTATACCCTTGAATTATCATGGGATTTTCTATTTCTTGTAATTGGGTCAAGGTAGATAATTGCCGGACAATATTATTTTTTAATGGCTTTCTAACTAGCTAGGAGAAAATAATTTTGTTGGTTAGCTATTTTCTCATATGAATTATTTGAGGGTAAATGATTGTCATCTAAATAAATTGATCACTCACAAAACATCAAGTTTCAATTTAAAAAGGAAAGTCCATCTACTTTTAAAATCAAAAAGACGGTAAACAATAGTAAAATCGAATAAATCATCTACATTTACACATAAAAATTACAAGTTGTAGTTTTAATATGTATGCAATTTCATAAATTGTTCAAAATACAAATAATTAGAAAACCATATATATATATATATATATATATATCAACAAAAAATATATTCAATGATAATCACATACGTCATGTGGTGATATATTTGCCTTTTTCAATTAGTAAATGTTAAATAACTCACATTTCAAATGTTGTATTTATTTGTATTGAATTTATTTAGTAACAAACAACTTTTTCTAAATAATAAAATTTGTAAGCTAATTTATTAAGATAAATTTACTAGTACAAATATAAAACATAAAATTAAGAAAATAAATAAAATGATTAAAAGGATTTAAAGGATATTTTTGTCTTTACATGGATAATCCCATGCTATTAAATCCTAGGTATTACTAATACCACCAAATGGGAGGTATTAGTTATACATCCTATAATACCATGTAGGATGTATAACTAATCCATGGATTAGTTATACATAGACCCAATATTTCTACCAAACATAGTAATAAATAATACCATATATAATACATGGATTATTTCTCATAATACTTCCTACCAAACACCCCCATAGAATCAGATGCATTCAGCACTATTGTTGACTTATCTTGAAGATAGACGAACTTTGAACAAAGTAATATCTTTCAGTCTTACATACTAAAAAGAAAAAGAAATCGACCTGCAAGCCAGAATCAACACTCTTCCAATAACTGACGCTGCAATCGACCAGAGCAATGGTTCATCTATCGTTATTGTCACACAATTTATTTATACTTCAACTAGGTAAATCTATTTTAAATGTATTGAAATCTAATCTATCATCTGGAGATGACTACACCTATAATAAATGATCAAATGTGCTTCTAGCATGCATCTGATGCATCAAAGACATACACTCTCATCTATACACACAAAAGAATATAATCCCCTTGTTCAAGATTCCAAACAAATGATGTATGCCAACTACAAACAGATGGACCAATTAACACCAGAAAAATGAATTATACGATTTGCCCACTATTAGATCATACTCCCTCCTTTTCAAAATAAGTGGTGTTTTAGCCTTTTCACTTTCTTCCAAAATTACCCTTGTTTTAATACATGGAGCTTTACACCATTAAAGAATCACTTCTTTCTTCAAGGCATTTAATTAGGAACAGTTAGTAAAACACTCCTTATTTTCTAGGAATGAGTAGTTTCTTAAGTGGTGTCCCCAAGCTAAAAATACCACTAAGAGCCTGTTTGGATGGCTTCTTTTAAGTGTTTTTGAGCTAAAATAGCTTTTACGCACTTTTGAAGTGTTTGGCTAAGTTAAAAAAGTGCTTATAAGCACCTAATTTTAAGCTAAAATTGCTAAAAATAAGCCAAAAGCCATAAGTTAGAAATTCTAACTTATGGCTTTTGGCTTATAAGTCAAAAATGAAAAGCCAATCCAAACAGGCTTATTTTGGAATGGAGGGAGTACTATTCTTTAGATGAAAGACAAATAACTTATTAATAGAGATAGGAGAAGTTAAAAAACAACAAGAATAAATGTACTCAGTTCCAAAAGAGGAGCTTAAATTAATCCAGAACTTCATAATCTCATGAAGATCAGATAGTATTCCTTGGAATGGACCTTTAGAATTAGATATTCAAGAAGCTTGGGAACTAGATAAGAAGAAATACTCCCTCCATCCCAATTTATGTGAGGGTGTTTGACTGGGCATGGAGTTTAAGAATGAAAGAAAGACTTTTGAAACTTGTGGTCTAAAATAAGCCACAGATATTTGTGTGATTGTAAACCTCATTAAGGGTGAAATGGGAATTTTAAAGCTAAATTATTACAAAATATAGAAAGGTGACATTCTTTTTGGGGATTGACTAAAAAGGAAAGAATGTTACCAATTATAAAAAGGAAAGAGTGTCACATAAATTGGTAACCGATAGAAACCTCTTCCAAGCAATTAAAAGATCCCGAATGGACCTTCAACTTCAAGTTCATGAACTTGTGATTACCTCATTTGCATTCATGTTACTTTGAGTTCCACTACCAGTCTGCCAAACTACCAAAGGAAAATGGTCATTCAATTTTCCTTCTGCTACTTCCTGGGCAGCTTGCATTATCGCTTTCCCTATAGATGGGTCAAGGTCATACTCCATGTTCACCTGCAATGGAGGCAATAACCACAAGATCACAAAAATGGTTGTACAGCATTTCCACGAGCAACACCAAAAGTTTCATATAACATTAGAGATAAAGTTGACATAGTCTAGCGTATAGTAGTCAAACCTTGGCAGCACACTTTTTAAGAATGCCAAATGCTCGTACGATTGGTTCAGGCATTCTTTCACGCTCACCTCCAATTTCAAAGTTTTGCAGGGATCTTTGGGTTTGTGCCCCCCATAACCTGAACGGGAGCCAAATCGGGCCCAAGTCAATGTGGATAAAAAGAACAAAAGTTTCACATCATAGTTATAGTCTTATCGAAATAAAAGAATTTCAAAATAGACTGAATTATCATAACACTATCAGGTTTCTGGCTTATCAATACCAAATGCAAGGAAAGACCAGGAAAAATCACAAAGGACTTAAGACTATAAAGACTGCAGTACAGCACCTAATTTACCAGGATCCACCACACCCCTACCCACCCTTTTTAGTTGAATCCTCTTGATGTAGATCCTTTAAGAATAGGACAAATTAGTATTTTATTTTATTAAATTAGGCTATTATCTTTTAGAATAGATTTATCTTTGTCATTATCTAGATTAGATAACATAATTATTATTATTTTTATTGATTTTGTCTTAAATTATTTATTTAATTTTTAGTTAGAGTGATGGTTAGGCAAACATTGTTGTATCGGGCGGAGTGTTGGCCAGTCAAAAACTCTCATGTCCAGAAGATAGATGTTGCAGAGATGAGGATGCTAATGGATGTGTGGTCATACTAGGAGTGATAAGATTAGAGATGAGGTTATCCAAAATAAGGTGGGAGTAGCCTCGGTGGTGGACAAGATGAGGGAAGCGAGACTGAGATGGTTTGGACATGTGAAGAGGAGATGCGTAGACGCACCTGTGAGGAGGTTTGAGAGGTTGGTTATAGAGGATACGAGGAGAGGCAAATGTAGGCCGAAGAAGTATTGGGCAAAGGTGATAAAACAGGATATGAAGCAGCTTCAGGTTACCGAGGACATGACCTTAGATAGGAGAGTGCAGCGGACACGTATTAGGGTAGAAAGTTAGTAGGGGTGTTTTGTATTATTGTACTTATGGTGGCTAGTGTTTAGTATTTTTGTACTTAGGGTGGCTGGTGTTTAGTATTATTGTAGTTGAGTTAATCATTGGTATTATTGTTTTCTATAATGTATCCTAGTTTGTTGTTTAGTATGTTTCGACTATCACATTATTGTATTGTTGTTTTTGGCTCCTTCTTGGTAGACTTTGCACTTTTACCTTATTACTTGTTGTATTCTCTTCAGTATCTCCTCTTTTGTACTTGGATTTTTTGCACTTGAGCTAAGGGTCTTTTGGAAATAGCATCTCTACCTCCACGAGGTAATGGTAAGGTTTGCATACATTCTACCTTCCCCAGACCTTACTTGTGGGATTTCATGGGGTATGTTGTTGTTGTTGTTAGTTAGTTAATTAGTTAGTTAGAGAGAAAATTAACATTGTTTTAGGACTCTACCTTGTGCAAGGCTCCCTACCTACAAATAGGACCCTCCTTGTACATTGTTATACACTTCATCAAATGAATAACATTTCATGAGTTAATTCCCTCTCTTATGTGTTCTCTCTTTCTTTATTTTTCTCCCAATTTTCCTTTCCTCTTTAAGGTGCTACATCAAGTATAGGCATCGGAGGTCAAGGTTTCTACACAAATTGTTGCACTCTCTTTTAGCACCATCAGGAATTCTTAATCCCCAAATAACCAACCTTCTTTCACACCATATAAATTGAAGTTGTACGAGGGAGGTTTGTTCAGTCACTTGTCTCACTAAATTTCTTTGAGGTTTTGGAGGATGGAGATAGTGCTGAGGTTCTGCAAGACACTGCAATAAATGGGATCTGTACCCGCCATAAGGTACTCGTCTCCCTATTTAATACTACTTGGTTACTTTTCATGTGTACGGTGATCTACTAAACTTTTTGTTCCCAAAAATTCATTTCTAGATTTCCATATAGATGAAAGATAAGAAGAAAAAAAAAGGCATTCTTCCTTGCAACTGAAAAAAAGAAAAAAGGAATTACCACTAGATTAGTTTTTACACTAATTTGTTGGTTCCTTATGTTCTTTAGAAGTTAGCTTATATTCTTCGATTATAAATAGAAATATCTATTCATACTCAGTATGTTCACTTCGCCTTTATCCTCTTTAAAAAAATGAATTCTATTACCATTTTCAAAAAAAATGAATTCCATTGAGTCACACAGTTCTTTGGAATAGCGCATCTCTAGGAAAGTTTTGTCAAAGGAGCTATAAATTGCCTAAGGAATCTCAATTTTAAGTGGGGCAATTTGTGACTCCGCCAGTCTTTCCAGTAAGTTTTCTTGGTATATTATTCATACTTTGTGCCTTTATTCACTCCACATATTTTTCCATGGATCCTTTGTACAACAAATAATGAGAAGATGGAGCTTTCTCTTCCCAAATTAATAATGAGCTTATATGCGAACTCGAAGATCTTAAAGAGCAAGTAGATGACCGATGCAGGAAGCAAGGTTGAGATAGTTTGGGCATGTGATGAGGAGATGTGCATGCCCCAGTGTAGAGGTGTGAGAGGTTGTCAATGGATGGATTCAGAAGAGGTAGAGGTAGACCAAAGAAGTATTGGGGAGACGGCGCAGTTGCAGCTTACCGAGAACATGACCTCAGATAGAAAGGTGTGGAGGACACAAATTAGGTTAGAAGGTTAGCAGGTAGGAGTGTTTTGTCTTGTTGCCCTTACTAGTAGTCCTAGGACTATTCTTGTAGTTTCTTGTTCTTCGATTTCAATTGCTATCAATTATTTCGTGTAGTTCGATTGTAGTATTATTTTGTAGTATTGTTCTACCACAATCTGCTGTTTTTGCTACTATCTATTGTCTCTTATACTTCCATTACATCTCTTATACTATCTATCTATTGGAAACAGCCTCTCTACCTCACCTTTGAGATAGAGGTAAGGTTTGTGTATGTTCTGCTCTTCTCAGAACCTACTTTGTGGGACTACACTAGGTTTGTTGTTGTTGTTGTTGTTGGAATTATCTATATAGTTTGAGCAAAAACCAGCTTACACCTTACATCCGCACAATAGCATCCTCAACCTAATGATTTTCACTAGATCACTATAAAATGGTTCTTGGTGATGGACTTAGAGATTAAGAGAAAGAGGGTCGTGTATGGTCAACCAAAGATCAAGTGGGGTGCCTTGAGTTTGACTAAGGATAAAGCTCAACGGTTGGGGGAGAAGTTGATGATGATGGGGCCTTGGAGGAGCATTTGGGACGCAAGTAGCATGTGTTCTACGATGGTGACTTGCATTAGGGGGTAGCTTGAGAGGTTCTATGGGTCTCAAAGGGTTACTCTAGTGGACACTAAGGGAACTGGTGGAAGAACGAAGAGTTCCAAGGAAAAGTGGAAGCCAAAAAAATGACATATGGGAAGCTAAATGGAGAGCAAAGATGAGGAGGAGAAGAGGACGAATAGGGAGGGGTATAAGAAGATGAGGAAGGAGGCAAATTAGTAGTTACGGTGGCAAAGACTGCAGCATTTAGACGTTTGTATGAAGAACTTAAGAACAAAGGCGGAGATAAAAAGTTGTACATGCTAGTCAAGGTGATAGAGAGGAAGGCTCGTGAGCTGGACCAAGTGAAGTGCATCAAATACGAGGATGGCGCGGTTTTGGCTGAAGAGACACTTATTAGACATAGATGACAAACATACTTTTATAAACTCTTGAATGAAGAGGGGTACAAGAACATTGTGATGGATAATTTGGAGCACTCTTAGATTCATCGAGATTTTGGATATTATAGGCGTGTAAAGGTTGAGGAGGTGGAAGGGGTTATGCATAAGATGAACGGGGAAGAGTGACAAAACCTGACAAACTTCCGATAGAGTTTTGGAAGAATGCGGGCAAGATAGGTTTGGAATGGCTTACTAGATTTTTTTATGACATTCTTAGGATGACAAAGATGCCCGAAGAATGGATATGAAGTATGATGATTTGGTTGTACAAAAATAAGGGTGATATCTAAAGCTGCAATAATTATAAGGGTGTCAAGCTTCACACTGTGAAAGTTTGAAAGAGAGTGGTGGAAGCAAGAGTGTGAAGGAGTGCCTATTTCTGAGAATCGGTTCAGATTCATGTCGAGGCACAATACAGAAGTCATTCACCTTGTAAGGAGGTTGGTGGAATAGTATAAGAAGAGAAAGAGGGACTTGCATATGGTGTTCATAGACCTAGAAAACACTTGTGACAAAGTCCCAAGGGAGGTTCTTAGGAGATGTTTGGAGGTTTAAGAATTCTTGTAGCTTAATCTTACTTTAGGATGATTATGAATATGCATGATGGTGCTAAGACTAAGGTCAGAACTGTGGGAGTGACTCAGAACAGGTTGCATCAGAGATCCGCTCTTAGCCCATTTTTATTTGCATTGGAGATGGACGTACTAAAGCGACACATTCAAGGAAAAGTGTCATAGTGCATGTTATTTGCAGATGGCATAGTACTAATTGACAAGACGTGAAGCGGAGTTAACGTGAGGTTGGAAGTTTGGAGACAGACCCTAGAGCCAAAAGCTTTCAAGTTGAGCAAGACCAAAACTGAATATTTAGAATGCACGTTCAATGACCTATCTCATGAAGCGGACATGGACGTGAGACTTAACACATAGGTCATTCCCAATAGAAGAGGTTTCACGTGCCTGGGTCAGTAATCCAAGGTAATGGGAGATTGGCAAAGATGTCACTCATCGTATTAGGGCAGGGTGGATGAAATGGAGGCTCGCATCTAGTGTACTGTGTGATAAAAATGTGTCATCTAGACTAAAAGGTAAGTTCTAGGTGACTAAAAGGTAAGTTCTACAAAGTGGTGGTTAGATCACTTAGACCGACTATGTTATTGGGATGAGGATCACTTAGTTCTACAAAGGTAAGTTCTCATGTCCAAAAGATGAAAGCACCAGCAATGAGGATGTTAAGGTGGATGTGTGGAATGAAGTCATTCGAGACAAGGTTGGAGTGGTCCATGTGGAGGATAAGATGCGGAAAAGAGTTTGAAATGGTTCGAGCAAGTGAAAATGAGACGAGCAAATGCCACGATTAGGAGGTGTGGGAGGTTGGACGTAGTGGGCTTGAGAAGAAGTAGAGGTAGGCTTAAGAAGTATTAAGGTGAGGTGATTAGGCACGATATGACACATCTTCATATCACCGACTCTTGATACGAAGGTTTGGTGGTGGAGGATTAAGGTAGAAAGGTTAGTAGGAAGTCGGCCATGTTCCTTTCCCATTCTTAGAGTATTAGTATTAGTTTTCTTCTTCTCCTTATCTTTAGATTTCTATTACTACATGTTGTTTCTTTATCCTTTATATCTTATGTACTTGTTGTTTTTGCTTGTTACTGCTGCCTCTTTTTCATGGTTTGTTCAATCTAGTGTCTATCGAAAATAGTTTTTCTACCTTCTCAAAACATAAATAAGGTCTGCTTACCCTCTATACTCTCCCGCAGATCCCACATATGAGATTACACTGTGTTTGTTGTTGTTGTTGCACTATAAGATAGTTCCAATAATCGTATATACCAGAAACATACTAACTCAACAATAAGGTTGATTTTGAAGAAATACATTCCGGCGAACTATAAAAAGTTAAAAGGAGATAATAAAACAAGGAAAACACTCAAATCAACAAAGAGAGAGAGAGAGAGAGAGAGAGAAAGCACGAACTTGTCGTCGGGAACGAGAATGGGACCGAAAGTATCTCTTTCCTCTCTGAAAGACGTTGAGAAAAACCTCCAGGAAGACGCATAACGTAACGAATCTGATAGTACGGTAGTCGTTGATAATCGACGGGATGCTACGAGCATCGCCATAGCTCTTTACACTTTGTGTTTGATTAGATCAATGGAGATTTTGAAGAGAAAAAAAATGGAGATGTATAGAATGAAATTCAAAGGAAAAGGAACTTTTTAACCAAAATGTCTATTTTGTTTTAGTTTTCAGCTTAAGAGCATAAATGGGTTATGAGTCAAATTTGCCCTTGTATTGAAAATCTAACAACAGAATGTACAGGAAATGGTTAAAAATACTCTTTGAACTATTGGGCTAAGAGGGATACTTATAACTCATTAAGACTAATGAGTAATTTCTGAACAACAAACATTAATGATACCATTACAATATATATATATATATATATATATATATATTGATTTAGTATCAATTAAGCAAAATTATCAGCCTTAATGATACCAATACAGTATATGATACCGATTTAGTATCAATTAAGCGAAATTAATTGGAGGTATATATAGTGTAATTATTTAGGGGTATGAATGTAAAGGGGTATATGTTTGTAATGCTTTTATGGGGTATTTGCTTAGTTTTCCCTATTTTTAAACATTTTCCTATATATTAGGGGTATTTTTGGTCCTTAAAGTTAAAATATACTTAGTAATTAATTATTTTTTCTCGTTTTATTCTTAATAATAATAAAATTATTCTTAAAGACTATAAACGCCTAATATTTTATGGCGTCTGGTAAAATTTTGATATTATCTTCATTTTATTTGTCTTGTCAAATTTACAATTTTTTTGTGTGATATCATCAAAAATCATCTTGCTGATTATTCACAAAATGTTATCAAAGGAGCGAGACTTGATAATATCTTCGTCGTATCTATCTTATTAAATATTAATATCAGAAATTCTAGTATGAAACTATTTATTTTGAAAAAAAATAATCTATTCTTATGGTCACTAGCATGATTTATCAAAACTGCTTTTATAGACTAACTGTTCATGTTTGGAAAACATGTTTGTCAATAATAGAGCAGTTCTTCGTATTTGGCGACTCATAAGGAATTACTAGAGAATGAATAAATTTGAAGGCTCTTTGAAGAAAAACTACTTTATAGTCTCTAAAATAGCGGTAAAGGATGTTTTCTTCTTATACATATGAATGAGAATTCACTTTTATCTTTTTACAACTTAATTTTTTTTATTTACTATCAATATTTTTAAAGCGAAATTAACGGAAATTTTATATATATCAATTGAGGAAATAATCATGTAAAAAAACAAGACAAACATTCTCTGTAATCACATTATGAAATAATTAACCAATTAATTATGAAACTTTCTCTACATGCGTAAATTGAAGAGAAAACTGAAACAAATTCTAATGAACCTAATCCAAATTGTCAAAACAAGAGAAAAAAAAAAAATTCCATTACATATTAGTCAAAGTCACACATTTCAAATACTAACGCGTCAGAGACTTGTTTTAAAAATAAAAAAAAATACTGCATGTTCCAAAAAATTGATAGATACAAAATTATATTAAACACTAGTTACTTGTAGTTTTTAAACCATTTTGACTTCTTATTTTCTTTTTTCTTCTCTTTCTTAAAAAAAGAATTAACTTAAATAAGGAGAAAAAAGGGCACATTTTTTGGCTATATGAATCTAAATAAGGGGTAAAAAGAAAAAGTATAGTCGTTGTTATCATCAAGGGCGAGGAATTTGATGAGATGGATAAAAAAAAATTATATTTAATCGCATTTTTTTAATTCGTTCTATAAATATAAATCAATAGATCAATAAATATATTGAATACCATATAATTATAAAATAAAATTAAAAAAACTAAACTATTGTCTAATCATAGACTTTGAAGACTATTGGTGAAGCATAAATAAACAAAATACTATGGAGTTAGAAATCATATGAGGATATATAAGTTAAGGAATAATCACATCTTTTTTCTTTCTTTTTAACTATGTGTTCAAAATTTACTGATCTAACTAATTTAAATAAATTTTCCATAAGTTATTTTTCCGTTTTCATAACACAACGTCAATAAGTTTGAATATGGATAAAGTGTTTATCCACCCCAATACAACTACAAAGATAAGCACAAGCACAAACTTTTATGCTCAGACTCTTCAAAAATGATGCTTGCATCAGAATTGATTTCTTAAAAATGTACTACTTTTAATGAATTTGACACACAATTGATTATATTTTTTAAAAGTTGGATCAACGAAAAAAAAGGATCGGACAAAAACTTTGATTGGTAGAGGAATTAAATCATGTGGTTGGTGAGGCTCACTGTTGGATCCCTTCTCCATTGGCCAAATACAAATGGGCAGCCCATGTGAATTAGACTCCATTTAAATTTTATTTACGAAAATTACTAAATTATTTTTTATAACAAAATAGTCATTCAACTTTTTGTACTTACCATAAAAATCGTTAACTATTTTTGTAACAAAAAGTTCACTCATTAAATTAAATAAGTATAATGTGTTGTAACAAAAAGTTCACTCATTAAATAAGTATGCATTTGGGAAAATTGTGGAATTAGCATAGAAATTGAATAATATCAAATATTTTGAATACTTTAAAGGCAAATAATCTTATAGTATAAAGACAAAATAGATCAATATGGATCGTGATAAAATGATTGAGATTTTTTCATTCTTAATCAGAGATTTCGAGTTCAAACTTTGTGGAAAAAAATTCTATTGAAAGCGGCATCTTAAGCCTTACAATGTGCAAACTCAAATTTAATTGAGCCTCAATATGAATATTGGATACTAAACAATCACTAATTATTCGAACCTCAATACAATTATCAAACATTGGTCATGAAATCGATTTTATCAAACTCCATATAAATATTGGACGCGAATAAAAAATCAAATACATGCTATTGATGTGCAGCAACTAGCAAGGAAAGACTGAATGATAATCACGATTAATTAGTGACTATTATGACTTTAAGTCATGCTTATTAGTTCCTTACTATGATTTTAAATTAAATTTATTGTCAGCATAATGACAATTTTATACTATCATAACAATTGAACTTGTTAAAGAAAAGTTACAATTGCTTTATTTTTCATGTTATGAAAATTCATTTTTTTATAAGTAATATTTGTAATTACCTTTTAAACAAAGTAAATTTAATCTTAGTCCCTCTGATATATATTGACCAATTCTGGCAATTTTATTGTCTTTACGATATTTAATAAAATAAATTTATATTTAATTAATTAAAATGTGAATTTACATATATATTTTTTGGAGCAATAAAAAACAAATTTTCTAATCTACAAAATAAAAAATAAAAGTAAGATGTTAATTTATTTTTTAGATTTTATTTATAAAATTACACCGTATATATTGGTGTTGTTGCACCATTATTTGTTTGGTACTTTGGTTCATAAATTGCCCCATATCCACTAAATAATGGAGTCCCAAAAATATTTTCTAAAATTCTGTCCTTTATATAGTTTTATTTATTTACTCTTTATAATTGCCACTATTTTTTTTTAATAACCAAAAAAAAATTAAAAATGATTAGTGGCTATTAAAGAGTAAATAAATATATATATAATGCATGTTAAAATTTTTCACTAATCATTAGCATTATACAATTACACCTTCTTCTCTCTCCCTCTTCCTCTTCCTCTTCCTCTATCTTCACTCTACAGTGTAAAATCTCAGAAGAAGAAGAGGTTGTCTACATTTTTGAATAAAAGAGAACAGATTCATGAAGGGTCTAGTAAGTACGTTTTTTTTTGTAGGATTTTTACAAGTTTAATTTTTTCAATTTTAATTACATGAGCAGCATCTGTTTTTTTCCAAGAAACTGAGTATTAATCTGTATTTGTTGTTGCTAATCAACTTTTTGATGTGATTTTAGTAATGGGTATTCAGTTTTATTGCAAAATTTCTGCTAAAAATTGAGTCTTGGAGCTACTTTTTGTACTGTACTTTCAATGGAGTTTTCTTCATCTTTGTGAAATTTGCTTATTTGGGTATCCTTAAATTGATTGTTATGACTACCTCTTTAGAGATTTACTCGATCTGGATACTGGGTTCTTATGATTTGGTCCACATTGTCTTTTTTCAGGAGAATAAGTAGGACTGTTTCTAGATTTTAGGATTTTTTTTTTGCAATTCCAAGATTTAGAATTTTTTTTGTTCCTAGAATGAACTTGTTTTGTGAGTGGGAATGTTTATATTGTTGTGTCTTTTTTGCTCATAAATATTGATAGAGGGATCTAAATTGGGTTGAGAACCGTGAGGTTTTCAGGTTCAGAGACAAAAACACTAGCTGAAGGTGACAGGTATCCTAGTAATTAGTTGAGGTGTGCGACAACTGTGTATAAAAAAAAGAAGAGGGATCTGATATGAAGCTGCAGCTGGTATACAATTGGTTACTTCCAGTGCTTTGAATTACTCAAAGCTTGTGAGTTTATGTACATACACCTGATTTGTACTCTTTTTTTTTCATTATTTTTTTCATGTTCTCTTTATTATCTTTTTCATTTGTACTCCCTTTTTTGAACTTGCATTCATGAGGACTTGCCATAGTTTTGTGTTTTTGCTTCAGTTACTTATTGCTACAAGGTTTCTTTTTCTGAAAATGAAAAAAAAAAAAGTTATCTAGTTGAGCTCTTTCTACTGGTTTTGTCTAAATCCTTTTCTGACATTTTCATTTATAGGAGCTCTTTTGTATTTCACTTGGGGTTTTTCAAATCTACTCTTTATAGAATGTCGACAAAATACTGTTTCAACTATAACTTTGGCCTAAGTGTGCAATGCCATGGTTTAACTTTTTTAGATTTTTGTCTTCCTTAAGCATCTGCATCCAACAAAAACAATGTCACAGATAAAAAAGCCAAAAAGACCCGGAGTCTCTTTTTTCTTATTCTTTAATAGTGGAGAAATGCTAGATTTGAAGAACTTTTATATAATGTTGGTGGACACGGAACCACTGATATTGTATTGGTAGATTTTTAACTGACCACGCTATGCATTTCTCTTCATGTGAGTCTCTTGCTTGCATATGTATTATTGATTATTGATGGGATTGACTTACAACATATGAATGGTTAAGCGGTAGTAAGTGCATGGTACTGAAAGACTTACCATTTCCTTTTTTGCTTTTATCTTTTCCAGGCAGTGCTAATTTTGTTGTTGGCGTTAAGTCATAGTATTG
This sequence comes from Solanum appendiculatum, assembly GCA_018342035.1. Lineage (NCBI taxonomy): Eukaryota > Viridiplantae > Streptophyta > Magnoliopsida > Solanales > Solanaceae > Solanum > Solanum appendiculatum. The sequence continues at coordinate 66,957 of JAGDQO010001619.1, forward strand.
AACATACTGAAGCTCAATTTGACAGAGAATGCAAATTCAATAAGCCTCTGAAACCCAGACCTCACAGTGCATCAGTGTTGGACTTTGGGGCTGTGGGTGATGGGGAGACTCTAAATACTCTGGCCTTCCAGAATGCCATTTTCTATCTCAAGTCCTTTGCTGACAAAGGTGGAGCACAGCTCTATGTTCCAGCTGGAAGATGGCTGACCGGAAGCATAAAGCTTACCAGTCACCTCACACTCTTCCTTGAAAAAGAAGCCATTATTCTGGGATCAAAGGTTAGCCCCTGGACTGGTTCTGAAGTTCCAGCTTGTTTAGATTTTTTTTTTTGTGTTCATGGAAATATAAAGGCTGTTGCTGTATTTACAATAGCCGAATCATTAATTCTTGGAAAAGAAATGATTAGCATGAGGCACTCAAGGGTGTGGCCTAGTGGTTTATGAGGTGAGTCGAAAACCTTGAGGTCTCAAGTTCAAATCCTAGCGGAGGCAAAAATACTAAGTAGGTGATTTCTTTCCATCTTTCCAAGCCTTGGTGGACAGAATTACCAGGTGCATGTGTTGGTGGGAGGTAGCAAGTATCCCGTGGAACAGTTGAGGTGCGTGCTAGCTGGCCCGGACACCACGATCATCAAAATAAGAAGAAGGAAGAAATGATTAGCATGAGAACTTGTAGCACTTAATGATGAGGTGTTATGGTTTAGTTGCTATAAAATATACTGAAATCTACCTTCAGGTAACTCCAACTGAGAAGATTATACATGTTCTGCCATGGAAGGGTTGATCACAAGTTGTCATAACCTCCTAATAATCAAATTTTAATGTTTGTATATGCATTATGATGGTGGGGACTAACTTCAGGTCTCAATGTATTTACATATGCATTGGATATATACATATGTCATTTATAAGTATATGTTTTTGCAATGTAGGATTATGCTCATTGGGATATAGTCGAAGCCTTACCCTCTTATGGTGGAGGTATTGAGGCACAAGGTGGAAGATATCGCAGCTTGATTTTTGGAGATAATTTAAATGATGTTGTGATAACAGGCAGGAATTCCTTCATTTCATTGATCTACTAATTTAATATTTCTGTTGTTGTCCCTGCATGCAGCCAACTCATGCCTATTGCTTGTGCAGGTAATAATGGAACTGTTGATGGTCAGGGTTCTATATGGTGGGAGCAGTTCACTGCCCATTCTTTAAATTATACTCGACCACACCTAGTAGAATTTGTTAGCTCCAAAGATGTTGTCGTCTCAAACTTGACCTTCCTGAATGCTCCGGCCTGGAATATTCACCCGGTGTACTGCAGGTAAGTTCACTATCCTTGTGAGAAAAGCTTTTCAATATTAGGTTCGGTGGTAAGATCTGGAATTTTCTTATTTATTAGAAATTTTCATAATTTGCAGTAATGTTGTGGTTCAGAACATATCTGTTCATTCTCCAGCTAACTCCCCATATACCTATGGGGTAGTCCCAGGTTGGTTTAAATAAAATTATTTCTCTTACCTTTGTTACTTTGAATACAACATTTGTGCATCTGAAACCTGTTTTAAGTGGTACATCCAATAGCCAAAACTTTTGTATGTCCAAGAACCTCAAATTGATTTTCTAAGACAATTTTCAGCCAAAAAATTGGATAATTTTCTTTACACTCAAGGGAAAGAACCGGATAGTTTCCTGTTACTGCTTGGTTCATGAAACATTGCCAGTTTTGTGCAGCAAAACAGAAACAAATTTATAATAAGTTAAATGTATATACATACCCACCCACCAACAACAACACCACCATTAATATAAATTTGAAGGTACACATAGCCTTCACTCTGGTTTTTACTTTGAGCTGATGGATGAGAACAAGTACTCCAGATTTTACTGAAACAATATGTAGTTGTTTGTTCTGTTTTAGAAATGTAGAGGTACTTTCCAAGTAATGTGAGACCTTATATGCAATTTCAGATTCTTCCGAGCATGTGTGCATTGAGAACAGCAACATTAGCATGGGTCATGATGCTGTTGTTCTCAAAAGCGGTTGGGACGAGTACGGGATTTCCTATGGCAAACCTACTTCGAATGTCCATGTTCGAGGGGTTAGGCTGCAGTCTTTTGCAGGTGCTGGAATGGCTTTTGGCAGTGAGATGTCTGGTGGTATCTCCAATGTGCTAGTAGAGCATGTTTACTTGCATGACTCCCTTTTGGGGATTGAGCTGAAGACAGCAAGAGGAAGAGGTGGTTATATCAAAGATATTCTCGTTATGGATGTGGTTATGGAAAATGTGCAAGTGGGAATTGAGGCCACCGGTCATTGTGATTCTCATCTGGACGAGAAATTTGATCCGTCTGCACTTCCAGTTGTTAGTGGTATCACCTTTGAGGACATTGTTGGCACAAATGTTTCTATAGCAGGCAATTTCACTGGATTATCTGAATCTCCCTTTACTTCAATATGTCTATCAAACATCACCTTTTCCATTTCTTCCAACCCTTTTACACCATGGCTATGCTCTGATGTATCCGGTTCTTCTCAAAATGTGTCTCCTGAACCATGTCCTGAACTCGAGAGCTCATTTTCTAGTACTACTTCAACTTGCTTTGCCCTCTTACACCACCCTTACAGTCAAGTTGCAGTTTTGTAAGTGAAACAATTCATTTCATTGAAACTATACAACGCATTTCAACTTCCAGTGCTGGTGTACAATTCTCCAATAAGATGCAATGCAGAATCTTCGGTGTCGTGCTTATGCAAGTGGACATCAAGAATCCGATGATACTAATATTTTCAAAGTGGCCTGAGATCGCTGATTGTCGCCTGTGTACAGCATCAGTTTCTTCATTCACGTATAGGAAAAGTTTTGGTAGTGCAGCAAATTCAGATGAGTTGTTCCTTTCCTGCCCCTTTGTTCATTTGAGTTTTTTGTCATTTGTCTTACATTTGTAAATTAGGCAGCAAAGAAGGGGTGTTATAGTTGATTGTCATTGTTGAAATAATCTTTTTTTTGTCATTTGATTGAATTGAAAAGAGTTGTTAGTACACTGTCTTGAGTTGAAGGCATCAAATTGCAAATTTTCATGTTACCTCTCCTTGCACACCCTGCCTTTTTGAGGTGACTTTAATGTTGTCATATAAACACTACTAGGTATTCATATGTAGATCAGGAATTATTTTGGAGATAAGTTATTCTTCCATTTGATTGAATTGAAAAGAAATCATAGCCCACAAAGTCTTGTGTTCAAGATATGCAGTTTTCCGAAGGCAGCATTATCAAAAGCAGCAGCAACAACAACAACATACCCAGTGGAATCCCATAAGTGGGGTCTGGGGAGGGTAGAATGTACGTAGATCTTACCACTACCTCGTGGAGGTAGAGAGGTTGTTTCTGAACGCTCAAAGGTCCGTTGGGCTTTAATGAAAAAAGGCGCAAACAGAGAATATATATATATACCAAGATTAATAATTATAAGCATGAATAGAAAATAAATGAACAAAGAAATTGAAAAATGTTACAATAAAGTGATATATCAATTGTTTAGTGTCTCTTCTAAAGAAAAAGTATTTCATAGAACCTTAATGATGAGATTGAAGTGCTCATTAAGCAAGGTGAAATGTTCTACACGCTTTGAGCCTCGCTTTAGGGCTTAAGCGCGCCTTTGACAATATTGTGTATTAGTTATGCACTTTATTGTGTATTAAGGTGTGTATTACATATATAACATGAATTTCTATGTATTAGCAATGCAATGGTTTTAATACATGCATTACCATGATTAAAGACCCATTTGCCCCTCAAACCTTTTTTACATCTTTTCCACCATAATAGTGGAGGTATCTTTGTAAATAATTTTTTTTATGCAATGCATGTTATTTTTAATGCATCAAACCAAACAATACATAAAAATAATCTATATATAATTAATGCAAGCATAACTAATATATGCATTGCTAATACAAATATTATTAATACACTCTATTTAGCATTATTTTTATACACTCTACCAAACTTCATGTTGTCATGTCTAACATTAGAAAACATTATGGGAAGATTTGTAATGGAGACAAGTCTTTAACTGACAGCACCTTAGTTTGTTTTGTCATTTCATTTTTCTTTTGGCCCAGTTAACAATAAGCAATTTATATCGATTTGTTAAGTAAAAGGTGTTCAGGCAGACACTATCATATAAAATATGAAATATGCCACTTGTAAACAATACTTAGATGAATTACGTATAAATAGTTTTCTAGCCCTTTATAATTTTTTCCTTTTAGTTTTATGATCTCCTTAAAAGAGATATGAAAAGACCGTTTTATTCTATTCAAATCGGAAGAGATCTCATTTCCTCGATGAATTATGTGGAAGGACATCAACTGATGAAAGTTTGCATGCTCTAGTTACAAATTATTTTAATGAAGACAAAAGTTCTTCACTGGTCTCTCGATATTCCCTTTTTCCCTTTTTCCTATCATGACAAAAAGGTTTTCCTGGTCCCTGCCTGTATTCCACTGAGTTCCATTATCCTTGCTATAATATGTTGTATGATGGCAGTAAAAGTCACTCTGTTGCTCGGATTCTTCAAACAAAAAAAAAAAGTAATTCATTTTTGGAGGATCTGACATGGTTACACCTGTATTTTTGGAGAGTCCGAACAACATAGGAGCTAAAAGAAACAAAGATGACAGCATTTGGATCCAGGGAAGGGGACAAGTAAAACAACTAGATGTTGACTGAAGAAACATTTTCATGGTCCCTGCCTATATTCCACTGAATTCCATTATCCCTTGCTATAGTATGTTGTATGAAGGCAGTAAAAGTTACTGTACTTGATCGGATTCTTCAAAAATGTCGATAGGTGCGTTTGGATCCTCCAAAAGTAGTAAAACAACTAGATGTTGGCTGAAGAAACATTTTCATGGTTATTCCACCGAATTCCATTATCCCTTGCTCTAGTATGTTGTATGACGGCAGTAAAAGTCACTGTACTTGATCGGATTCTTCAAAAATGTCGATAGGTGCATGTAGGATCCTCCAAAAGTAGTTCACTTTTGGAGGATCCAAACGGGTGCGCCTGCATTTTTGGAGAGTCTGAGCAACATAGGAACTAAAAGGAGCAAAGATTACAGCATTTAAATCCAGGGAAGGGGACAAGTAAAACAAATAGATGTAGGCTGAAGAAACATTTTCAATGCTCACTCTTTAAATTGTATATATATGTGCAAAATTTACAAAGTCAAATCCTCAAAGTGCCACAGACTATCAAATCAAACAATAACGTTTGAGGATCGTCACTCTGCTACCTACTACAACGCTATCCAACACGAACTTGAACTCTTACAACTCGAACGATACAAAAATTACAAGCAACTGGAATTATTGCCTCATTTGCACAAGTAAAGATACAAACTTTGATGGGAAAAATCAAAGAGGATGAAAAAGAAACTGTGTAAAAAAAAAATGCAAAACCACTCTCATTCACTCGCCACAATAATAACCAAAAATAATTACGGATGATAATAAGAAGAATTGTGAACTCTTTTCCTACTTCCTGCTTCCAGCTTTTCGCTTCATTTCAGCAGTCATGGCCTGTCTGCCATTCCGCTGATTGTGGCTAATTCCACTTGACTGTCGTGATAGTGGAGGCCCTACTTTATGAACCACATTCCTAAAACAGGCAGTGAACAAATTGTTATTAAAAGATCACTATTTCGTTTACTGTTCTGTTACAAGAAGCATGTTACTTTTGAGATACAAATAAACTACAAAGTGACTGGGATTAAGACTAACCTTGATTCTGGGATCTTTCCCGATTTTGTATTTGGTTTTTGTATCTTTGAGCCATTTCCACTACTAGGAAAGGTGTTAACTTTTGAATTATTGAATTGCCAAAGCAAATCTGGCTCAGACGAATCACTGGTAGTGGCATCAAACTCATCTAAATCTTCAGTAGCAGTGATGTCAAAGTGATTGCTCATTTGGAAAAGATTACTTGTTTTTTCTTGGTATACTTTAGATGAATCTGAAAGATATTTCTCATAAAGTACATCCGAGCCATTACCTTTTTCGGATTCCCAACATCCAAACAGATTTGCAACTCCACGGGCAGCTTCCTGTTTGTTCACCATGACCTTGTCTACCCACTCACCTGAGCTCATGTTATTATCATCTTCTACATAGTTTTCGGAAGGACTGCTAACAGGTGGCCAGGGAGAGGAATTTCCTAATAACTCATCAAGATCAAAACTTTGCCTCCTTTGTTTGAATGCAGAATTACTAGAGACCTGAAAATTAAAGCAAATTAGAATATGTCAAACACGATGATAACTGCATGTATCAAGATGGAAGCTTATAAGAATCATTGGGAGCTATTTCGTTGTATTTCCATATTTATTATTTAACTATATAGTAAGAACTCCACAAAACATTTATAGATTCACATACTTTTCACTAAGTAATTCAGATTCTTATTAATATGAAGAGCACGATGGAAGTACTATTCGTATACTAGACCTCAGTAAAATATTCTTCTGCTAAACAGGAAGGGGTCTGCAATTTATCCTTAAGCGATTGAACTCAACTCGGTCATAGAGATTTTACCTCTCTGTTGCCTACATCCTCCACTGGTCTCCTCTGGATGTTTGAACCCCCCAACATCTCTCTCCCTTGTAGATTAGATTGAAAAGGTGATGACTGCAAGCCACATGGACTGCTAGTTACCTTATGACTCATGGAGACCGATTCCGTCTCTTTTCTTGCCAAGGCAGCTTTTAGACTAGCAATCTGATGAAAATAATCATACGTGACCATGTAGACATGGACTACAAACTCGTGCTATAATAGAAAGAAGGAATGATAGATGATGGGGGAAGAGATATGGTGTACCTGTTCTTTGAGCTCTTTGACATCTGTAGTGTCTTTATTTACTCGGGCAGCACCAAGTTCAACAGTAGAAACACGTTCTGCAAATTTAAGCGTGCTAATTGTTTCTCCTATGGCATCAGGTTCAGGACTTATGTGAACAAACATCAATGTTTTGGCTTGCCCACCTAAAATTTATGACATCCCAAATCATTTTTTTACTTAAGAGAAAGAAGAGAACCTCATTAAGATACAAGCTTTGATCAGTTAATATATGCCCTTACCTAGTGAGTCTTGAAGTAGTTGTGTAAGTTTGCTGTTACGATATGGAACGTGTGCGTTCTTTTGCGCCAGGGCAGAGATTACATCACCTAAAGCTGAGAGAGACTTGTTAATGTGCTGTGCCTCTTTAAGTCTATCTCCTGTTACTTCAGATTTATCTACTCTCTCACTTCCAGCAAGATCAACCAAATGCATACAGCCGCGAAGAATGGCCCCAGAAGTCAAGTCTCTTCCTTGGACATGAACAGTTAGGCAACTGCAGGCCAAAAAGCAAGACAGTTCTCATTTTCACTAGAAGTTCTTGCAAAGTACTAGAAAGTAAACAAAGAAAGATGGGATATCCATCACACCTGTGAGAGCGGCTACTGCGGTCATTGAGTGCTGTTGCACTCACTGCACGATTCCTTTGTCCAAGATTCATCAAATCAATGACATCGGAAGTTGAAGTCACACGAACCAGACTTGCATCTGGTACTGTTAGTCCTTGAGAAGCATTACGAATTTCTAATGTAACAATAGGTTAAGGAAGATAGGAAGTTAAAGACTGAACAGTGGACTAATAATAATTCTATTGCTTACCATAAAGACATTGAGAAGTTAATATACTTGGGACTCAATATAAGAATGTCCTTGCATGTAAATATTAGATAGTAAAGTTGGGAAAAGCTTCAATGATCATAAAAATGTAATCGGAAAGAACTGAAAAGGATATCTTTTGTGTACACCATCAGAAACAAGGAGATCCCTGACTTGCTCGTTATATATCTCAATCATTTGCACAGACACATCATAGAGGAAGGTGTCCTTTCTTTGCTCTGCAAGAAGGAATAAATCGCCTAACGCCCTGTAGTTCACCCCTTGGCTTTGTTCGGTAAGATCCTTAGGCCCCGTCTGAATAGAAATTTACAACTTCTTAGCACGTAAAAGAGGGAAAATATGACAATAGTTGTACATATGAATTTCTTTTTATCTAACCATTGTGTAGGTTTTTCCTGATCCAGTTTGACCATAAGCAAAAATGCACACATTGTACCCATCCAGAACTGATCTAATCAGTTGTTGCGTGTCTGAAAACACCTCTCCTGACACACAAAAAAAGTAGAGAAATGTAAAAGGTGAACAACAAAACTAGAGAAGAAAATAAGCCATGAAGAGAGCTACTTGATGTTAAAATTAAAGTATACATGACATTTTAAGATTGGTCTAACCAACCTTGAGTTGCGGAGGGTCCAAATACTTTATTGAAATTGAAAGACTTGCGTCCTTTCCCATTCTTTGATGGAACACCTATTGTAATGCTACCATCGTCTATATGATCCACATTACTGATATAACTTGATTGCCCAGGCAAAAAGGGTCTTACTCGACAATAAACTCTTATGCTTCCTGAATTGGAGCACAAACAAACAACCTTTTCATTTCAAAACATGTATGAGAGAATGAAGATGGACAAAGTGGGATGTTACAATAAAGATACCCTTAAGGTCTTGCACTTGATTGTAAAGCCTGCGATTTTCTTCAAGAACTCTATGATAACCAGAAGCTGCGTGTGCTAGCCCATGTATGTGCATGCCTATAATGCAGGGATATTACAAGATGGAAGCAAACTCAGCTCAAGGAATCAACCATAGAAAAGAAAGGAAAAAAAGGGGAACATTTGTCAAGTGCATTGACCGTACCAATATTTTGCATTTCCTCATGAAACTTCATTTGCATGAACTGCATACCCGCTTTCGTAGTCAAAAGAGTTTGCTTCAGGTCCTGCAGCGGAACATCATTGTTCGTAAAATAGGTGGAAAATCCAAAAGTTCATGTTTGGGAGTCCGATCATGCCTGGTTTCGATTCTTACCTTGATGTCTCGTTGCTGTTGGTCAACAAATGTGTTCTGCATCATGTGCCTTCTTTGAAGTTCCTCATTGACGATGCGATTCTCTTCTTTCATCAGTGTTACGGTTCTCTGGTCAGCCTAAGTGAGAAAGAGAAAAAAAGTAATGCGCAGCAAGTATGAGTGATCCTCTATTCTACATTAAAAAATACCTTTATGATTGATTACCTAGTGACTTGCAAAAATGAGAGGCATTACCTTTGAGCTGGCTGAAGAATGTTTCTGAAGGAATTTGTTACCACAGGAAACTGCTGAGTCTTTTGGAGTTATTGCTTTGTTCTGATGGAAGGTTATCCAAATACAGTGTCAGAGAAGAAGACAAAGGGTGATAAAAAATTCAAAAAGGTGGAGAAGCCATTATATGTTCTGTTTTGGTAGAACGTGAGATATAGTCAAAAAGCATCAAATGACATAATCCAACAAAAACGTGTTTAGACTAGTGTGGCGCCCAAAGAGAGAGACACGAAGAAACAATCAATTGTGACTACCAAATATAACATTGCTGTATATAAAAGTACACTTACCAATTGAATTTGGCTTGTAATCCGCTGCTCAAACTCCTCAACAACCTTATTCAGTACTGACTCCACAAGCTGCAGCAAGTACACCATTGCTGTATCTTAGAACAACGACACTAGATACCAACGTACAATACAATATAGTGGCAAATTACTTGATAAAAGTCTACCCTGGTCAATGTTACTCCTTTTCTTAGTTCACCTTATAATTTGGTTAGTAACTCTCTTGAAAATGATGCAGGAGCAAGAAAACTGAGGCTTGGACAAGAGTTTCTTTTGCAACTACAAGAATCTAGAAGGAAAATTTATCTGAATACGTTAAGAAATTTACTGCATTCCAACTTACATTAGGAACTTCTTCAGGCTTCTTATCAATCAGAATTGCACGAACAAGGTTGCTTAAGGAAGAGCTGGACTGTAAAGAGAAGATTTAATTGATGAGTCATGTCATTGATCCATTATTGCTAATGCATGAAATGTTCGTCAAGCAGATTCTACGTACCATTTTGTTACTTTCAGCCTCAGTGCATACACCATTCGTGGATTTTTCATTCAATGACATACTCCTTGAGAGAGAACTTGAGAATGGCTCAGAATTTTTGCGTACAAATTGTTTTGCTGATGTTGTGGATTTTACATTTCCACCAAATTTCCAGACTCCAGTCCCACCTGTCTGTTTCCACTCGCTGTAGGCTTTAAGTCCCAAAACACAGCTGACAACCCTTGACGATTTTCCACCCTGATAATTATATTAAAAAAAAAAAGTAGCTTTATCAATGAAGGTGACTCCATATTAAGCAGCAAATCCAATTCACAGTCGTGAGAATGACAATACATCACCACTAAGACTCAAAAACTTTGTATTTAAATTTCTATAAGACGTACCAAAATTTCAGTAAACAGGTAACAAACCTTGCACTACTATTAGTAATAGGTTATTTTGGCAATTTGGCTAACATTAAGACACTATACTAACCTGTTCCAAATCAGATGCCTCAAAAGAAGGAATCCCCAACTCTTGTGCAGCAACCAAAAAATTACGGACATTCTCAAAGTATTGGTATGCAGACAAGGCTGCTCCATCAGGAATAAGTGCAGAGTCAACCGGACTTTCAACAACCTGCAGTTGTTGATCAAGATCAGTTTTGAAGGTAGAAAGATAACAATTAAAGTCAAACAAACAGGAGGCCACTATGAAGATTTTCTTGGATATGAATCGAGCTGAATGATACAAAGGATTCATATAGACGACTGCAACTATTTTGAGGCTTAGACATTTGATTAATTGGTTGCACTGGGGTGGGGGGATGGAAATGTTTTGGATTGTATTTTACCTTGGACACAGCTCCAGGCTGCATTTTATTAAGTACATTGCAAAGAATTATTCCACTCCTTAAGCCAAGCCTGAAGTCTTCCTCAGAAGGCTCAGCTGGTAAATCTTTTGCTCCCACAAATCCCACCACCTTTCTCAGCCACGCTGCTGCTTCATACCTCCTTGTTGCTACAAATAAAGTTTTCTTTCGAGGTCATTCCTTATAAAGTAATAAGCAGTCAAAATAATGTCTTCTCAGCAATAAGATGCTGAATTGTGTCATTGTGTGAACCATCTCAATCTAAAAGCTTAAGCTGTTAAATATTCGACACTTTTATTTACTTATTTTTGGCCCACAATATTAACAACATTAAATCAGTTTCAAATCCATGTTCCTCTTAATCTATTAAAGAATGAGCTGACTGAGTACCTAAACAGGTCGTGACAATGAATCTCCAACCAAAACAGTAGTTGAGCTATATGATCTAAATGGCGTTCAAATTCAATTGGATCCCCTTTACCGGAAAATTACATTGTGCATATAGGTAAAAGAAAATCTTATGAATATTTATTGGCCCAAATGAAGGACTCAACATGAAGAATTTGCAAATTGGTAATAAGCAAGAAGGAGCATTAGAAAGTTACCTGCTTCCTCTGCTCGTCGCGCATCCAAATCAAGATTTCTTGATCTACTTCCATGCTGCTGAAGAACATCTTCCACCACAGATGCCACAGAGAAAGACAATGCACCATCAGCAGCCATTCTTGTTTAAATATGTAACAAAACCGTTAAAGAATGGATTTTTATGTCAACTACTTTGAAACCAAGCCCTCCAACATCAAAATTCTCAATTCTCCAGTAAAACAAGACGTTACCCCAGTAATCCTTTTGAGAAAAAACCCAAATGTGATGATTCAAACTCAGCTTTTTATGACAACAAATTTGAAACCAGGCCCTCTAACATCAAAATTCCCAAGCCTCCAACATAAACCCCAGATAAATCTTTTGAGGAAAAACCTCAAATGTGATGATTCAGACAGAACTTTTTATTGGAACAAAATTTGAAACTACACCCTCTAACATCAAAATTCTCAAGATTGGATTTTTATGGCAAAAAACTTGAAACCAAGCCCTCTAACATCAAAATTCTCAACTCTCCAATGAAACAAAACAAACCCCACACAATTCTTTTGTGATGATTCAAACTCTGCTTTCTACAACAACAAATTCGAAACCTGGCCCCTCTAACACCAAAATTCTCAAGATTGGATTTTTATGGGAACAAAAAAAAAAATTGCCACCAGAGACATATATATAACACAGAAACAAGAAAGTACACTTTGTTCACCAAATTGTTGGGTATACACTACTAGTAAAATAGGTTTTATAAAAATTTCTTCAACTTTTTAGGTTCCTATAGAGTTGTACACTACAAGCTGGTAGTATAAACTTTGGTGCTGGCGAAAATTCCCTTCTTTTTCCCCACCTCCCCTCTTTCCCTTCTCTCTCACATGAAACTATAAAAGCAATAAGCTTCTTTCTTTGCCTTTTTATACAAAGGAATATCATTTTTGTGCACAAAATTCCGAGCCTAGTTCCTAACCTCTTTCCCTCTCTCTGCCGCTTTCTAAATTTAGAGCGCCTTATTATTTGTATATACTCACCCTGTTTCATATTAAAGTTTGGTTGGAAACCCTACTTGGTAGCACTAGAAATAGCTAATGTATAATATTTGTATATTATATATATACTCACCCTGTTTCATAGTAAAGTAACATTATTAATAATATTTTATAACTTTAAATTTAATTATTAATACTACTTTATGTAATTATTTGATAATAAAAGTAGTATGAAAAAAATATTATAATATAATCCTCTTGATTTATTAAAATAGACAAAAATATATATCTATTTTTAATATAAAAATAAATAAAATGAAAAAAATAGTTATGTATAATTTATATATATTGATTAGAAAAAATATAGAATAAATTCAATCGGATCAATGATCATTCATGAGTTCTATGGCACACTAGTGCCATAAAGGCCTTTGATGGTCTTATTGGCGCATACTACGATAGGGTGTTCGACTGGAATGAAATCGTAACAAGGTAGCCGTAGAAGAACTTCTGATTGGATTGAATCTTTTACGATGAAAAATACTATATATTTTTTTCTTTTACCTTTTTTATTTGTCACCCCTTTAGATTGCTTAAAATGAGACGGACTTGTATTTTTCAACTAAAGCTTTTCTATATAAAAATAAAAACTACACTTTGTCTCACCTCCTAAATCTAGTGTTTGTAAGACTTTTTTTTGGTTGAGTTTAATTAATATATACTAATGATATAAATATGTTACTTTTTGGCTCGAAGCTGACCAATATAATTGTGTGTCAATAGTTAAATTAACCTAATAGTGTAAATAATATTCATTATCGATCTATAGGAATTGAACTATTTTTTGTTACAATTAGTACTCTATCAATTTATTTTTTTTGCTTTCTGTTAGATAGCTGGTATCAATATTAAGTTTGATTTATCTGTTATCGCGCTGCAAAGAGCCCATTTAGGAGAAGCACTCTTTACTAGAACTTTTTCACATCTAAAACTCAAAATCGTGACCATTGATTAAAAGACAAGCAATATTCAGTTCACCACTATCCCTTTTGTGGTACTCTAGTATCATGTCAACTTAACTATGGGACTCTTTTCCCTCCACTGATTTTTCAAATAAAAGGATATCAAAGTTTGACACTTTATTGACTATTGCATTTGCTATATATATTTATATCACTCTGCATGCAAAACAAGTGAGGAAATTTCTATTTCAAGTTGATGATTTGTTGGCTAAAGAAGAAATGCTAGCTTTATTTTATATATATCATCTTTGGAATTTGCCCTTTTCTTTTAAGGTACTTCTTCTTCTTTCTTCTTCTTTGATTCATAATTTTCTCTTGAATTGTGTCTCTTTCATATCTTATTTGGTCATGTCTTATATTCATGTTAGTTCACTATCTTGTGGATATTTAAAAAAAAACATAAATTAGCTATAGAATTCTTCATTGAGCTAATATTGCTAATAATTACTAGCTTGCAGCTAACACGATTTTTTTTTGGGTATTTCGTCGTTCAAATAAAATTCACGATGAACTTTTGTTGTTTACGGTGATATAACATATCCAGTATAATTCCACAAATAGGATTTAGAGATGGTAGACTGTATGCAGACACTAGCCCTTGTTTAACGACAAAAATATTTGTTTCGTTGCTACTTCATTTTTTTTAGTGACACGTGATTCCAAATTCCTTTAATTTAAACTCACAAGAACAACAACATATTAGTATAGTCCCATAAAATAGAGTTCTAGGAAAGTAGAGTGTATGCATACTTTAGCCCTATCTCAAAAATAGAAGTTATTTCCGATAAACTCTTGGCTCAAGAATCCTTTAAACTCACTAGTGGATCATATTCCTAGTGGACAAAATGTAGCAATCAACAAGTTAGTTGAAGACGGTTACCTAGAAATCCAGATTTCTAGTTATTATTATAAAAAATTATCCAAAAAAACTTTAACACAACTAACTTTGGTTTAATGCTTTACTACTTACTATAGCCTTTTTCAGACTTTGAATCAAAGAATTGGTATACATCAATGTATATCCCAAGGTTTTTTTTTAAAATTTCGAATCAAAGATATGCATGCTTTATATTTTTATCGTTTAACTATGATTAATAACATGTACTTTATTTATGATTTTAGTTAGTAACTCTTTTGATGGTGATGTTCAGGTAAGCTTGCATGCACTTTATCTAATTCTATTAGGTAACAGTTACATACCATCAATACAAATATCGAGTAATTCTATCCATCAAAATTTTGACAAATGAAAAAAAAGTACTTAGTGTTTTCAGATTAACTTGTATGCATACCTCGTCTAAGTTATTTTATTTGGAGTAAACATTGGATTATGAGTAAGTAGTTCATATTGGAAGTCAATATTGGATTAAATAATGAAAAAGTAATAAGTTAGAATTATTACAAAAGAAAAAACAAATCAAAGTTAGGCCAAACTCTTTTTCTTTGAAAATGGCACCAAGAAAAATAATCTTAGATATGCCAAAGTTTTTCTTCTTTGAAAATGGCATCAAAGAGAGAGAGAGCTCAAAGACATTAAAGACTTTTTCTCCCTATGGGTCAAAATTTATTTTATTTTTGCTTATTTTAATAATATTAAACAAATTAATAATATGAATAGTTAAAAGTAAAAATATCTATTTTAGTGTGAATAGAGGTATTTTTGGTCAAGTTTTTACGGAAAAATAAGCATTTTTTAGTAGTAGTAACATAAGCTATTTTTTTAACCAATTGAAAGAGTATTTTCCCCCCTTAAAATGACTTGAATCTTGCCAAACAAAATTTGTTGTTTTAATATTACCATAGTAGTATTTTTCAAATTAATAAGCAAAACTAAATGTTCTTCTCAATTTCAGCTTACTGAGGACATGATTATCGATCGAAAGATTTCGAGGTCGAGGTTTATAATAGAAGGCTAGTAAGTAGTCGAATGTTGTTGTACTTTATGTGGGAGAGGTAGGAGTTGTTTAGTAATCGCATAGTCTCTTATTCTTCAATGTGTATTACTATATGTTACTTCATTTGCTTTGCATCTTTTGATTTTTAAATTTTATTTTCTTGCAATTTTGCTTCGACAATATAGTTTTATCAAAAAACAACTTCTCTACCCCATAAAGATAGAAATCTATATGATTTGTGTACATCTTATTCTTCTTAGATTCCATGGTGTACAAATATTTTTTTCTTCAAATTAACACATTTTTAAAATTTGATCAAATGAGCTATAATAAAATGAATGAAATACCATTTTATATTAATTTAAATATTTTAATGATAAAAACCAAAAAAAATAAAATTATTGACACAAATTAACGTTCGAAAAATTCAAATTAGTGGTTCGGAACCGCAGCAAACAGGTCTGAACACCGGTCCTACAAGGAGCGTATAACGGGTCCCATTTGGCCGGTTTTTTTTCAGCCGGCTTTTTGAAAATTGCTAAAATAATACCTTGTGGAACCCACATGTTTGTAAAGGAGTATAAAATGCCCCTTAGGAAATATTATAAACATTTCACCTCCTTAAACTCTACAAAAGGCCAAATTGACCTCAGCTCATTTGTTTTTTTCCCTATCATATCGATACATATTGATCTGGCTAATTTGAATTTGCGTTGTTAAAGATTTATTAAAAGAGGAAAGCGTTCAGCATCAAGAATTCCTTTATTTTAGAAACCTCATTTATTTCATTGTATCCTTCAATAGTTAAGTCATTTAATTTGTTGATACCACGGTGTTTGATATCTGTAATGAGTAAAACACTTTTTAACAAAGGTGATCCTGCATTCAGTAAGGTTCAATCTCTTTAACAAAGGTGATCCTGTATTTAGTAGGGTTTAAGTTCGAATTTTCTGATCAAAGATGTAAGAGTACTCACAACTCAACCATAATTGCACCGCTAGTATAAATACTTTTTCCTTTTTTCTTTTTGTTTTTTTCACCAGGTGTTCATTTGGTATCTCCATTGGGATTCGATCAAATCATGATTCATGCGTTATAGAGACCATTTCTGAGCGGTGCTCCCAACATCATGAGTTGTTCCATTTCCTAGATGAAGGAGTCCTCAACCATTCCATTACAATTCATATTTATAATATTTTTTCACTTTTAAGCAATCGTTTTTTAATTGCGGAAATATAAAAGAACCATGTTAAATTGTTAGAATTATCCATATTTTAATTATTTTAATTTTTTCCTTTTTAGCTTAATTGGTTTATGTATAGTAAAATGAGTTTATATTTGCTGTGCAAGTCATTATGAATTTCACATGGGAGATCAATGCTTGCTGAGTTAGCCCAATTATGGTACCTCTTTCTTGTTGTTCATATCATTACAAAATTAATCAAATTAATTAATGTATATACTATTATTTAAGAATCACACAACCTCCATTACCACACAAAGAAAAAAAAGAACTAAATGAAAAAAAGAAATTGAAAATGTATTGGTGCACTGAAAAGTGAAAAAGGTAAAATCATTATAAATCATAATGAGAGCAAAGCATATTGCAGACAAAACCATGTTCTATGATATGAATAAAATCATATATTAAAAAAGTAAAAAAAATACATTCACCACTTTTGACTTATGGAGTCCATTGGTTAAATGACAAATAATATGGTTCTTTCAATTCTTGTGTTTGCTGAATTTAAAACATTATTCACCTCATATATGATTTATTAAAAATTAAAATTCATTACAAATAAAGTTTGATATTAGTAGGCAGTAGCTGAAAAATCAAAAGACAACGAAATAATAATGTGACACGACTAGGTTTATTGTCAAAAGGTAAAGCCTTTTGGAAATATCATGTATGGACAATATGTTAACATGTTAAGAGTATTTTTGAAATAGAGAACGAAATTATAGTATAAGAGTAGATTTATTGTCCTTTTAAACCTTAAAAATTGTCAATTTTATTAGTCATAGGTATCCGGGCGATGTGGGTGCAAGACACATTCTTAATCTCTACATAAGCCGAGAAAATGATTAATCATACAGAACTTAGACATATAAAGAGAAAATTAATACGAAAGATTGAAACTTTTAATTAAGAATGAAGAGAATCACTATTATATTTCTGGAAGCGGAGAGAATGGCAGCATGCATGGGTTGTGTCTCACTTTTTATTATTAAAAAAAAAAATGAAAAAAGTGGTCCTCATTTTATTCCCAATAACATGATCATGAAAACCATGGCACTCCATATATACTTTTCTCCACTTTTCTTTAATTAATAATTATTCTATTTTCTTTTCATTTTCCTTTTACACACTGGACCTATATGAAATAATGAGTTAAGGGGCCATAAAATTTGAGTATACTAGAAGGAATCCAACCAAATTACAAGGGTCAATTTAGGTACTATATATAATAAATATATACCACAAGGTTTAGGATCGAAAATCCTCTTTTTGCTTGCACGTTTAGACTGGACATAGAAAACATCGATAACATTATTTCCTACTAAATTGACTTAGAATATACTAATTTTTATTGTATATTTCACATATTCAAAACAAGTATATATCACGTTCGAAAACATATTATCTTAGCTAAATTTTAGTCCCGGTGATGAAGGTAAGTTTCAAATAAATTACATTCATATTTGTTTGTTGTAAAACTATACCACAAGTAAATATAGGTTTATCTTATATAAATTTTTGAAAATCCAATATTTGTATTAGCTGAATTGATAATAGATATGGAAAGTCAGTTTTTTTTTTTTTTTTAGATATACAAAGTCATCATATTCTTGCCGGATTTAAAAGAATCCCTATTATTTCAAGGTAAGGATTTTAATTAACTATTATTTTTGTTTGAGAAACATGAAATATTAAATATGTTAACTAATATATTTTAATTTTCTTTTCAGAATTTGAGGATGTCAATAGTGATGATGATATATCAGGTATGTCATTAGAAGAGAACATCACAATTAACACTCAAAATATACATGGTTACTACTCTTTTTTATTCCATTCATGTGATAGACTATTCTTTTTAATCCGTTAAAAAAATAGTCATTTTTATAATTAAAAAGAATTTAATTTTACATTTTTTTTCATCTTTGATAAAATAATTTATAATCACACAAATATTTAAGATTTATTTTAGATCATATATTTCTTAAATTTTGTGTCAAATCAATGTGTTGTGCCTAAATAACTCACTTTTAATATTAATTGGGTATGTATTCCTTTAATTTGATTCTTTGAGGTTTCCTATTGAATGTATTTTGTTTTATTGTTGATTTATAATTAGGTGTCAGTTTGTGCCACAAATGATATTTCTCAACAACATATTCAAATACATGTCTACAGAAGGGATTAGTCACTGTGAAAATTAATAATTGCAAATTATTACAACAATAAGTAGATGACAAAGAAAAATATACAAAAAAAAAAACACTAATATATTAATATGGTACTGTTTTTATTTTCTACTATTGATATATAATTGTCCCTTTTGTTTATGCGTCTTTTCCATTATTAGTATAAGGTATTTGAAGATGGATGATGTACAGTTGATAGAAAGATTGCAACTTGCAAGGATAATTAATATTGAATTCAAAATACAATCATTATACTTGATAAATTATATTGATTTCCTGATATGAATTTGAGTTAATTTTTGAAGTGTGAGTTCTATTCAAGATTCATTTAACATGATATCAGATTCAAGTTCATTTCAACTCATTGTTTGTTCGATGTTGGGCCCTATCATATATTATCCACCGTCCAAGATATTCAATTTTGGGCATGCAGGATGGTGTTGAGTCCCACATAGGATAGAATAAGGTTAATTGGTTTTCTTATATTAACTTGAGCAATACTCCATCATGAGCTAATTTTTGATGTGAGAATTAGGTCCAAAATTTATTTAACAATATGCAAAGAAAAAACTATAACTAAAAAAATCTCCACAAATAAAATTCAAACCTATGACTAATCGGCTAACAACCGATCACTCTAAGCTACTGAGGGCAAGCAACTTAATGTTGGGAGTTGAATCTCGTTCTGTGGACCAAACAAACATAAGAAAAATAAGTTTTAAAAACCCACTTAATTTCCTCGGAAAATATTTTTCTTCATACCTCACACATCCTTAATATTATAATCTATTTATCTCACGTTTAGTCCAATTTATCAAATCAAATAACTATATAAAAATACACCCCATTTCCTAAATATACAATACAACAACAACAATAATATACCCAGTTTAATCTCATAAGTGAGATTTGGGAGGAAGGTAGTGTATACTTAGACATTACCACTACCTTGAAAGATAGAGAGAATGTTTCTATAGACGGAGCTAAAATTTTCACCAAAAGATATTTACAATTAAAAAAAAGGTAAACACACAAAAGAAGCTATAAGAGAATTCAACAGTATAAAACCATCACAAGTGAAATAACCGAACCCCACAAGGCGGTTAATGAAAAAAGAAATGACAGCGCAATGTCAATGGCGGCAACCCAACTTTCACAGTAGTATTTCAAAAGATGCTACATGCAAATGCATACCCCAACAACTTGCAATTAACAGAGGCAGAATAACTTTTTGTAATTGGAGATCAAAGAACCTGTTCCCTTCTCCAATGATTGAACAATGTTGCACCAGCACAACTACTTCTTTTCCAGTTTCACAAAGAGGAGATCATCAATATGAGAAGATGAAGTCACAAAGAGGAGATCATCAATATGAAGTAGTGAATGAGAATGGATGGAAAGTCACAAGAATGAATGAGACTACTGAACAAGAGATGATTAGGGAAGTTGCTGTGGTTCGAGCTAAAGCCTTCTGTCAACCTATTCCCTTCTCCAACTACTTGCTCTTTCAGGTTCTTGATTTTTCACCCCATTCTTGATTTTCTTTTTCTCTCTGTTTGTAGTATTTTCTAGGAAAACAGATAGGGGCAGGGGGGAGCATGCAATTCGAAAAACAGAATGATCGATGATCATATATTTGTTCTCTGTTATGTAGGATGAAGAACTTACAAGACTTGTATACAAACTGAAGAATTATAAACCAGACAGTTAAAAATCAAAACTTGGTAATCTTTATTTTCTGTTCTGTTATAGATTTCCCTCCTTGTTGAGAAAATCTAAGTGCATTGTGATGGTTTAGTGTATTGTAGCCTTATATGAGCAATATTTTATCCAGAAAGGAATTTAGATTATTTTGAGTTATGATGGTCTTCATCATTTCTAATCAAGCTCAAATCTTTATTATCAAGTCATTAAGTTCATCAGTTCAAGAATCTGAAATTCTTGACTAAACAGGTCTGCATGTTTAGTTGCGGAGGCCTCAAGTGACACTCCTGAGGTAAAACAACAAGTTGTAGGAGTCGTTGATGCTACAGTATATAGCGATGATGATGTTCTTCAGTACCTTCCGGGAGGGACAGAATATATCTATATTTCTGGGATTGCTGTATTGAACAAATTCAGGTCCACGATTCGATCGGATATTAATTCCTATGTTAAATGAATGTAGAGATGAGTTATGTGTGCCTTTTATGCTAATACAGACCAAAAATTGCAGGAGGCAGAAAGTTGCAACTGCTTTGCTTAAGGCTTGTGATGTTCTAGCAAGATTTTGGGGGTTTGAGTATCTAGTCCTAAGGTCTTATGAGGATGATTTCGGTGCTCGACGTTTGTATGCAAATGCGGGTTATAAAGTAGTTTCAGATGATGCTACATGGAAGACAAAGTGGATTGGTCGAAGAATACGAGTACTTATGGTTAAACAGGTCTCACATGGATCAACCTGAAACAAAAATTTCAATTCAAATTAGTGCTTGATCTTCAGGAAAGAGTGTTTCCTTGTGACTATTTTCTTTTTATATTCACTTACATAGCTGACTGATCTGTTGTTCTAGCCTCATGTATATCAAGTACCTTAACCAGATATAGTTGTCTTTTATAGGAGGAGTTTAGCAATAGATTTCAACTAGAAGAGAATTATGTTGTTCATGTTTGAATGTACTTAAAATATAACTTCAAAAGTGAAAAGTGAGTTGAAAAACAAGTTTTCCAAATTCTCGTGGACTGGCCATACGACTCTGAGAGTCGTTTTGGTTTGAAGTATAAGAAAATTTAGAAACCTCGAGAGCCATGACCCTTAAATTCTCACCTGTCCTAAAGTTCTATATGATAGGTGAAATGGAGGGAGGAAAATTTTAGATGAGGCCGTTCACCCATCTCAACTAGAAGAACAACGTCTAATCCTTTCTCGTATTAATAATATCTCTACTCCAGCTTTGATAAAAGTGTTGAGAAATGCTAAAGATACCTGATAAGCTGCCTGCACTCGGGGCATCGTGTCCCGCATATATCAGCAGCAGATCTTAGACACTCCCCACAGAAACTATAGACATGATTGAAACAAACAGTTATTGAGAATCTCTAAAGCTGTATGAATTTGAGTTAATGAAGATTTCCATTTAGATTGTACCTGTGTCCACAAGAAGTGGTACTGAGTTGAAAACAAATCTGCACATACAATTAAACAACTCTAATAGATGATGAAAAATCATCTAACTGATAGATGAAAATGGTCAATAAGATCTAACATCTTACAGCACAAGAAAGCTCTTCACGAATTCGATTCACCTGACATTTCAACTCCTTTCTTTTCTCCTTTTCCAGTGGCTTTTGGCTCTGTTTCTGCTAGATTGTGAAATTGAAATTATTTAATACTAGCCAAAATCACGCATAAAAGTTATGGTGGAATGATAAGTCATCTTACATTGGATTCGAGGTTCTAGAAGATCGGCTAAGTAGTTTCTAACATAGTTAAGAGGTTGATCTAGTGCTTGCCTTACTGGATTCGAAATCACTTTTTTGTAATCAAAGTAATGCAATTCGAACTTCAAATATACAGAATTTTGGTTTCGAGATTGGTATCAGAGACTAAGAAGTGGAAAAATACACTCTCTGGACATCTAGAATTGCGTAGAATCGAATGTACAGCTGAGATAGATCCACGAAGATAATCAATATCAAGCGTAATTGCAATATAAACAAGGGAATCAAGTCCCTCTGTAGAGCTGCTGCATTGCGGAAAACAGAGGATTCACTATACGAGAATTGAGATGATCTAATGGTTTCAGCCGGTGAAATGAAGACGATGATTAACGTCGCAGGCGAGAAAAAGGTTGAAAATCTCATAATCCAAAGCATTTTCACAAAGTCAGTTTCTTCTCTCTTCTTCCATGTTTGCTCTGAAGAATTCAAACGAAAGAAAAAAGGGCGCCAATTTCATGGGAAGAAAAATATTCTAATTTTCCATTACTTTGCACAATAGATCATTGTTAGCAATATTTTGGTTTATAATAATGTAAAACCTAATTAAATTGGGACTAAAAAATATATTCGTATACATATTATTTAGATTTTAAAAATCCAATTTTGATATGAATTAAATAAATATCAAATTCTAAACAAATTTGATTTTCTACTCCTTTAACTTTTAAGTTATTCTTCCAACATCCCACAATTTTATTTGTCTATCGTATTTAAAAAGTTATTAAATCACATTTATTATGAAAACAAGTTACGTGCATATTGTTGTAGCCTGTAGGTAACTTAATACTACGATGTAAAATGTTTTATACGCTACCAATATACAAAAATTTAACTCTGTATGGAATAATAATGAAGGATATGTGTGACACTTATAATGGAAAGCGGGTGAAGAGAAGGAAAGACAAGTGTTTAGGCCGACAAACTTTTGAAGAATGAATATATGTGATAGGCATATATATCTTTTGAGATTAACGATGGTAATTCAAGAGACAAAATTGTTAAATATGTTGGGTCAAAACAGTCATTGCATATCATGAATTCACAACGTAACAAATAAGATGTTTGAGTCGAATGCTATTTCAGTATGGTGATGAAACAAACTTCACCAAGTACGTAGAGTCGGTAAAGGATGTGAATGTGATGTTGAGTTCTTAGTTCTTATAAGTTAAAATCAATCAAAAATAATAAATTGAATCATTTTTAATTTATAACTTTTCAGCTTATACACACTTTACTATTTTATCCTAATTTTTTTGAACTATTTTATCCTCTCTTTTTTTTGTTTCTTAGGATCATTTCAAAGCAAAACTCTTAACTGCATCCGTCGTTCTTATTTTACTTTACACAAATACTTTAAAATTTATAGTATTTTGTGAAAAAAGAGAAAGAAAGGGTATTTTAATCATTCTTTATCAACATATTTTTACCCAAATACATCAATTATTCAATTAACAATTTCAGCAATTTTATACAAATACAAAACAATTTATTTATTGAATCAGTTTCAGCAATTAAAGCTTATCAATATTTACAATCAGCCAGTGTTTTGGACGGCGAAAGGCAATAAAAGGGGACAAGGGTTTGCCTCACCACAAGGCAAGGCAAGGCGAGGCGCTTGCCTTTTTGAAGTACGACACCAATTAATACCAAAAAATTAAAATATTTAATTGTATATGTAAATAATCAAAATCTCAATAGCAATAACATATAAGCAAATAATTCAATGCAAAAACTAAAAATAGATAGTACATACTAAAAGTCTAGAACTTGAATGAAAAAAAAACATAACAAAAGTCATAACAGAGGTAGAAGTGACTCTGTAGTCTGAAGAAGAAGGAAAAAGAAACCGAGGAAGAAGAAATATGTATTGATTGGACTTTGGAGTAGCCGAAAAAGAATCTAGTCGAAAACCCTAAAATTACCTTTTAACTTTTAAAACTCTAAATTGATCACCTTTTTTTAAGAAAATACAAAAGCCGACGCATTTCCCGCCTTTCTAGCCTCTCGCCTTTTGTCGACATGGCGTCGCCTTTTGAAGATCGCCTCGCCACAAAGCTAAAAGGCGATGAAGGGTCGCCTTGCCTCGCCTCTCGCCATTGGCGACGAGGCGACCGCTTTTCACAACACTGCAACCAGCTAATTCAAACAGGCTATTTTTTTTCCTAATTACCACTATTATATAAGTGTTTGTTGGTGTTCCTTGTATGGCTAGTTGAGAATTTGTGTTAAATAACTCTCATTAAAAATGACAAGTAACAGATTATATTCCGGATACGTCTATAACACTTGTGAAAGCAATTTCCCTTTCACAAAACCCAATAATTAGGCTGATAGTTGGAAGTCGCCTTGGGAATTACGCCCCCACCCCACCCCCACCACCCAACCCCTTTAAAATGTTAGTATAAAGTTCTAAACCTGTATCATCATACTTTCATACTACTGTACAATAATTCATATTTTCAACTCTAAGGGCTCATTTGGTACCATAGATAAGGGATTATTAATTCTCTAATTAATTTTAAGATGAAGTTATTTCATATTTGGTTAAGATAAAATTACGAAATAACTTATTTCGAGATTGTAATAACTAATTTTAAACCAAACAAGCCCTAAGAATTTATAGCAAGGGAAATTGACCTCCTTTTTAGAAAACTAAGGAACAAAACCTGACTTATAGTGGGACTTTGTGAGGTTAATATTTATGGATTCTATTATGGAAAAGTACTCTTTCATCCTTGTAGTCGAAATCAAAACCTAAAATTTATAGAATTTTCACTACATATTAAAAGTCTTACAAAATTTATTTGGTTCACTAAGTTACACTTGTATTATTTTGAATAATAATCTCGAATTTTGAGTCCTAAAAATTAAAATTATCTTTGTGACAAATGCTTATTTTCAAAGCAGACTTTTCAACATAATCCGATTTGATACAATGGTTTTTTTGATAAATTACACATACATATTACTCCTTCCATTCACTTTCAGAAATAAGTAACAAGTAAAAGTGAAAAGGAAATAGTTATTAAATTTACAAAATTCATAAGTAAAGCAAGTTGTAACTTTGCCTAATCGAACACCATATGGAAACCCAAAAAAAAGGTATTTATTGATTTGTGGATAGTTTTTACCCCCTTCTTTTCTTGTTAAGACCTTCGATAATCTCTATAGTCTACACCCCACTCGTCTCAAACTCCACTACCGTTGGCACAGAATTGGAGTGCCAACTTTTGCAGTAGCACTAGCACCAGCAGTAACACCAACATTATCGCGAGCAACTAACTGTCCCTGCGCGATAATCATGGACTTATAAATCTCGACGAGCACCTTCTCATCATACTCTTTCAATTGTCTAGTTCCGAATCCACCGATCCCACTACTCATACATCTCGAATTTGCAATCTTCATCATCATATTCACATACGCATCGCGCATATTCATCAACAATTTCTTCGGCGAAAATCGCCCATAATTCCCACTCAACTTCAGCCTCGGTTTTAGATTTATTTTCCAGAACCTTCGTTTATTATATTCGACCCAATTCTTCCTTCTCCAACCCGACCTGTTTAGCCTCTCGTAACCTCCTCTCCTTCTCCGTTTCCAGTAACATTTTAATCCTCTGTACAAGCTTTGTGATGATACTGATAATCCTCCTTCCATTTTTTTGAGTTTTGGAAAATAAAAAAGAGTAAATGGAAGTGAGCAAAAAAAGGCAATGAAATTTGGTTTTTATAAAAAAAAAAAAAGGGAGAAGGAGTTGGAAGATAATGAGAAGAATATTTAATGGAGGCGCAGGTTTATGGTTAATTCGTTACCGGTATTTTTCACGGGACATTAATGGGGTTGTGTAAGTACACTATAAAGAGACGGTGATCCCAATTTTATTTTTCCAATTTTTGAAGCTAAATTAGATTAATATCAATTATTAAAATTTTGTATAAAAAATAACTTTTATAAGTGGGTGGTTTTAATTTTTTAATCTCGCTTGATAAATTCACTTCAGAAAATTTTAATTTTTGTCTTTTAAGACAAACATTCAATAAATTTTAAATAATGAAACTACGTTTGTCTTGTAGACAAACTAAAATTTAGGTAGGTTATCGATTAGACATAAGGTAGTAAGACAGATATTTGAGATCTTATATCTGATAGTAGACAACATAAATTATTTTGAATGAATTTTTTCAAGCTAAAGTCATTTTTTAAAGATTTTATTAAATAGATTTTAAAATCAAACACTTGGAAGGACATGGGTATAATCTCCCTATTTTATGCAACCACCAACTAATAGAACATTTAATATTCTTCAAGTTTGTCATCACCATCGTATTATAAAACTATATCGTAAGCACAAAACCCGCTTCCTCTGTTATGACTCTTCTTTTGTCTTATCACTACGTACGTCCACACATTTGTGCACCACATAAATAATATTTGATCATATGATAAAATAATTCAATTTTAGATATTACAGAAATAAATTTAACCATTTCCCTTTAGTAAATACACTTTCATATTTTTGCTTTAATTTGTTCCTTTTAAGATTAATTTATTTAGGTTGGGCCTCAACCCATATATACTTCGTACTAATTTATTTCCTCCATCATTTTATTTCTTAATGTTTATTCAATACTCCCTCCATTTCATATTAATTAAATTTTTGAGGTTTTTTTCATTATTTAAAATAATTGAATTGTTCAAAGTTTAAGATGAATGTTTGAATTCTTTTTCATATTTGCACTTTCCTTTAATGAAGTTTTATATTTTCTAGGAAATAAATTACATTACTTAAAAAGTTATATTTCTGATTTTATAAAAGGCAATAGTGGAAAATACTGTCCTTAAATATTTTTCTTTACAGATATGCATTGTGATTTGTCTCACAAATTCACTTAATATGAAATAGAGGAAGTAATTACTAAACCGCCTTCTATAGCTTTAAAAAACAAAAAAGAAATGAATATTTGATTAAAGATAAGTACTCCCTCTATTTCTATTTACTTGTTAAATATTTTCAAATTTGATTTTCCTTTTTACTTATTATTTTTGACAAATCAAGGAAGGACAATTTTTTTCTTCCTATTATACCATTAATTTATTAACATTGAGTCAATGTCTTTGAAAAATATAATGTAAATATGTTTAAGACTTTATCAATTATTAAGAATAAAGTGGTAATCTTATTATACCAATCAGTATTTTCTTAACAGATGCCCCAAATCAAAATTTGACAAATAAAAAGGACAGAGGAAGTAATAATTAATACAATCATCACCTGTAATCAATGATGTCAAAGTTTGAAATAATTAATACAAAAGTTCCAATCATTAAAAACTAAACTGTTTTCAAGAAGCGCATGAATTTGGCCATTACCCCATGCATTTGTATTTAATTACTTCCTTAGTTCACTTTTATTTGTCATTTATTCCTAAAATAGATTTTTACTTTTATTTATTATTTTTGACATATCAAGAAAAGATAATAATTTTTTTCCATGTTTTATCCTCAGCATTAAATACTTATTTTCCAAATCATTTTCTAAAACATTATGGGGATAGTTTGGAAAATACATATATTATTAATTATTTTCTTAATGAGTGTGTCAAGTCAAATTGTGATAAGTAAAAGTGAACGGATGGAGTAGTTTCATTATTCAATCATAGCTCTACATAGTAGCGAATTCAGAATTTTCATTAAAAGGGTTCCAAAAATAAAATATATTTCCTTCGTCTCATATTATTTGATCATTTTACTAAAAATAGTTGTTCCATATTAGTTGTCCATCTTACTATATCAAGAAAGCATTAATTAAATGTTTCATGTATTACCCTTGCAATTCCTTTTTAAAGTGTTCACATTTGTTTGTATAATTTTCAAGAAGTTTTTGAAGGGATGAATTAGTAATATCATCTTCTTATTTATAATTTCTTAATATGCGTGTAAAAAAATAAAAAAAAAATATATATATATATATGTACACAAAAACGTAAAAAATATCTTTTATATATCGTGTATTTCTAGCTTGAGGAGTTCGAGTAAACCCCTCGCTACCCTCAAAAGCCGTCCATGTTTCTACTAGAGAAATAGGATCAATGAAAATTCATATAATCAATCTCAATTAATTTGAGAATAAAGCAAAGTAGTAGTTATTTTATAGAAAGAGTATCCTTAAATTTGTTGGGTGTATTTATGGAGATATCAAGCTTCTTCCAAATAATAATTACAACCATTTTATTAAGCTTTCTTCCTTCTTTCCAAAAATTAATGCACAATTATAAGATCTCCTTCCTCTCAGCTGTTTTGTTGGACATTCACAATCTTGTATTGTGATATTTGGAAGCAAGATAAAAATATTGGTTGAGTTCTATATCACAAAGTTTGACCTTTAGGTTCACTAGATCAATGCATAATTGTTGAAGGATTTATAATATATGGTGGCACTTATTTAATTTAGAAATTAAGCAGTATTCAAGATAATACTCCATTTTTTTTTCTTTTTACCATTGTATAAGATATGAATCTTAAGTAGTTTAACTCAACCCCAAAATTAGTTCATGAGGCGAGATTGTCGAACACCATATACAAAGACCAAATCAAAAGTTTATATAACATTATAGCCATTCATTGTTTGGATCCATTGACTCAATTAATCCAGATTCAAGTCACGTAGAACCTTGGAAAGAGAAAGTGCTCCCCTATAAGAAATTAATGCATTCATAAAACTTGAACCTATAATCTCGTTTAATCATATTCATCCCACTACAGCCCTTAGTGGCAGTTATAACCATAAGTATCACTCTAACATGTATAAGGTTCAACAACAACATACCCAGTGTAATCCTACAAATGGGATTGGGAGAGAGTAAAGTCTACACATACCTTACCCTTACCTTGAGAGGTAAAGAGGTTGTTTTCGATAGACCTTTGGTTCAAAGGAAAACATTCAAAATAGGTCGATAAAAGAAATAGCGAGCGTAAAGAAGCCATAGCAAAATACTACATAGAGCTAAAGGTTCAACTTATTTAATTTATAAAGCTCTTAAGGAATTCTTTGAAAATAAAACAACCTAAAATAAGCTCCTAATACTTGAGACAAGAGAACACAGATATAACATCAGATATCATTTTTTTCCCTTTTTAGGAGCAGAAGTTGCTGACCTCAGATACTTCTGTTTCTTGGGTGTCACAGCCTTTGTTTTCTTCAGCCTCTCTGGTGTTTTTACTTGGCTCAATCTCTTCATCCTGTCACCAGTTTTACCTGCAGCCGGAGTAGCATATTTAACCTTTTTTTTAGTAGTCGTCCAAATATAGACTAGTTGAGTTATGACTCCTTTGTTGGCTTGATTGACCCAATAGATTGAACGTGAAATGGCTTATCAAACTATTGAGTCAAATAGTGTAACTTGGGGGTTTAACATGTAACAAAAGACCCAATTATGAAAAATCAAATTTAGAGATTGAAAATTACTTACATTGAAAGACTTAAGTTAATACTATCAGACCTCTCTGTAATAGCATCATTTGTTCATATACTTTTTGGCTGCTATAACGGAATATTGTCATAGAGAACATATAAGATAGCATAACAAGTTGGACAGATCCGTTATTTGACCCATATCGACCAATTCATTTTGACCCAAACATTATCAGGACGGTTGAATTATGACATGTATATTAGTCTTACTTGTTTTTACCAGCTCAAATTTGATGCAACTCTTACATTTGTTACATTTTACCTGGAGTAGTTGATACATTCTTCTTCAATGCTTCTGGGGTCTTTACTTGGCTCAGCCTCTTCATTTTTTCCTTCCGGAGATTAGCTGAAATCTTATAGGAATTGTTGATTTTGAATAGCTTCTCCGACTCTACAAATTTCTTTAACTGAACAGAGAGGAGTTTCTTGAAATTTGGGGGAAGAAATCCCTTGTACTTAGCTTCGATGAACTTTGCTATTGCTGGTTGGCTCTAACCATTTCGATCTTTCAATGATGTTATTGCCTCTGTGATCATCTACAGAAACATAAAACATTAGCAGAAACTAAAGAAAATTTCAAAATTTTAAGCTAACGTTTGACCATGAAATTTGATCAGATTTTAACAATATGATCTTCAAATATTTCGAAGTTCCCAGTTTGGGGACTTCCACTCAGAAAACTTCAAATTTTCCAATTAAACACAACTTCAAAAACTCAATTTTTCCAAGTTTCAACTTCAAAATTTATGATCAAACAGGAGCTTGTCAGGTGCATGCAAAGGTGAATTCAGACTTTAAATTTGATCGATTTTGTCTTCATGTTCTTACCACTGAACCAATTACATCTGAAATTACGGGTTAATAATCTAATATCTGTCAAAAATGCTGGTTCGATTGAACCCAGTAATTATAGTTTACTGCTAATATGTCGAATCTGTGATCTATCTGTCTCTAACACAAATAAACTGTAAAGCTCTAAAAGTTTCAGATTTAAATTACCAAAAAATAGGGTGGATGGAAGTCTGGAAATGAATTAACCTCGAATTTCTAAAGCACATGAATGTATACAGAGACGGATCGGGAATTGTAAATTTGATTGATCCAATCTCTATATTCTTACCCCTGAACCGAATACACTTTTGGAAATTAATTATGGTTTCATAATCTATTATCTATCGAAAACACTGGTTCAATTGAACACAGTAATTATAGTCTACATCACCCACCTGGTATACGTGCATTTACAGCTTATATATTGAATCTGTCTTAACAAAAGATGAAGTGTGGAGCTGTCAAAATGAATAATGTACTTGTAAATATGGTGGATGGACGTTTGGATATGAATTCGAAGCTCGAATTTTTAAGGCATGATGAATACATCATACAAAGGCGGATCCGAAATTCAAAATTTGATTCGTCCAAATTCCATGTTCTAATCACCAAACCGATTACACTTTTGAAATTAATTATAGGTTCACAATCTATTATCTAATGCAAAATTTGGATCAATTATTGTGCATTTTACGCCCAAATATAGAATCTATCTAACAAAAAACGAAGTGTGAAGCTCTGGAAATTAAAAATGTACCTGAAAATAAGGTGGATGGACATTTGAAGCCTTCATTGTGATTGCCATGGATTTTGTTATCTATTTTCTCAATGTGGTTCTGTTTCATTCTTTGGGATGAAATTTGAATTTAAATTCAAATTTCATTTTGGCGGATTGAAAGTGGAGGGAATTGGGTATGGGCTTGGACTCTAATTCATCTTATCATGGGCTGAACATTGTCTTCCAACTCAATTGGGCTTTATGTCAATTTGAAGAATTGACACATATATACAACTCTTAGATTAAATTAGCATGTATTAGCCAAATAAATATTTAGCAAATAAAAGTCTAAAAAGAATTGACATATAATAGCCCATACGTCTATTCTCCATAAAAATAGGGAAGAAAATTCCTATTCACACTCATCTCTCTCTTCAAATTATTTTTACTTAAAATATAAAAAATATTAGTTACCATCTCTCTCTTCTAACTTCCAACCATTTCTCCTTAAAACTAGTAAAAGGTTTATTTAGAATTATAAATCTCCTAAAATTAGCAAAAATATTTAATTATGACTATTCTTCTTTCAAAGGATATTCTTACGAGTCTCTACCATCAATAAATTATTTTTCTCAATTGTTTGCTAGAAGTTATGGTGAGAATCTCAAACCATATTTATATTAAATATATATATTATAATATACATCTATTTTAGTGTATAAATAACTATAGATTTGTTTGTGGTTTTAGATAAATATATTTGATCAAATATACATTTGCACTATAATGTATACAAAATTTATTTTCATATTTTGTTTGTGTATCCACTCGCATAATCTAAACTTAGTATTAGACGTCGAAGATATATTTATATATACATCTAGTATGTGGAGAATGTTGAAATCTACTAAAAATAAGTATGTATTCTATTGAATACATGCAATTAAGTTTATATTTAATCAAGTATACATTCGAACTATAATGTATACATTACTTATACATAGTACCAATTGCGTATACATTTAGTTTGAAGAGGTATACATTAGACTGTTATAGAATTCTGCATCAATGTATACATTACTTATACATAATACTAACCGTGTATACATATAGTTTGATTACGTATACATTAGACTGTTATAGAATTTTGCCTCAATGTATACAAATTCATGTTTCACATTAAATAAGAATCAAATGCTTTTTCACTTTGAATATCGAAGTGAGTTTGCATGTGTTGAAATCAATGTTATAAGTAGAAAATTTTCAAAATCGAAATCATTGCCCATTAGTACCTACAATTGTCGATTTTCAAACTCATCGTTGTTTTTCATTTCACTCATTTTCTCCAAGGGTTTCACATGTTGTTGCAATCTTCATCAATCTCTACGTATCTTCGTCACTTTCTACATGTCTTCTCGTTTGAGAATGAACTATTCTTACCAATTGAAATATAATAGAAAACACAAACATTTGTAAAAACAAAATCTGCATCCAACTACAAGATAAAAAATGTAGAAATCCTTATTTTTTTTAAAAAAAATGAAGACATCAATATAAAAAATTTGGTGTTATTTGAGTTGCTAACTGTGAAGAGTTACTGTTGTAATTGATCTCTTATAGAGATATTTTATAGAAGAATATAGAAATAATAAATCTTTGAAAGAGGGAGAAAAAAAAGGAAGAAAGAGAAAAAGAGAGAGAAAAAAAAGTGGATGTACGTGACTTTTTTTATATTATTGTTCCCCTATTTTTATGCAACTGTTTTAAATTTGATGAAGGGAAAAACAGTTGACAAATAATGAGAGTGAAAAAATAATAATAACGTGTGTAGAAATAGAGAGAGAAAATTAGAAAAAAAACCATTTTTCAAGAAAATTAAATATGGCCATTTAATGCCAAATAAATATTTTTTTGCCAAATAAATAAAATTGGGCTATTTATTGCCAATTAAATCTATAAGTTATCATGCTGAGCCATTATCTCCATTAACTTGTACTCCCTTCGTTTCAATTTGTTGGATTTTGACTTGACATATCATTTTAAAAAGTTATGAATATTTTTGAATTGAAGGTATGTCAAATATATCAAAATATTCTTTATTCTTGTGGTTTTGCACATACGATGTGGAAAGGAAAGTAGGATAAACAAATTGAAATGAAAGGAATATTTGGTGTGACCACTTAATTTGACAAAGTATTATTCAAAAAACTTGCTTCAATCACCACCGATGGATGTAGTGATTTGGTGAGACATATGAGATCTATAATCAGATATTTCAAGTTCGTTAAAAATTATAAAATTCTTGAAAGCAAGCCCTTTTCCTTTGATTGAGTCTTACGTGGATGAATTTCGATTAATCTGATCAGTAAATTCGAATATCATATGATTAAATCATTATTTTTCTTTACTAGAATCCCTTAATTTAGGAGAATATCATTGATTTTTTATGTCCACAAGATTCTCGAAACTAAGGAGTATCTCTCTTATGTTTCCAAGGTAATACCTAAGCAGCATTTTGCGAAGAGTTCAATTTTATTATATTAGCATATCTATCATAGCAGGAGTATAATATTAATGTTGAAATATTATTTCATCTGTCTCAAAATATTTTTTATTTTTTGAAAATAAAACTATATGCGTATAAGTGTTTTTTCATATAATTTTTAAATATTAAACTAATGTAACGTGAAAAATTAATTAATTAAGTCTCGGAAAACAAAACACGATAACTACTTTATGACAAAGGACATATTAAAGTAAGTGATAAGTGTTGAAAGAAAGTATTGTCATTGTCGGTGAGGTTGTAAAGACAAAGACCACGTCATTGGTGCATTTGTTTTCTGCCCTTTTTTAGTTATTTGTAAGTTTACCTTTACTTCTTTCCTATTCATCTATTCTCTCCGTTCACTTTTACTTGTCACGTATTCTTAAAATATATTTTAATGGGCGTATCAAATTAAATAGTGACAAGTAAATTATTTAATTTTAGAAAATCTATAACAATATAACCTATTATCACTAAAAAGAAAAAAGGGCCACTCAAATTTCGAGCCCTAAGACACCAGCCTTTTTCTTAAGCTTAGAGTTGTCTACGGTGGAACATATTTATCTTCCGAGCAACTTCCTTTTATCATTTTTATTTTTTCTACGCAGTTCCCCTTTTAATAGTTTTTTTTAATTATTTTTTACTGGCAACCCAAAAAAAAATGCAATAAATGTGGATGAATTCCAGAAGGATCAACTTTCAACCCAAAATTATATATCTTTAGGTAATGTAATGTATACTAATGAAGCGCAAACCAAAAGAGACTGGTGACTATTAAGTATCGACTGTCCGATCCGAACTAATAAGGTGAAAATTTATATAGTTATTAACTAAGCTATTAATTTTAAAAAAAAGATACGTATTTTATTATTTTTACGAAAAAATAATAATGTTTTCAATTATTTTTTAGAAAAAAGTTTTCTTAAAATTTATGATCAAATAAAAGCTAAATCTATTGCTAGCTATTTTTTTATTAGAGCAATCAAAAAAATATTTAGATCGTGAGAAAAAGATATATGAAATATAAATTTCAGTGGTAGCAGCCCAGAAAAAGTGTCAACCTTGCACTGTATTAAAAATTGTAGTAATGTGCATATTGTTATTTGTCATTATAATAAACGATTGAATAAAGGTGCGGTCATCAATACACATGCAATCTCCCAAGGTATCACTCGATGACGAATTCAAAATTTTCACTAAGCGAATTTAAAATATGAAGAATTAAATACACAAAAAAATCAATAAATTTATTAACATAAATATACTTTTTAAGCAAAATTTATTGAATTCAATCGAATCAACATGCAGATTACTAGCTCCACTTCTCTGTATCGGATCTTTTTTATTAGTAAAACACTTTCCAAGTATACATTTTATAGTATTTTCAGCACACTTTCTCACACATGAGAGTATATTGATATTGTATCATTTACTGTTAGAGCTTGAAATAGATTTATTTCCACTTAAACAATTAGATAAATATACTTATATTTCCTTAATTATATCTTCAACATAGCATGCACACACCTAATTTCTCAAAAACGATTTCGAGATTTAGTTTTGAATGGAGAGTTTTCTTCGGCCTTGCGTGAAATAGTCGGACGTCAATGCGAGTATATCAAATACTACAAAAACAAAAAAAAAGTTATCTACATGACTATTCAAGTTAGAATTCTCTTCTAATTTGTGTACACACTTGCTACATTTTAAATTGTAAATTTGTTTCTACTCACTCCTTCACCAAACTCTTTCATTTTGTAGGTGACATAATATAAGCTACTCTTCTCCTTCTACTTTCTTTTTATATCCCCAAACTTTTTTCTCCATCTTTCTCATATTTGAGCAAAAAAATCAACAAAGTTGATAACTTTCTTGAAAAAAATAAAATGAGGACTCCCTCACCCCCACATTCTCAATTCATTTTCCATAGTTTCACTCTCCTTTTCTTGATTTCACTCAACCACCATTATTCTCAAGCTATGTCAACAATCAAAGCTATGGCTAAAGACCAAATTTCTTGCACAATGTGCTCTTCTTGTGACAACCCTTGTCAGCCAATTTCACCCCCACCACCCCCTCCTCAAGTTTATCCACCCCCACCCCCACCCCCACCTTCTTCATCTGGCTATATTTGCCCACCCCCGCCACCAGTTTATGTGTCGCCCCCGAACAATGGCGGCAACAATGGTGGCGGGGGAGGTGGATATGGTGGCGGAAACTATCCGCCACCAACTAATAACCCTTATGGGTATCCAACTTCACCACCCCCAAATCCAATTGTACCATATTTCCCTTTCTATTTTCACAGCCCACCACCACCTACCTCCAAATCCATTCAGTTAAAAAAACACCCTTTAGTCACTTTTCTCATTTTTGGTGTTGCAATTTTCTTCTTGCTTTAATTTTCAATTTCTTTATATGAAATTGAAGTTTATGTTTTTCAGGTTTTGTACAATGTGCAGATATCAAGAAAGAAAGGCATAAAAGATGGAGCAGATGAACAACAAGTAGTGGAGTAGTAATAATTTTAGGGGTCCCAATTATTTCCATAAAAAGAATGGATCTTGATTGATGAAAAAGCTGTTATTATTACTACTACTTTGTTTTCAACTTTTCATGCTGTAAAAATAAGGTGGCTGTGAGAATTATTACTAATGAGGCACATTTTCATTGTTGTATACATGTATTCACCCTGTAATAACTTTCTATATATGTTAGTTTGGATGCATTTCGATTTCGATTAATTTTGAAAATATTAAATGTTGTATTTATGCATTGTTATTTCTTTTGAGATATTAACTTCTCTAGGATTTAAGTTGTTGTGTAAATACTTTTTTTAGATTTCCACTACATTAATTTAACTGCTTATAACATGTTAAGAATACCATTTGCTTTTTTTCGCTATTTCTTTGTAAGTAGTTTTTACAATATCAGTACATATTAATGTACTTGTAAATGTGCATTTAGCATATTGTTAGTTCTTTTTTATTATGTGGAGTTGGGTTGGCTTGAGGATCACTTGGGCATTCAGCTGGAAATTTTTGATGGACAAACTCAATAATATAATTAAGTTTGTGCGTGAAAATGACTTTTATGATGGACAAAATTAAAAAAATGAGATTGATATAGTTTAGATATGTGAAGAGAAGACACGACATAGTACAACTTCAGTTTATCGAAAACATGACAATACATAGGAGGATTAGAGTAGAAGGTTAGAGATATTTGAACTTTTGGCTTGCTTTTCAGTGGATTTAGGCTTGGTGGGAGCCTGAGAGCACTACGTCAATTGTAGTATTAGTCGTATATATGTATATATTGTATTTTCGTTGTTGTTGCTACTCTTTTTATCTGCTTTTCTGTACTGCTTCCCTTATTAATTTATATGTTTTCTCCATTATCGTATTCCTTTTTTTCGTAAATACTTTGATTTGTTGCCCTTGAGCCGAGGTTTTTTAGGAAACAATCTATCTACCTCCATGAGATAGAGGTAAAATCTATATGCTCTCTACCCTTCCCAAACTTCATCAAAACACATAAAAAAATGTAAATCACACTAAGCAAGCTAGGTGGAACAAACTCAATAGGGGAATCTATACCACCTACACCAAACTCAGTCACGCTGTAGACTTCTGATAACTGTACTTGTAACATCTATCCATCCCGCAATTCCAATCAACCGATTCATTGAGTAACTCTTGGGTAAACTATTAAACTAATAAGAGCTGTATCGTCTAACTTCATTCAAAAATGAAACTGGATTTTTTATAGAAAAAAATTCTAAAATCATTTCTATTTTGATCATTTCTTAGATTCTGTTGAATTGTGCGACATTCTCTACTTTGATTTTTGGTGCATTTAGTGGGGAAATAATCCCTTCCCATGAGGGTTCCGGCCCATCACGAGAGACTTCTCAGTATTACATCAACTAGTTTTAAATTTAACTTGAATCGGATTGCCATATCGATTTTTGAAAAATTGACCAACTTTCTAAATAGAAAGGCCAAGTGACTAAATGTGTAAATCAACCCAAGGTGTAAGAAGACCAAGAAACCCTACAGCCATCGTTTTTGTACCTATCTCCTGAGCTACAGACCTCAAAACCCTAAAGTGAACATATAAATATAGCACCATAATTTAGCAAATGATCAAAAGAAGTGAACACATTCCATAGTGGTAGTAATTTCACCACCTCATTCTAGTAAATGAAGTACCTCTTCTTAAGCCTCAGCAATCAAGAAAGCAACTACTATGATACAGCCAAATAAGGGTACAGAAAGATGGAAACAAGTATATGTTTACATCAAATAAAGTCATGGAGATCCCAGGTATGACTTGTACATTAACATGTATGTGTATATATATATATATCCACCACCACCAATATATCTAGGGGAAAAGGTAATCCACCACCACCAATATATCTAGGGGAAAAGGTAACTTATACAACACGAACGTAATCAAGAAATAGAAGAAAATATATGCAAAATCCGAACCTCCCAAAATAGATAACAACTCTCTCTACACATTGTTTAAAGAGGACGCCTCTCCAATTTAAAACCACTGACTGGACCTGCTAGCCAAACCTGGAAAGAATCATAGCAAAGATAAAGATTAACTGCAATAAACCATTTTTGCTAAATCAAAGGCAAGGTGACTAGTTTTATATCATTTAACACATCCTAATGCTAAATAATTTACACCATAAAACAGGTGCTCAAAAAAATCCGAGAGGAAATAATCATAGAAAAGGGAACAATAACATACCTCATCAACTGAAGTTGAATCCTCCCGATGGAAGAGATATATCACCCCCTCCAAAGTCGAATTGATCTTCAATTGATGAAAGCGGCACATCTTCCTCTTCCAACCAATAAGTTTCGAGGATCTTCACTGCTTTCTCATAGATTTCAGTGTTGTCATGGCTCTGGAGGTTTTCAATCTTCTCTAGTCCTTCAGCCTCGTCGATTAACTGGGCATAAACATTCACGCCTTCTGTGTTACCTAGATCTTTATCAGCTTCCCCAAGCTTCAGAATATTCTCAAGCCCTTCCAAGCAGACCGTGACAATTCTTGGGTCAGGGCATACCAGAAGATCACACAATGGTTTTATACAACCTTGGCTCACCAAGAACCTAGAAATCAATTTACATGTGAGCTTCAAACTAGATGTAAGGTTAACCAGATGAAACTGAATTTGCTAAAGGAACCATACTTGATTTGATCATGATTTCCACCGGATGTAGCATTTGAAATTGCCCAAGCAGCCTCTTTCTTTATCTCAAATTCAGCATTTTGTAGCAGATGTACAAGAGGGGCAATAATGCCAGCCTCGATCACAATCTATTTCAATTAAACCCCTTTCAGTATCATTATACATAACCGAGTCACATTGAAAAGGTTCTCTTTCTTCACTATTTTTCATTTGTCTGTCAATTGATGAAAGAAGCACAAAATGTCAATTAACATACAAC
This sequence comes from Solanum appendiculatum, assembly GCA_018342035.1. Taxonomy (NCBI): domain Eukaryota; kingdom Viridiplantae; phylum Streptophyta; class Magnoliopsida; order Solanales; family Solanaceae; genus Solanum; species Solanum appendiculatum. The sequence continues at coordinate 106,302 of JAGDQO010001619.1, forward strand.
ATACCTGAATTTGATTTCGATTACCAGCTGTAATGTTCGAGATTGTCCAGCAAGCTTCCTTTTTAATGCTTTTCTTGTAATTTTGCGTCAACAGGTTAACAAGGCAGGGAAGAGCATGATGGTCAATCATAACCTAAACAATATGGATTCATCAGTGTCCACCAGAGAAAGAATCCAGCTAATAAATTAGGTAGGACATAATTTGCTTTAACAACCAAAAGATGTTTTTTTGTCCATTTCATTTCCACTACATTTAAAAGGTAGCAAAAATGGAAGGTTGCAAATAACTCCTCACCGACAGAGAACATACCTCTGCCGTACAATATACCCTATTAGAGCTTCCCCACCTCGGTAGGAGAATAACACGATAGCAAAGTTAACTCAATTTCACCTTCTTTTTTTTAATAAATCCCATGAGGGGAGTATATTGATAAGTCAAAAGGAGATCGAGAGGGGGGCTGGAGCCTAACCTCTGCATACAAATAAGTTCAAATACAATTTGACCTAAGCAATATGCAAGATGGAGATAAAACTCCTGAGCAAGAGCTCATAAAAATACCAAGTGTAAAAACACTTAGTAAATCCTAAAGATATAATCAGCCAGGAACTCAATTTCACTCATCTTAGGTTTCAGGGACCAAAAATTTAGAAAATCTCATCTACCCTATTTTTTCTCCTACACACATGAACAAATAGAGATGGAACACCATTTGTTCCCGTAAATATGTTGCAACAGAACGATGTGGTGCAACACTATCCCAGTGGGCAGTTGAGAAATGGAAAGTTTATTCTAGAAATAATCATAACAGTCAAACACCACAAACCCCCTACGCAAGTAGGCAAATGTGAAAACTGAATTACACGGATGAATTAGCTAAGACTTTAGTTAGCAACCTCTCCTAAACATGGTAGAAAATTAATGAGAACTAATTGACTTGCCCATTCTTAACTTCGTCTTCTCTTTGATATTATGATTATGATATAGTTAACTATCAGAATAATTACAAAAATTGAATTATCATTGACTAAAGCTAGATTCAAGTATATTTTTTATCTGATCTGCAGTAATTTACCCAAACGAAAAAAGAAGAAGATGCTAGACATCTGACGTACTGATGGATCAGATATTGAGAATTTATGTTTACACAAAGACTCATTTAAGAACAAGAAGAAGCAAAAACGAAAAGAAAAAATCAAACATGAAGAATTGGCTAAAGCAGAGAATCTTATATATTGCCCATGGGAGGATGATAAATACCTGAGTTTGGATATCGTCTCCTGTGACAATGTTACCAACAGTGCGCAAGGCAGGAATGAGAACAGATGGTGTAGAATGACTACTCACAAAAAGAAGATGAGGTCAGTAAGAAACCTATGATTTTAACATATCGAAAGCCCAAGACAAACCCCCAAAAGTAAGATCTATGACTCACAGTAGCAGCTCAACAAGGCGGGAACACACTCCAGCTTCAATTACAGCCTGGATTTTGTCATTAGTTCCATCAGAAAGATATGAAAGAGCCCAGCATGCATCTGTCAAGACTTCTTCATCGTTTGAGTGGATAAGGCGACCAAGAGTGGGGAGTGCCGCTTTTGTCTGTGCGATGAATTTCAAAAGGCATAATCTTCAAAAGTAATGTAAATATCTGAAAAGATTGAACAAAATTTTTCCTTAAAGTCAAACCTGCTCAAACTGCGGCTGAGGCTTGCCCCTACAAAAGTTTGACAATGTCCAGGTAGCATTTCTCAACATAGATAGCTTTGCATGCTCATTAAATTGTGCCAGCAATGAAACTAAAGCTCCATGGCCAAGCACAAGGTCACGATACTTGGGCGAGTCACCAGCAATATTTCCCAAAGCCCAAACTGCCTATAAAAGTAAAAAAAAAAAAATATCAAATTAAAAGAGCTTTTAACTTTTCAGAAATAAATTGGCATAGTTGGTGCTTCGTAGACATAATATCAGGGGAATCTTAGTAGCTAAGTTGGTTTTCCACTTTGTAATTCCCTCCCCCATTTCTCCTTCCCGTACCCAAAATTTTTTTTTAGAAAAAATAGACAGAATATCATGACAATTATAAGAAGAAACATGAAACCCTAGCCATCTTATATTTAACGTTTTACCTGTTCACGGACATCATCGCTAGGTGAACTTAGAAGTCTGTTGAAAATTGGAACAGAACCATAATCAATCACAACTTTAGTGTTTTCTGATGTCCCAGATGCAATATTTGTAAGAGCCCACGCTGCCTCAAACTAGATTATAGGATGCCAAAGATGTGAACATCAGAAATAAAGATAAACTACAAAACAAAAAACAAAAAAGCAATAGATTTTGTAAAAAACCTGCAGTTGAGGATAGTCATCTCGAGCAAGAAATTCAACAAAGTGAGGAACTACCCCAGACTGTATCACTTGCTCTATAGGAGGATTGCGTTCTGCCAAAACAACCAGAAGTGAAAAGGCATACTAACTAAGACACAGAGATACAGAGAGGAAAAACATTCATTGTCAAGGTGATCAAACAGAAATACATTTAGTAAAAGAGCAAAGCAGCACTGACCAATTGAAAGCAGTTTCCGGAACTGTGTTGTACATTCAAGTTGCAAACTGCTGTCATCGGACCAAACCCCAGCAATCAATTCAGGAAGAGCCTCCAGCTGAAAGGTTATAAACCAATAAAATCAAATCAGATAAGTTTGTTGCTAGAGCAGCATGATATTGTTTTTGACGCAATGTTACTCCTCCAGCTCTATAAGGATGATTGTATTTGAAGTAGGCATCAACTAATATAATTTTTCAGTGTAAATTCAATAATTGATTTCTTCCTTTTTCTTAACTTGTATTTTTCAAATGCCTGTTTGACTCTTTAAACAGTGATTGTGTCATTTTTGCTTTGCGGACAAGGGAGAAATAAAGCAGACTGTATATTTAAACTCCTCAGCTTTCATACTTAGCTATTGAAAATATTATGCTTCTCTAACAAGTAAAAAAGTTATACTTAAGAACTGAGTGAAGCAAGTAATCAACGAAAAATAACAGTACCCAATTATGCTCAAAAGGATGAACACCGAGTAACCATTGATTGCACTAGCAATTCAAATAAAAGATTGAATCCATCAAGGTAAAATGAGGCTAAGAACTGAATGAAGAAAGAATGAACACTGCATAAACATTGATCGCGCTAGCCATTCAAATAGAAACTGAATGCAATAAGGATTGGATAAGTGAGCCTAAGAACTGAATGAAGCATGTAATTAACGAAAATACATGCTAGAAAGGATAAATATCAACTAGTCTTGATCGCACTTGCAATCCAAATAAACAAAAGAATCCAATAAGGATTAGTGAGGCTAAGAACTGAATGGAGCAAGTAATTAATACAAGTAGCAAATTAAGCTGGAAATGATGAACACTAAGTAAAAATTGATAGCAGTTGCAATTCAAATAAAACAACTGAACCCGAGCACAATATATGCATCATACGGCTGAGAGTAGTTAACAAACAATGCATGCTGCTGAGTAAGCTCAAAGAGATTAAAGATGAATTAGTCTTGATCGCACTAGCAATTCAAATAAACAATTGATCCAATAAGGATTAGTGAGGCTAAGAACTGAATAGAGCAAGTAACTAATACAAGTAGCAAATTAAGCTGGAAATGATGAACACCATGTAAAAATTGATAGCACTTGCAATTCAAATAAAACAACTGAATCCAATCACAATATCTGTATCATACAGCTTAGACAATGTTGTGAAAGGCGATCGCCTCATCACCAATGGCAAGAGGCGAGGCGAGGCGACCCTTCATTGCCTATTAGCTTTGTGGCGAGGCAATCTTCAAAAGGCAACACCATGGCGACAAAGGCGTTGCCTTTTGTATTTTCGTAAAAAAAGGCAACCAATTTAGGGTTTTAAAAGAAAGTTGCCTATTTAAAAAAAAACTAGGGTTTTAAAAGTTAAAAGGTAATTTTAGGGTTTTTTTTCCAAATTTGCACAGTTGCACTCGTAAATTGCGACTGCGACTCCAACCAGTCGACTCGACTGGACTTCTCCAGCGACCAACCAGACTTTTCCGCCGACTCCAAAGTCCAACAAATATGTATTTCTTCTTTTCTTCTTCAGATTTCTTCTTCCTCTGTTTCTTTTTCCTTTTTCTTCTACAGACTTCAAAGTTACTTCTATTGAGATTTTGATTATTTAAATATGCACCTATTTTAATTTTTTGGTATAAATTGGCGCTACACTTCAAAAAGGTGCGTGGCTAGGCAAACCCTTGTTGCCTTTTGTCACCTTTCGTCCAAAACACTAGGCTGAGAGTAGTTAAGGCATGTTGCTGAGTAAGCTTAAAGAGATTAAAGATGAATTAGTCTTGATTGAACTTGCAATTCAATTAAACAATTGAATCCAATAAGGATAAGTGAAACTAAGAACTGAATGAAGCATTTAAATAACGAAAAATACAAGTAGCCGATTATGCTAGATAGGATGAACACCGAGAGAAAACACTGATGCACTTGCAATTCAAATAAACAATTGAATCCAATAAGGATAAGTGAAGCTAAGTACTGAATGAAGCATTTAAATAATGAAAAATACAAGCAGCCGATTATGCTAAATAGGATGAACACCGAGAGTAAACATTGATGCACTTGCAATTCAAATAAACAATTGAATCCAATAAGGATAATTGAAGCTAAGAACTGAATGGAGCATTAAAATAACTAAAAATACAAGTAGACGATTATGTTAGATAGGATGAACACCAAGAGTAAACATTGATGCACTTGCAATTCAAGCAAATAATTGAATCCAATAAGCATAAGTGAGGCTAAGAACTAAATAAAGCATTTAAATAATGAAAAATACAAAGTACTGAATTAAGCTCGTAAGGACGAACACCGAGTAAACACTGATCACACTTGAACTTCAAACAAATAATTGAATCAAATAAGCATCATTGAGGTTCAGAACTGAATGAAGCAAGTAATTAAACAAAAAATACTAGTACCGAATTAAGTTCGTAAAGACGAACACCGAGTAAACACTAATCACACTTGAACTTCAAACAAATAATTGAATCAAATAAGAATAATTGAGGCTCAGAACTGAATGAAGCAAGTAATTAAATGAAAAATTCAATGTACCGAATCAAGCTCATAAGGACGAACACCGAGTAAACATCGATCGCACTTGCAAATTCAAATGAAACAAAACCAAATCCGATCAAAATACATGCAGCTAAGTAACAGAATTCAAGCAACGAAAAAAATCTATACCTTCTTATCGAGCTGAGAAACAGCAGCAGCGCTAGGAAACTGCTGAGCTTGTAGTAAACCTTCACGACGCTTCTTAAGCAAACTCTCTTCTCTTTTATTCTTCCGGATCTCCACCATGTTATCTTCTCTTCTTCTCCGTCCTTCCTCCGCATCGACGGCAACTTTGTACCGACTCCGGCGAGCATCCGTTCTCGAGTTCGGCCTCAGTGACATAGCTCCGGATGAATCGAAATTCTAAACTCAACTCGCTAATCGATAATCTCTATGAACAAAATTCAGTTTGATGAAATTGAAATGAGAATTTGAGTTTTGTTAAATAGGAAAATGAGGAAGAAGACAGTAGAGAGAGAAATCAGGGTTTGGAGAAAATTCGGACTGTTCGTACAAAAAAAGTTTTCGGACTTTTTGTTTCAACCACCACTGTACTTTTGGAAAGTAGGCTTGATTATGCTGTTATTTACGATATTGCCACTAGTTCTAAACCACAGTGTTTTTTTTTAACGCTGAATTTATGTATCTTAAACTTTTTTATCCATTTTTTCAAAAAAAATAAAAATAAAATCTCTTTGCAAATTTTTAATTTCAATATTCATAATTTACTATCTCTGATGTGGCATATGTAATGTCCGAAGGGTTAAATAACTTTTTGTTATTTTCTTCATGGTTTTAACGAGTATAGAATTCAAAAAAATTCTTTATATTTTAAATTCCGTATCTAATTAAATTAAGACACATAAGATAAAGTGAAGGAGTAAGGAGTTAATACTAACTTTTTTATAAAATTCAATATTTATATTAAATCAATAAATATCTTAATCTGTACTTCCAAACTCTAGTGTGTGAACCATTTGATATGCGTGTTTCAATTTTCAATAAGTACAAAACAAGTAAAAGAATCATTATATGGGAAACGATTTTTGGAAATGGAAGGATGGAATAGTAACAAGAAAAAAAACACTTTAAATAGGCCTTTATTTATTGTTAAATATAATTACTTATAATTATGAATAACTAACGTTACATTTTAGTCGATGTTATGATCATAATGAGTTGTCATATTTTATTTCTTAATTAATTAGACCTAACATAGTCATATAAGACGATAATACTAGTTTTAGTATGATGATTGGAAATGTGATAAATGCATTAAGATAGTATAATATTAGATAAAACTTACTTTAATGTGTAATGATCAATAACAATAACACCATATATCGTAATTTTGCAAGGTACAAGGATGAACTCTTGACTCAGTTAGTAAAATATATCAAAATTACTATGTAAAAAATATACGTCACAAAAAGGATTATGTAAAACATAATGAAGATAACAAAAATAAAAAATAATCTATGCATAATGATCATGACATGCAAACTGATGTACTGACTATTCTATATGAAATGATAACATAATAACAATAATAATAACAATAATAATAATAAGAAAGAGAAGGAGAAGGAGAAGGAGAAGGAGAAGGAGAAGGAGCAGGAGCAGGAGGAGGAGGAGGAGGAGGAGGAGGAGGAGGAGAAGAAGAAGAAGAAGGAGGAGAAGGAGGAGAAGGAGAAGAAGAAGAAGGAGAAGAAGAAGAAGGAGGGATGTAACAAAAAAGTATCAAATCCTAACTGCTCTATCTGATAAAGGTGTGAAGATAAACTAGTTTAATTAAAAGTAAATATTTAAGTTGCTTTGCGCAGCCATTAAAATAATAATAATTAAAAGTAAAGATTTAATATGTAAATCACCCTTCTTGTTACTAAAATGCAGTGGTACACCTATATAAAATTGTAACCGATTAGGAATGCATGGTAAAACTTATATTTGTGCTAATATCATTAAGATTTTTTACGACTATTCATGTACAATCAACTCATTTCTCAATGATCCAATTCATTTCTTAATGATATCATCACAATATATCATATGCTGACATGGTATCATTAAAGACGGGAGCAGAAGAATCGAATATCGAATACTGTAGCAAGAAAAATGCAGCGGCAAAGATCACATAGTTTTATATTTATCAAAAAATCACATTAATTGTCAAATGTAGTATATGTTAGTTAGTTTTTAATATTTTTTTTTGAATTTATTTGGTTTTCTTTAAAAAAACAAAAATATAGAAAAAGAGAAAAAAATTAAAAAGAAAATAAACTAACAAAAAAAAAAGATAAACTAACAAATAAAAAAGAAAGAATTGGGCTTTGGTGGGAAATTGAGCTTAAACTAAAGGAAGCATGGGTTGTAATTTAATTTGGACGAATGGACAATTGCTGAATTACTTTGGACTGAATTATGGAATTGTAATTATTTTATATTTTGTGTCCTATTCGTATAATTTCCCCTTGAATTAGGGGGATGTTATTGGGCCATTCCATAATGCTTAGTGCAGATTGTGTATTGGGTTTTCCAAAGTTGTAATTCATGAAGCTTCAAGCCCATCATGGTGAACAATTTCAGCCTAAACTCATCCCATGAGACCTATTTTTTTTTTCTTTAGGAGTAAATATTATTCAAAATGATGGGACAGTATGTTAGTAGCAAAATTCCAAAAAATCTCATTGATCTTAGAAATTGTACCCAAAGAAGTTGATTGATAAATGTATTTGTTAAATGTGATTTACAATGTAAAGTTTGTGACTTTACGATTATAATAGTAAAATTAAATTACGTTAACATGATAAAAAATAATTTCTCTGTAATAATAAATAAAGTTTAATGACTATTCGAGAAATTAACTAATTAAAATTTAACTATTTGACAAGAAAAATGGATGTTTAGAGCGTTTAACACGAATCATGCCAAAACATAACATTTTGAATCTATACACACAAAGAGGAAAGAAAAATCAAAAAGAGAATGTGAATTTTTTCATTCCCAATTTGACTTTTGAGTAAAATAGTGGGAGAAAGTTGAACATTTTTGGGGATATTTGACCTTGAAAATTATATTTTTTACCTTATTTTAAAATTTTAAGTTAGAGTTGGAATTGTGTTTAAATATGCTTTTTGCAAATATGTAGAATTTGAATGTGTTTTTTAAAATAGAACTTATACCCCTCAATTTTTTTTAAAAAAAACTAGCAATATCGTCCAATTGATCTGAAACATATAATCAAATTTGTTCTAAAACAATAATATCTCAAAATATATAGACATATAATGTCATAGATTGGATCTCACAAACGAGCTACTACATATTATAAATATTTTTTCCATTTTATTTGAAATTCTTGAAGTTGAAGTAGTGTTTGATTATCTTTGCAATTTGTATTTGATTGTTTGGATGTATTTTTCCCCAAAGAAAAATGAAATAAGATTTAAACATGAAATATAATTTAGAAAGTGGGTCATTTTTATACAAATAATTTTTTTAGAGAAAATGAATATATAGTGAAAGTGAAAACATGATTTTGGATGTTTTCCAAATTCCAAAAACAAATACAAGTTGTAATTTAAATTTGCATAGCCAATTTTCAAATATAGTTTTTTTTTTTAAAAAAAAAATCCAAAACAAAATAACAATGAAATTCCCGTTTAGAAATATTATCCAAAATGCCATTCGCTTAGAAATTAGAAGTTAACTAATAAAACGCATTTGGAAAATGCGATTTATAGTTTACCAAGTGCACTAAGCAATTTTGATTCATTTACAGTTTACTGAGTGCATAATTCCTTAAATATGCATAATGCACTATACCATTTTAATTCTTTAAGTTTGTCAAAAATTAACATTTTGTAGTCTTTGGCAAATATTTAACAATTTATGTTTATTAAATTCGATGAAAGATTTAACCACAAATCTTAAGAAAGTTCCATCAAATTCTAAAAATATGCAACATAAAAAATTACACTAGACAATATATATATATATATATATATATATATATATTGTGCAAGCTTATAATTATCAAGCAACTTAAGTTAATATTAATGTGACCTTTTTTTTTACAGTTAAGTTATGGAATTAAGGAGTTACATAGATATTCTAATACATTAATTATAGTGAAAGTTGAATGCTATAATACCATTGTATAAGAAGTAATGATCTTTGAAATCCAAAACTTTTTCTCCAGTTAAGAGGCTACCCATAAATATAAGAAATTATATTTTATTTTTAAGAAATTAAGAATCAATTATGATAAAAAAAAATTTGAAATATAAAATTAAAAATCAATTGAAACATGATGATTAGCTGGAGATAGCAAATTTTAATTCAGTAGCATGAATTAGTATTTTCCATTTCTTATATAATAATTGTATATTTATAATAGCAAGCAGTGTTTGTCTTTTGAAAATTAAACCACTTTTATGTCTTCACTAGAAAGATGCATAGACATCATTTTAGTATCTCACTCGCGAGATTACACTAAATATACTACTATTATTAAACTGATAGTAATAAATAGCAATAATACACAAAAATTGCACCCACTTGATCACTATACTAATTAAGAGTATTTTTCTAATTTCAAAGAGATTCTTTTTTTTTTTACCCGATATGCGATACTTACATTGAAGTCTGATTAAATTTGAATTTGCGCCAGAAAATCCCACATTGAGGGATAAAGCGTATAATAATAGTTTTTATTTTATTTATATATTTAAACATCAAAAAAACACCTAAATTATCACCTTTTTTTGAGTTTCATACCTAAACTATTGAGAGTGTGATTTTCATACCTAAACTATCATTTATTAGTTTGAGAAACACACCTTGGTGGTGTGTGTAATACACTCTCTCTTTTATATGAAAAAATCTTGCCACATGGATAAAATACTCTATCTTGCCAAAAATTAAATAACAAACTATTAGTATTAATTAAAAATTAAAGATTAATGTATTACTATCCCCAAAAAAAAATATTTGTTTAAAAAATAAAATATAAATTATTTTTCTTACCCCACTCCACCCTCCCCCCCCCCCCCGACAATTCCCACTGCCCTTTTATTTTTTTTTAAAAAATTCTTTTAAGAAATTCATACTTCACCCGCCCACCCAACCTCCCAAAAAAAAAACCAGCCACTTATTCCCATTTTTTTAATATTATTTTATTTAAAAAAAATTATACTCCACCTTATTTAACCCTTGGCTCTTAATTAATTAATTTATTTATTACATTTTTCTCGTTTTGTGTAAAATATGTATATATACTTTTAGAAAAATCTTTTTTTCTACTTGTGTACCGAATATAACATAAATAAAAAATTTATTTTAAAAAAAATCTTGCGACAAGTAAAAAAAACTTTCTTAAAACATATGTATATATCAAACACAAAACGAGAAAAAAAATTGAAAGCGGAGATTAGGTGGGGTGGGATAGAATTATTTTTTTTAAAAAATAAAATAATATTTAAATTATTATTTGAAAATGGGGGGTGGGGGAGATGAAGTAAAAAAAATTAAAATTTTTATAGAAATTTTTTTAAAAAAAACAAAAAAAATCATGTGGGGGGGGGGTGGGGGTGGAGGGGGGGAATTGAGTAATGTAAAATCGGGGGTAAGAAAAATATTTTATAAAAAAATATTATTTTTTTGGGATAATAATTCTTTAATCTTTAATTTTAATTAACACTAATAATTTATTTAATTTTGTCAAGATGAAAAGTTTTTTCCATGTAGAATGTGATTTGGCAAAAAAATTTAAATAAAAGAAAGAGTGTAGTACACACACCATGAAGAGAGTGTAATAAAAGAGAGATGTGTGTTTCTCAAACTAATAAGTGATAGTTTAAATATGAAAATCACACTCTTAATAGTTCAGGTATGAAACTCAAAAAAAGGGGATAGCTTAAGTGTGTTTTTGACATTTAGATTTTATTGAAATACTCTACTAGTTTATTATTAGTTATGGGATAGATAAGATCTTTTTTTGGCTCTTAACTAACTAAAAAAAATCAGTTTGAACCTTAAAGAATGGAAACTAATTGATATAAGAAGAGCTTTTACTTAAAAAGTCGTAAAATATATTATAAATCTAAATTAGTCGAATTAATAAATTTCAGATAAACTACGATTAAAAAGAAGAAGAAGAAGGTGGAGGGAGGGGGTATGACGCAAATTAACTTATTTATCTAAATATTTTTGACATAATATATAAATATGCTCTTTAATTTAATTTTAGTTGGCATCTATGCCCTCCAACTTTGGATGTGCACTAGTAGATACTTAAACTTATATAAAATTGAATAAGTAAACACACAAGTCCTATGTGACATAATATGTAGGACGTCATATAGGACATAAAATTGCACGTAGGACGAATGTGTCTATTAATTTAATTTTGTACAAATTTAAATATCTATTCATGTACATCCAAAATTAGAGGGTATAAATTTGAGATCGCATATTTATATATTATGAAAATATTTATTAATCTTCTTTGTCGCTAGTCACTACACAAAAATATTCACTTATTTTGAGACAATTCAACAATTTAACTTATTTATCTAAATATTTTTTAAATCCTCTTTGCCACTAGTAACTCTACCAAAATATTCACTTATTTCAAGACAATTCAATAGCTTATATATTATTTTCATAGTACTTATAATTATTCGGTGAAGGGATTCAATAATAAAAAGAAAAAATTATATGATTAAGTAAATATATATTAGTTAATTAATCATTATAGTTATAATTTTAGTTAATTATCACTCGCAATCAATATTCAATGATAATTATGTGGGCTGGAGTTTTGAGTTTGTATAATTCGGAATTTGTATAATATAATTTGTATAACTTTTGTATAATGTAATTTTGTATAATATAATTTGTATAACTTTTGTATAATGTAATTTTGTATAATATAATTTGTATAACTATTTAAAATTAAGATGTTTGTGTTTCTATAAATTTGTTATTTCGAGTTTATAAAAAAATAGCTCAATTATACAAACGTACCTGCGAATTATACAAACGAGACAACTTAAACTGTAGCTACAACCCGTAAATATGCAAACTATAGTTATATGGAGCACGATTAAGTCTGTTATAATTGCTATTTGCGAAAATTTCTCGTAATAAAACCCTTTTTTACTTTCTTTAGCTCCATCACTAACCTGTAACTATGGGATAAATGAAAATTTATTCACTTTAACCAAATACAATTCTAATTTTTCATTAAAGAGATTCAAATTATAACGAGGTAAAATATAGAAAAAATCAAGAAAATTCAATATCTATTTTTTCTTCTTTATAAATTAGTGATAGACGAGGGAGAAATGGGAAACGGAAATTATAAGGTGATGAATTGAATCTTTTACCAATAAATAAGGGTTAACAAACGTGAAAGTTCAGATAACTAATTAACCGAGTAATGAATAATTTGTGCAACATCTGCTGCATATATAGTGTATAATTTGCAGTGATTTAATGAATGAAGAAACAAGGTGGTAGATGGAAGCCTGTAAACACAGCACTTGACGGTGATTGCGACACGTAATGCAAAATCTTCCACTTTTTAATTTGGCTCACACTAATAATCTTTTGTTTTGTTACCTTTTTAGATATGTCCTATTCTTAACGATTATGTCATAGCTTCTAAATTTTGAATCAACTTTTATTTTATTATTATTATATTATAAATGGAAGAGTTTGAAACGTAAAGATATTGAATTCGGTTGAATCTGTATCGTAAACGATACGTTTTAACTTATGTGTCATTAGGAACCCGCTTTTATAATCGTTAAAGTTGTATTTGGCACTTGGATATTCAGTGTTAAGCCACAACTTTTAAAAACAAACAAACAAGTGATGTAACTTTTTCTTTCATCTTCCTTGAACTTCACAACAAGGTATCTTGAATTTAGTTTAAAATTAGTGTCATGAAAGTTTAAGAATTTTTGTCCATAAGTTCAATTATAAGTTCAGTTTTCCAATTTAATTCAACTTTAGTATCCTAAAATTCAATTTAAACATCAAGTACACTATGTCCTGGATTTCAAAACCTCATGTAGGACGGCTATATTTGTTACAAACTTTCAAATTATTCAATCATAAGCTTCAATATACAAATCAAACACTTATTGTTCTAAATGTACACACTAGTACTCCCGGTAATAATTATATTCATTGTACGTAATTAATCTTACGAGCATACAAATTTTATTCCTATTTTTGTAAAGTAACAGACTGTTTCGAATAGTCTCTCGACTCAAGTAGATACATAAATGAAAGGTTGCATTGTTACATACGTCCAAATTATAGCAGCACCATAAAAATAGGTAGAGGTGGGGTTATTAATTAGTACTACGTAATTAAGTGTACAGCAAACTACTTGTTTCTTCTATCTATTTATTGACATTATATATATTTGCACTTTCTCCACTTGTCCTTTGAAATATCTCAGAAAGTGTATAAGTAATTTTTGGATGATTACTTATCAAAAAATGGGAAGAACACCTTGTTGTGAGAAAGTAGGTCTAAGGAGAGGGAGATGGACTGCACAAGAAGATGAAATCCTCACCAACTATATTCAAGCTAATGGTGAAGGCTCTTGGAGGTCATTACCCAAAAATGCTGGTAATTAACATTCTTGAATACATACGGTTAGTGCGTAACTATCTCATCTAAAAGTTAACTTCTTTTTTATTTATAGAAAAAAAGGTTAGTGAGTGAAAGAGTACATTTTTGTTTACTTAGTTATACTTTCAACACTCAACACTTTCCTTGCATGCTATATTCTTTAATTAGGTGTGCGAACAAAATTCTACATTAATATCATAAATAGAAATATAAACTATGTATAATGTGTAGGGAAACTAAGAAATATTTTAGTTTGACACTTTTGGTGAAATTTTTGACTCTATCATTTGTTACGAGCCAAGTGATTGAGTTAGAAATATTCACTTTTATTTACTGAATTATGTGTTCATCGGTTCGTTACAAAGTGAAAAATAAATAATTAATTTTTTATTTTATTTTTGCGATTCTTTAATAGGGTTACTAAGATGCGGAAAGAGTTGTAGACTAAGATGGATTAATTATTTGAAGACTGATTTGAAGAGAGGTAACATAACCCCTGACGAAGAAGCTATAATCATCAAGTTGCGTGCAACTTTGGGTAACAGGTTTGTCCATTTTTGATAGACTTTCGATTTTTTTATAATAAAAACATTATATCTGACAAACTCTCGATATATCCTTAAAATATTATGCTATTCAAACATATTAGCTAATTTTTTTATCAGAAAATCAAATAACATAAATTTTTTTTGGTATTGATGAATATTTTTTTAGTCCCTTGATTTATTACACTATTTTTTAAAGAAAAAAAGGACAATATGGTATAATTTAACTTTCTATATATTAATTTTTATTTTATCTGTATAGTTTTAGAATAAATAATTCCACTTGATAAGATTAGTTATTTGTAGTTATCTCTTAAATTATCGAATAGAAGCCCTTTTTGCACTAAGAGTATGTAGAAGTTAAATACATTTCTTTTATCATCGAATTTAAGTTATATTTATGATAGTGAAAATATTTTTTTACATTGTGATAATAAATTAACTAGTTATTAGTTTTATCAAATTACTCTTAATATATATTCTTAGGAATTAGCAATTATGTTTTATAAATAATATAATTGTGTAAATATCTTTCACATTGTCAATACGAGAAACTTATATTTTCTGTTAATCTGAATATTTAATTTGCTTTGCAGGTGGTCTCTAATAGTAAAACACTTACCAGGTAGAACAGACAATGAAATAAAAAACTATTGGAATTCTTGTTTAAGCCGAAAAGTAGATAGCTTAAGAATTCCAAGTGATGAAAAGCTACCACAAGCAGTTGTCGAATTAGCTAAAAAAGGAACACAACAACTTATCAAACGAGGACGCAAAAGAAAAACAAATACTAGCGGTTCAAATTCCACAAATGAAATTACAGTTCCTATAACAAGTGAAGATAATAATGACATGGAGTTTGTTCATAATGATGATCAGATGTTATTATGGCATGACGATATTATGCAAATGGACGAAAAATATGGAGAGCTAGACCAAGATTTCATTACCAATTATTTATGGGACGGCGAAGGAGAAAATCTTGAAATAGCTAACAACAACAATAATAGTAATAATTATAATTATAATTATAATAATAATGAAATCTTAAGTGAGGATAATTATGGTAAACATGATTGTTGGGATTGGGAATATTTAGGTGAAACATTGAATAATGAAATATTGGAAAGTACTAAAGAAGAAGAGCAAGAGAATAATAATAATAATAATAATATGTCATTATGTGACATTAATGACAATATGCAGAACTACATGAACAAAGAAGCAACAGTAGAAAATATTGATCCCATGCAGAGTGATTTGGTAGCTTGGCTTTTGTCTTAATTTTGGAAATACTACAATTAAGAAAATAGTTTATCGAATTTTTATTTTTTTTATGTAAATCACTTTTTTTCAGATTTCACTTATGAAAATATAGTATATTGTAATGCACTTGTTTTAAGGTTTTAGAAATAGACTAGGCATATTGCAGAGTGGTTTAAGTGTTTTTTTTGGGGGGGTTTTTTGTTTCACTTGAAACATGTATGATGTATATATTATTTTATTTATATATAAATAAATATTAAAAATTGTGTACGTATTCTTTTTAATAATGATAATCATGCATGTGCGGCATGGTTTTAAGAAAAAAATTTGACGTGTGAATTTTTTTTATAATGGTGTTGTTCGAATAAATTTATACACTCAATTGTTTCACTGAGTATTTTATTATTTCTCACCGTTACAAATATCATATAGTTGTATATATCAAGACTTTGATAAATAAAAAGAAATGGTGTTTGATCTATAATTCACTCAACCCTAGTCAAGTTTGAATAAATTGAATGGAAATTAAATATTCTCTCATTTTTTTTCATCTTTCATCGATCATGCGAGAGGACATAGAAAAGATTATGTGACGATATACGTATACTTTCTAACTAAATATCAAACACTTATTTATGCAGTATTTAATATCTGCACAACTCATCTCCAAATCAGCTACCAAACCACCACTTAGTGAATGGGCTACCTACCGATTGGGCAACTTCTTGAATATCAATAATTGCATGATAATTGTGAGATTGGTCCCATGAAACTTAAACATGTTGTAGTTAATAATATATTCATTCTCTTATTTGATATTTATCTCCATATATAGTATTTACTTTGAATTTCGATTAATCTAAATTAATGTCGAAAATTTGTATTTTGAGGATAAATCACTTTCAACTAAAAATAATTATATACCTAGATTTTAAATTTGAAATTCCTAATTAAAAAGATGAAGAATTAATTAGTTTTGGTAAGTTGAAAAGGAAAATACAAAGGACATTAATACAATAATAATACTCTAGTAGATATTGTAGAACACCATTATCCCTCGAATATTCAGTATTCCTTTACCTACTCTTTTAAAATTATTTTTTTGGCTAAAAAGAATTGCACCATATTTTCAAAACAAAAGCGACTTGCTTAATTAGTTATTAAATCTCCATAAACTCACCATAAACTCTATGTAGACCTGTCCATAGGTGGGGGTCTGGGGGTAGCAAACACCTAGGGTCTAGGCATGCACTACAATTATGATTTGGTACCATGATATTAAAACTTGTATAAGTTAGTAATAAATACATTCTTTTGGTTGATTTAATCTACTAGCTAGTATTTATTTTGGATCTCAATTATTTTGAATTTATGTGATTTCTTTTTAGTTTAAAGATAAAGCATTATTAACGAAAAATAATTTTATACCTAAATTTTAAATTCAAAGTCTCTAATTAAAGATCGAGGACTGATTCAGAAAGTAATTTGAAAAAGACAAAGGATATTTATTACTTAATATAATATTATAGTAATAGATTTTCTAGTTTGCTAAAACGATCACATATATTTTGTATTCCTTTACCTACTTTGTCAAATATTACTAATAAATTTATGAAAATGAGCGATAAATATGATAATTCAATTATTTTGCCTTAGGTTTATTACATGCACACATGAATTTGTACGTGCCAAATGATCTTTTTGTTCCTTATAAATTATTTTACTAGTATTTTTGGTGCCATATCGCGCACATGATATTTTCCTCCAAAAATTACACGTATTGTTATGTAATTTAACATGTTTACAAGGAATAAGTTTCTCGTTGATAATATTATGGACAGTACACAAACATTAAGGAGATCAATCACATCTTATCTAGAAGAAGTGTAATTATATGATCACTAAGATTATTAATAAAGACGTTTCATTAAGCTTGTAAATTGATTAAACTAATTTATAAACATTAATTCTTATCCAATTATGCATTTGGTAAACACTAAAAATGCTTATATATAAGCTAAAATCAACAAAAAGCATAAGTTGTTAACCACTAACTAACTATGATTTTATACCTTATAATCACTTTTGATTTGACTAAATATTTACTATTTATCCTTATTTTTTTTAGTAATCTCCAAAATACGTATCCTTCCTAAAATAGCATACCAAACACACTAAATATAATTTCGATACTTCCTAGATACATAACTATTTATTTATAAAAATTAACTTCAACGCTAAAAAAAAATATTTGTCGACACTTGATATTTATTGACTACTTCTAGACGGGCTTTAGGTATCTAAATGATAATTCATGACAACTTTAAGGAATTAGATATCTATATATATTATAATAAAGTTCAACTATATAATTAAGTAGTACTCCATTTTTTTCTCCAATTTCTTTACTATATATATGTCCTACTACTTTCTTTTTCATTATTATTAATTATTAATTCATCATCAATAAAGTCTTTTCCAATTCAATACCTTCATTTAAACCGATCATGGTATACACCTTTTGCATATTACAACCTATTCAACGACGATCCCTACCATTTAAAAAAATTTCAAAAATTCCCTTTCGGATATATCTTTCCCCTCTCTGATACATCTCTCATCTATGTATCCAGATGTCTGCTGATGTATTCGGAAGTCCAGTGATGTATCTGGATGTCTTATCCCCTCTCTGATACATCCCTCCCCTCTCGGATACATCCCTCACCTATGTATCCGGATGTCCAATGATGTATCCAGAATTCTAGTGACGTATCCGAAATCCATAAATTTTAAGGAATTTTTGTAATTTAAAAAAGAGTAGGAAAATAATGTAATTAGTTATTAACACTGTGAGATTTATGTATATTATACTTAATAAATGGAAAAACTACATAAATGGGCCATAAAATCCAAAATAATTATATGCTCGTACCCAAATTTAAAGTAATTCAAGAAATACCCATTCTCTCATAAATAATTACAGCCCATACCCCTCATTCATTAAGACTGATAATATTCGCCTAACTGATACTAAATCAATATCATATACTGTATTGGTATCATTAAGGCTGATAATTTTTGCTTAACTGATACTAAATCAGTATCATATACTGTATTGGTATCATTAAGACTGATAATTTTCGCTTAACCGATACTAAATCAATATCATATACTGTATTGGTATCATTAAGGCTGATAATTTTCGCTTAACTGATACTAAATTAGTATCATATACTGCAATGGTATCATTAAGTCTTCTTGAACAAGAAACCTTCATGATACCATTACAGTATATATATACTCTTATAGTATCATTGACCAATGAGTAATTTCTGAACAAGAAACCTTAATGATACCATTACAGTATATATATACTGGTTTAGTATCAGTTAAGCGAAATTAGTTGGGGGGTATATAGTGTAATTATTTAGTGGAGTATGAATGTAAAGGGGTATATGTTTGTAATTATTTTGCTTTTATGGGATATTTGCTTAGTTTCCCCTAAATAAATTGCTCGAGTCCAATGGTGGTAAAGAATGAACTCGGGCTTTAGCCCATATGAAACCCAAGCTGTATTATGAAGGCCCAACAATTTCTCTCCTAAATCTAATTTTATTTCTTTATTTTTTCTCGTCGGAGTTGTCCGGCCGCTAAAACGGAATATTCCCTTCGCCGGTGAAGCTCAAGTAGATCCTCAACTCAATTCGTCCCGGCGCCAGTTTACGCTGCTCAACAAGAGGTAAAATTTCTCATTATTTCCAGTATTTTTAGCTCTGTTGTTAAATTCAATAAGCTAGGAAATCTGTTTCTTTCAATACTTTCTTATGAATTACATGATGATGATGAGTTGTATATTAGGTATTTTACATCCTGTAATCCTTTAATGTGACTGTGTGCAAGAATGTGAGGCATGAGAGAAACACCTAATGGTGGCCCAGTGGTCGATGAGGTGAGTGAGAAGTGAGAACCACGAGGTCTCGGGATCAAATTTCAGTTGAAATAGAAACACTTGGTCATTTCTTTTCATATGTACTAGCCTTGGTGGATAGAGTTATCTAGTAAGTGTTGCTGGTCGGAGAAATAGTTTTCTTTAAATAGCCTTGGGTGAGGTGTGCTAAGCAAGATAGTTCATTTCTTGGATAAGGACTCTACATAGCCTTAAAATGCCGTCTTCTGGTCCTCATGTGGATGATTCCCCATTTGAGAAGTGAAAGGTGTTTATCAGTTTGAAGGTTGCTGCTGTGGGATCTAGCGGCTCCGGCCGCATTGACGATAGTCCTTCATTCCTGTAAGCTGGCCCGCACAATGTTGATTGAACTTTTGACTCTTCAGTAAAAAACTTTACGGAAGATAAAATTATCATTTGCTATTTTCCTCAAATAATTGTCATTTAATTATTATCCTACTTAATATTTAGGCCTTTGAAATTAATTAAAGTTATAATAATTAAATTTTTATTTATGTGTAAGATGTATCAAAACCCAAATACAATCCCCTACCCCCCTTTCTCTTGCATTTTGCGAACTTCGAGTGACGGCGATCCCTTCTATCACTGTTAGTCTGTCTTTCTAAACTTTGTTTTGTTCTAATTTATTGATTCATTCTTCATCGTTTGCTTAATTTAAGTTGATGATTCATTCTTAAGCTACTGTGGGTGAATTTTGATATAGCCTAAACCAGGGAATTGGTTGAATTTAATCTTGAGGGAAACATGAATTTTTAATTGAATGCAGAATTTTGCCATAAAAATTTTCAATTACTTAATGGAAAGCTAAATTAGTCGTTTGGGTGTGAAAGTTTTTTCCGGAAAATGAGTGTCTATAATCAGTGTTGTCAAAGGCACACTTAAACCCTGAAGTGGAGTTCAGAACGTGTTGAGCGCTTCGCGTTGCTTAATGTGCACTTCTGTGTCGTCATCAAGATTCTAAGACATACTTTCCCTTGCCAATGAGGACACTAAGCAATTGATATTTCCCTTTATAGGAACTCTTTTCCAATTTCTTTGTTCATATATATGATATTCATGCTTATAATTATTAATCTGGGAATAAACATATATATTTGTATTTTTTCTCCCTTTGTGCCTTTTTCATTAAATCCCACGTTTTGTTTGCGCTTAAAGCCTCAAAGGAGCTTAGAGCTTTTTTTGCTTTTGATAGCACTGTTTATAATGCTATTTACATTCAATTACTCATATCCCCTTTCCTTTACTGCATCTCTCCATTTAAATTCAGATATATATATTAGTGTGTTTGCTTTGTTTGATTCCAAATGATTTGAGTTCTTGACTGAGTTTTAGCTTTTCGTCCCCGTCATGTGACCCTTTCTGCCAGTCAGGATGATTTGTGATTTGCTTAAGGTTAATTGGCTTTTAAGATGAGTCATGTAAAGAAGAGACAACTCATATTTAAGTTTGACAAAGAATTGAAAATCCAATGATGTTTCAATCCCTTGTCTCTTGTTCTTTGTCTTAAGATCTTGATTCAAGGTAGTAAGCAAATTGGTTGGACAAACGGCTCGTAAATTAATGTAAGTAAAAAATGGCAGGTTGTCTGGTTTGGAAACCGTAGCAATTAGCAGAGTGAAGGGAAGGATGTCGAAGTCTCTCAATGAGGAGCTGCTTCTGTAAGACCATTCATCCTGTCTTGTTTTAATATGTACTACGTACTGGGTGTGAGTAATAATTTGTTTAAAAACTGTATGTAATAGATTATCAATGCCAATAAGGGAATCACTTTCCAAGGCACCTTATACTCCTCCAGAGGGTTCCAGTGTCTCTATCAAATCCATGCTATTGTCTCTTCTTTCCGACTCCCAACTCGAAATAAGGGATTTTAGCTTATGCTGTGCTGCATTGGCGTCTGCCTCCGAATCCACCTACAATCAACTCTTTTGGGTTCCCAATTCGCTATCTCTTGCTGCTGCCTCTGCCTTCAAAGACCTATCTAAAGCTTATGCTACCATGGCTGCTGGAAATCATGACTTGATCAAATTTGGCGAGCTGGATCTTGATTTTAAGTCTCTCCCAAATGATAAAATCTTGGCCATACACTTAATCACTCAACTCTTGCCTTTGCTAAAAAACACGATTAAAGAGAGTGCCATTGATAAATCAATTGATGGTCATGAGATATCAGCTGCAAGCGCTAGTGTTCCTGTAGCATACGCCATTATTGCTGCTTATCAGTTTAGATGGTTCATTTCTCAGGTATGTATATCCTTAATTGGTACTTGATGATTTATTGGTATGATTATTCTTCAGTAGGTGGTTTGAATTCTATTGAGAAGAAATGGAACATAACCTTCTATATTTATCATTTGTAGGTGGATTATCCTCACCTAGGAAAAGTGTGCTCTTTGGTGATTCCATGTGCCCTAACAGCTCTTGATCACTGGTCGTCTGAAGTAAAGGTGCATTCGTCTTTGTATGATTGCTGGTCTTAGAAATTTGTTGCTGTTTCAATCAGATATCTCACGTACTTGTTGATCGGTGCTTCAAACTATGCTGATAACCCTATATAACTTTAAAATAGTTAAAACCCTCTAAATAGTGTTGTTGATTCTTGCAGTGGTCAGTTAATACTGTGAAAGAGTTGGATGATTAGATATTCTAATTGGAGATTTCTCTTTTCCTATATCACTATGTTTCCCTTGAGATATATTGTGGTCAAAAAACATTGTGAACTGTTAGAAGGGATGGACTCTTTAAATCGAGTATTAGCTTAAACTTGTATGTGCCTCTAATATTTGGCTCATTTCTGAGCTCTTAGCAACTGATGACAACAAAAAGAACATCAAATGAATCAGGTTTCAGTTTCTTTTCTAAAGCTTGTCCGTGGATACTCTATCAGAGACTTCTGATTGCAATTCTGTTGATAGCACCTCTATCTATTTGTCTTTCCTTTTTAGTCATTTCTTCTTCTTCTTCTTATATCTTTTGGTAAGTACCTTTCTGGCTTACTCGTTGGGAGCATGATGTAATTCATCTTCAAGCTTAAAATGGTATTTCAAATTATTACAAGCAAGTGGTACTTGTCTGCTACGCATTTGCATCTCATAATTAAGATTAATATTTTTGCTTTCATTAAGTTGTTGATTAGATCTTGTCTCTTACTTCAGGGACAGGGCATGGTTATCTTAATACATCTGGCGAAAAATGTCAATGCTGCTGAGATTGGTTGGTATGAAGATGTAATTCTTGATGCTTGCTGCCAAAATATTGCTTCTGATGATGAGATATGGGAGTGTGTGGTTCAAATGTCTGTACTTATGGTTACCTTCACCCAGAAAAGTAATCCTCGAAGCATATGGTAGAGCGTCCACTATATCACTATATGTTAGATATTGAATCTTGGATAAATTTTTCCAACATGTACGCATGATTAAAAATGATATTCTACTCATAAATTTACTGGGGAAATGGCCTAATTCTTAACAGTAATCCTTCAAAAGAATGATGTCTGGATGGTAGTGCAGAAAGAGCTGTCCTATAAAATTTTTGTGCCCCCAATACAGTTGGATACTCTCAATGTTTTGGCTTGCACAAGTATTAAGAGAAAGTCTTTTTTTTTGTGTGTGTGTGTGGGTGGGTGGGGGGGGCTCGTTGAACTTAACTCTAGGGAACAGCCGAACAGTCTATTGTTGTGAAATTTACAATTATTTTTTGATAATTAATTTGGAAGTCAGATTTTCAAGTTGTTTTGGCATCATAATTGCTGTTGTTTTTAGCCAACTGATATCTGAATAAAATTTCTTCTTTGTTTAGAGGCTTGTGATTCAGCAACACCCTATTTAGTTGTCTTTTGAAGTTTATGGCAATGTTATATACATTAACATAGGTATCTGTACCTTTGTGTACTAACATGTCACATGTCCTCTGAACATTAGCATTTCCAATATGTCATAACATATTGTGACACAGGTATGAAAAATTGTTGAATGAGATGTTGAGTCACTTGGAAAGGCAACCAAGAAACAAGGAGCGACGTATTGCATGGCTACAACATATTGAGCCACTGTTCAATGGTCTTGGTCTTATACTGCTAGCTCATTTCAGGCGACTTTTCTCCCTCTTCTTCCGGTGGATGCATGCAGATGACGACAGAACTGTTCTACTGGTAAGAGGTGATGGAATTCTTTTGAGCCGGTTAGCGTTGCTACCTTTTTATGAATTCTTACATTAAACCACTGTGTCTTGACAATTTTGCTTAATTCCTTTTTCCTCTAGTTTCAGTTTCTGTAGCCTGATTAAGTACTATAATTTAGTTGTGTCAACAGACTTCTTGTTAAAATATATAAGAGTTAAGCTTCTTTTGCATTTAAAAATTTTCTTATACAAGATGTTGTGCTTGAAGATCAGGCTAGCAGCACATTTGATACATTTTTATTTCAGGTTCTTGAACGGATCAAGACAGTTGTAAAGTTGACATGGATAAGGAATTCTCCACACATTGAAAGGTAATTTACGAAGGAAACTAGGAGTCACCCTGAATTTTACTTATATCTGCTGTTAATATGAAGAATAGAGTACGCTCAAAAGTTGTAAGTAAATCCAATAATGTATTTTTTCCTTCCGAATTCCAGTTTTGCATCTAAATTGAGGACCCCTTTTTTCAACAGCTAACCATCTTAACTGATGATGGATTAACATCCCTAGTATTAAACTAGAACCTTCCTATATGCTCTTGTCTTGCTTCTTTACATTGTATCTGTTGGTGTGATGCAGGTTGGTGGATGAACTTGTTAGTCTATACAAGGAGGCAGCGCTGAAAATTGCACGTGAAGAAATCAGAAAACTTGTTCTTCAGACTATAATTTTGATCCAACAGTAAATATCATAATCTGTTACCTCTGTTTTCTCTTCCTGCATGTGAAATGGTTTTTTAATTTTTTTTTTTAAAGTCTGTCTAATCATTGAGTTCTTCAATCTCTTAATATCTTTTCCCCCTCATTGTCAAGATCCAAGGGCTCACAGTTCAAAGCCGCTTGGGACAAGCACAAGGATGATCCTGACTTGACAATTTTCCATCATTCCCTTATTGAACAACAGCCTGCAATGGTAAAGCTATCCCTCTGTACTTTCATGAGAAAAACGAGCAAAATGTCGGTCAAACATTCAAGATAATGTTTGTTGCACTTATGCTAGGTAGTAGCATCAGCTGTCTTAGCCAATGTTTTGCTGCAAAATGAGCCTGTGCTTGTATAATAATTTGCCAATGATGCCCTGATCTGTTAAATCAAAATTCAGGTTCTATCTGATGGCTGGTTTTTAACTGCTCCCTCATTCCCAATTTATGAAAAGTCATTTGGATAGCATAGAGTTTAAAATGTTGTCTTGATCACATATTAATTAGTATCGATAATTAAAAAGGCTAGTTCCATGGAGAAGAGGTGAAACTTAAATAATTTGAATTTTTGAAACCTATGAAAGATGTTTAAAATGATGTTATTAGTGAGATAGTGCCAAATATTTTGAAACATTCAAAATAAAAAGCAGATCATCATATAAATTGGGGAAAGCGTGTAAAACTTGTGGCTTCTTGATGCAATCGTGTGCTAAAAGTTCCTGGAGTTAATGATATAAAAAAGGGGACTTTGTGTATTCTGTTTGGTAATGTTGTTTGCTGGGAGCTGTTAATGGTTAGTGGTTTGCTGGATTTGAATACTTGCTTTTGCCTTTTGAGTTGCTGAGGAGACTCAAATTTGGCGTTAGCTGGCAAATAAACACTCCAACTTTGAGAGTGCACATTTAGATACTTCAACTTGGTTTCAGCTAGCAACTAAACACTCCAACTCGTTCCCACTGTGTCTTGTGGACACCCAAGGCTGACGTGACATAAATTTTGGAGGTGTCTAGATGATCATTTTGTAAGTTGGGAGTGTTCAGCTGGCACAGTGGAGATGAGTTGAGGTGTCTAGATGTTCATACTCAAAGTTGGAGTGTTTACTCCAGCTGAAGTCAAGTTTGAGTGTGTTTATGTATTATGCCTTTTGGAAAAGTATACATGTGGGTCTTGCATCAGTTTGATACTATGAATAAATTGTCACTGCTCCCTGTTTTAGCACTTCATTCGTACAAAGTGTAGAGAAATTGGAGATCTATTTTCCACTTGCACAAATGGGCAGAAACATTTGTCTATTTGGGGTACTAATTGCCATTCTATGCATTTACAGGCTGTTCAATTGGGGAACCTTGGTGTGACGGATAAAGTTGCCTCCATGTGATCAGTATGTTATAGGTTCGAGCTGTGGAAACAACCTCTTGGCAGAAATGCAGGGTAAGACTGTGTACAAATAGATCCTCGTAGTCCAGCCCTTTTCCAAACCCCGCGCATAGCGAGAGCTTAGTGCACTAGATTGCTATTCTTTTCAATTGCTGGGACTTCTTATGCTTTTCAACAATTCATCAAACGAAGGGATTGAGAGTGATCGGGCTCAGCATCCATGTAAATAGTTAGTCGTCCATAGGCATACTTTCAAGTTTAAGATCTATAGTTACAATTCAGTATTTCGTATTGAGATGTATTTATTTTAGTATGATTTCTCATATAATACTTAAGCTCATTGCATTGTATTGTAAGTCGTATGTCAGGTAGATGAAAAGAAATTAATTTTTATTTCTCTTGGAAAAATGTGTTTACCATGGTCATTTTCAGTAACTGGGGACTGCAGGATTATCTTATTGAAGTATTAATCGTTTCACCATTTATTTATTTATCTATTTGTTATGTTAAACTTGTATTGTTTCTTTATAGCCAACAAAAATCTAAAATTCAATCAACAGCAACATAAATCTCTAAGTACCACACATACTATTCTTGATGTGCTTGCAATGACTAATTTGGAGTTTAAGCAAGAATGAGACTGGTTACGGTACATCACCCTCGGGTCCAATCCATTTGAAGGACAAAAATTAAAGATTAACTCATTTGAAGGGAAAAATGTGTAACTTTATAGTCCCAATGATCGTAAAATTAGAAGTTTTTGATTGATTTCCCTCATTTCGGGATGGTCTTTATTTTTTGTCCTCAAATATGATGATCTTTAATATGGTCTTTGTTGCTCATTGAATAAAAATATTGTGGACCAAATCACTCTTATTTATGTCCTTGTTTCGTTAGACATAAGTTTAGAGAATTTTTTTCCTTGCTCGGTATAAGTTATATAGGAATAACGTTATGCCTCTTACAATATAACTTGTGAGTTTTTAAACCAAACTTTTGTCTCGCTTGACATATATTCTATAGGAACTAAATTATATCTTTTACCTTACACAACTTGTGAGATTTCCAATTTGAACTTATGCCTTGATCGGTATAAGTTCTATAGAAATTAAGCGACATAACTTATTATGCCTTTTAAGGCATAACTTGCGTTAGTTAAATTTGAGGGCAAAAATTAAAATCACCTAAAAATAAGGACATTTGTGCAAATGATCCATTTAAAGGACAAAACGTGCAATTTCACTGTCAACAATGGTTAAAAAAATAGACATGGGCTTTGGCCTGTATCATAAAGTAAAGACGTGCCAAAGCCCAACTGTAGTTTCATTTGAGGCCCAACAATAAGTGCGCCAAAATAAAAAATTAAAAAACACAAAATCCCTCCAATAATTTGTCCACTCCTTGCTGGAGAAGCTTTGTAAAATTCAACAAATTTGTAGGGTTCTTCACAATTAGTTTACTGGCTTCTTCCATGAAAAATTTGTGCATGTTCAAATGACTGAAGGCAACCAAGATATGTTATACGAAGACAGCTCCAAGATTTTCGTTGGTGTTCGTTTTGTTCTAATTGGATTCGACCCCTTTAGGAAGGAACAGGTAACCCATGTTTCATTTTCCTCAAAATTTGCCTTTTTTCAAGTTATAATTCTGTCATATGCGAGTTTTGCTAAGCATTGTCGGTCTCAAGCCCGGATAAATGATGAGGATACAGTAGAAATGATCAATAGCAAAATGGATATGGAGTATTTGTACTGTCAGACTCTAACTAGATTGAGTTTGAGGCAGAGTTGATTGATTTAATTGCATTTTTTTTTCAAGTTAATTATGGCCATGTGAGCTGAGGAAAGTAGAGTCGGTCTCAAGCCTAGATAAAAGATGAGGATACAATGTTTTCAATTGTGAAATGGATATTTAGATTTCATGTTGTTGATGCAAAGTAGCTTGGGATTGAAGGGTAGTTGGTTGATTTATTTGTTTCAAGTTCAAGTGTTATGTTCTTAAAATGGAGTAGTTTTTGCATTTTCCAGGTTCAGTTGTTAAGGTGTAATTTTTTTTTTGTATGGTAATTCTTCTCTTTTTGAGGTTTGTTGTCATTGTTCTACTGTAATTTTTTTTCCCTTTTTTCCTTTTCTAGATTCGGTCCAAACTTGTGGAGGGTGGTGGAGTTGATGCAGGCAAATATGGACCAGATTGCACCCATCTTATTGTTGATAGTATTATCTATGTGAGTTTGGCTATTCAGTCATGTTTGAACATAATTGTCCTTATTTGGTTTTCAGGGTGATTTTCTTTTGCATTTCTTGCTGCTTGATTACTTATTCCCATTTTTTTGTACCCAACTCAAACGGCTTTCCTCACTATTATAACTAGGATGTAACATAGTGTTTTCTGGAAACAGGATGACCCCATATGTGTTTCTGCTCGACGGGTTGGAAAAATAGTTGTTACCAGCTTGTGGGTTGCACACAGTTTTGATTTGGGAATGCCTGTCGATCACCATTCTGTGAGTTCCTCTGAAAAATTCTGTCTTTTATCTGTTGGAAAATACAGTCTGCTAGCCCACAATGATGCTTAGTTGAATGGGTTTTTTTTCCTGCTGTGGTTGCTTAAACAATAATGGCCACAAAGAATGTCTTTATTGACATTTAATTTTATGATATAGTGGATACAACCTATCTCTTCGGAAGTATTTACTTTTAAATTATAAATCCACTTTGGTGCATGAAAGGATCTTTTATATTATGTGTTTATGAGTCCATTTTATCAGTGGCTATTCAGTTTAAAGACTTTTGCTCTGCAATATTGCTATTAGACTGCCAATTATGCAGTAAGTTCAGGAGCCAGTATTTCTTTTATATCTCATATTGAGCTTAGGGAGTTCTATAGAAATTTTGAAGGGCCATGATTTTGGGTTTTTGGTGGTCATATGAATCTATCTGTTGTTTTCTACTTGTTCCCTTGCTCCCTTAAGAATTCTATGCCAACTTGTCATAGGCCTGTAAGCATAATTGATTTTTCCCTTAAATCAAAACTCAAAAGATTCATCACTTCTCTTACAGGTCATGTACATACCTCCAAGAAATTTGAATGGAATTCCAGGTGCTAAATCACTGATTGTCTGCTTAACTGGGTATCAACGGCAAGATCGAGATGATATTATGGTTCGTAAAATGCAGTTTGTTGTTCATCAATTCTTTTACTTTTAAGAGAAGTTAAATATTTTCTGATGAGGAGAATCTAACAGTTGCTTGTCACGTGTTGGTTCTTTCTTTCTAGACAATGGTGGGACTGATGGGTGCAAACTTTTCAAAGCCGCTGGTGGCAAACAAAGTCACTCATCTCGTATGCTACAAATTTGAGGGTAACTATCCCCTTTTCACCAGTTGCTATTGCTGGTTGTACTACATCTCTCCTTATTTATTGTTTTGCTTTATTAAATGCTTAATCCTAGAGGGGTTGAATGGGAGTTTCAGGTGTTTTTGCACAAATGTCCTTTATGTTGATGATTTGTTACGATGTGTTGCAGCTGGCTAATTTTTTACCTCCCATATTCTTTCTTGCCTTAATTTATAATTGAATATACCTTTAAATTATGTTACGTGGAAGGCTTGACCTGGGGAGAAATGTCGAGTATGTGTATGTATCTGACATGGGTAGTTCAAAGCAAACTGAAGGTCAGGGTACCATAGCTTCTAATCTAGGAATATTGTCTGCAGTTGCAAAAATGAGTATTGCTGTTACCTTATAAGCATTTAAAGAAGAAAAAAAGGAAGTCTTTAAAGTAGTACTAATATACAACTTTGAATCAGTATGCTGTGATTTTAGAACAATAGAGATTCATTATAAACGTGAAACTATTACTTCAACAACAACAACATTCCAATGTAATCCCGCAAGTGGGGTTTGAGTAGTATGTATGCAGACCTTACCCTAGCCTTTGTGGGGCAGCGAGACTGTTTCCAAAAGACCCTCAACTCAAAAGAGGAGTAGAAAAGGAAAAATGAGAAAATAAAGGAAGAGAACTTTTTTTTGAAGCATGGATGCTAGGAGAAAATAATATGACAACAAAATAGCACACTACTGAGTAAATTAACAACAAATAGTAAAACACATCAAGAATAAGAAGTTATGCGAATACTATATAATACTACTAATATGGGAAAGTGTAGAGTAGGCTAGTCCCTTGCCAATCCCAGCGAAAGTGCAACACCACTCAACTACTTACTAATCTTCTATTCTAATCCTCGACCTACATACCTTCCTATGGGTATGTCCTTGGTAAACTGGAGTTGTTTCATGTCTTGTCTAATCACCTCCCTTCAGTTCTTATCCGGACTAGCTTTACCTCTCGTAACTCCTTCTATAGCCAACCCCTGACACTTCCTTGCTAGCGCATCCACACACCTCTTCACATGCCTGAACCTTCCCTGCCTCCTTCCCTCATCTTGTCTGCCACATAAGTCACTCCCATCTTATCAGGCATTACTTCGTTCCTAATCATATCTCTCCTAGTATGCCCACACATCCATGTGAGCATCCTCATCTGAACTACATTTGTAAATACTACCTATTCAACAATTTGAGAGAATAATGACAAGGAAATTAAAATATTCCGTCTGTGCTAATTTATGTGACACTTTCCCTTTTCAGGACCTCCCAAAATCTTTGATACCTTTCCATTTTTATACAACTTTCAAAATTTAAATTCATTGATATTTCGCTTATCATATAACTTTTCTACCACTACTTTTGTTTCGTTCTTTGCTAATATAATAAATAAGTTAAATTACATATTAGGTTTCCTATCAAGTCAAACACCATCTCATGATATAGGATGAAGCGAGTATTAGGAAAAAGAGGACTGTGCTACAGTAGTGTGAGCTAATTTTTCATTAGATTCCCTTTCTTTTCTTTGATGATTTACTACGTGATATGTCATATGTTCAGGGCATTGAGGCTTAATGAGTGGGCCTTGCTCACATATTTTTCGTTAAGCAGCCTGTCAATTTCCTTGGCCTTTGATAAACCAGTCTGTCACACTACTTATGTCTTAAATTCTCTTTTCTCATCGAACAAAGATACGGAAGAAAGCTTCCCCAATTTCCATTTGATTTTCACTCTTTACCATGTCTGTTGTGGTATGCATTTACAACTCTCTATCAATGCTAACTGAGCTTGTTACATTTGATAGGGGAGAAATATGAACTTGCCAAGAAAATGAAGACGATTAAGCTTGTTAATCACCAGTGGTTGGAGGATTGGTATGCCTGAACTTTATTTTCTCAGTTACAGAATTTCTATTCTTAACCTGCTAAAATGCATATTTTCTTTTCATGATTTCTTATGCAGTTTAAAGTCTTGGGAAATCCTTTCAGAAGCAGAGTATGATAAGAGGTGCGTCATTGCCATTTCCTGCCTTTTAATGTGAAGTAGCTCGTTATTTCTGCTGTGTTTTGTTTTGCTCGGTTATGAATAGTTATAGTACTCCTACTAGGTTGCCTTTATATTGCAGAATCTGAAACATATGAAGTTGCACATACAGAAATTATGAAGGCCTGTTTAATTAGAATCTGTAAGTGTTAGTGTGTATTGAAATTGTCAAATGAGAAACATTTTCAAGTGATCCAGTCGAGAAACAAAAGAGGTGCAGAACTTTACACTTCATGTTGTCTTATCTGTGAATTTGGCAAATGCATACTTCTATGTGCTTAAGTTATATGAAATTAGAGCACACTAGAGGTTTCTAAGCACCTGCTCAGCCCTTTTTGGATCTGTCAATTTAATGCCTAATTCACTCATTTTATTTTATTTAGAGTTGTGGTAGCTTCTGACTTCTGTGCTAAACAAAAGTTCAATTTCAAAATCAAAGCATGCTGTAGACAACAATTTTTAAAGTAAAAAGCAATAAAGTGTTTTTGCTCACTTGCTAATAAGTAAGAGCTAATTTCGTTTAGCTCAGGCATAATATGTTTATACTTTACCCCTCAATGGGGCTTTCTTGTCAAACAAATTAACAGCAAATAATAGTGTGCTCATGTATGCATTTTCTTTTTCTGGCCTTAGTGGGTATGAGTTGGAGATGATGGAAGCTGAAGCCAAAGATTCTGAAGATGAAAATGAGGGCATTGCTGCAAACAGGTCTGCAGAGACAATAGCTATCATGGGTCCTGAAAATCCAAAAAGTCCTAATCAATTCCTTGTGAAGCGGGAAGCTTCCACAAACATTTCAGACTTAAACACATTTAGAAGCTTGTCAGGTCTTGGGAACACAAAAGAGCTGTCATTATCTGCTTCAAAGCAGTCAAAATCTGACCAGGTTCCAGCCTTTGAAGAATCTCCCAATAGGCATGCTGAGATGCTTAATTCCAACTTCTGTAGAACAAAAGAAGAGCCACCATCTAGCATGCAACAAAATGGAAGTGATTTGGTTTCCGTTTCAAATAGTGCCAGGAAGTCTCCTCATCCTTGTTCGTCCAGAGAAATCCCAAGGAAATTCAGTTCTCCAATGACCTCTGAACATATGAAGAGTTATTCAGGAAGTCCTGCCGCTACTGAAGCAGGTATAGGGTTTGATTGCTTTAACTTGTCTTCTCAGAGAGGACTAGAAAAAAGTGAGTTAGGTGTAAAAACTCCAAAGAATTTGTCGTTTTCTGGGAAGGGTCAAAGCAGTAGACTACCTGAGAAAAGGAAGATGGGTATTTCAGACAATAGCTTCAAGTCACCAAGGATTGGTAATAATCCAGAAAACATACCAGATGGTTATTTGACAGCAAATCGTTCTGAAGAGTTAATAAACACATCAAAGTTACATCGTCTAAGCCATGAAGGCAGTCATCTATTGTCTAGGAACCCTGCCCCTCACTTGGACAAGGGTGTAACTTTGGATACCATGCAGCATCATGATTCAACCATTTCCAATCCTGCGACACTAAGCACAGCGCACGGGCATGATGAGGATGCACCTCAAAGTGGCACTTGTATGAACATGGGGTCGAAAGGGACTAATCATGCTACTGTTGATGTTAGTGGGCCACTGGATGAACGGCATGATGTCCCATCTCCAGTTGATGAAAGAAGAGATACCTTGAAGTCTAATGTGCTGGCTGAGTTCGATAAAGCTGGGGATGATTCCATGTCAGGGTCCAAGACATTGAAGAAAAGATCGCTTTCCAAGAAGACACTCGGATCTAGACAAAGTCTCAGCAAAGGGGATGGCAGAAATCAGAAAGGTTCTTTACTCATTAACAAGACTGTTCTGACGAATGATTCAGCTGCTTCCAGTTGCGGAGGGAGAGAGGAGACAGATCACCAAAATATCTTAAGCTCTACAAAGGTTGAGGTTCTCCCTGCATATAATGCTGATTCGAGCAAAGAGATCGAGAGAAATAATTTTTTGAATTCTGAAAAAGAATCTGCCAAAACAAATGAATCCCTAAATGATGATACTGAGGCTCCAGAGGACCAAGAAGAGGAGGAGTTAAATGTTCTAAGAGAGAAGTCTACTGATACAGAAGCACAACATTCAGGGCTTCAATCAGCAGAGAAGAAAATAAATGTGAACAAGGTGGTAAATAAGAATGACAGGAACGATATTGCAAAGAGTCTTAGTACCGAAAAGAACAAATTTGAAACTCAGAAGACTTCTTCTGGCAAGGAGACCAAGTTAAGCGAATCAACTTCTGTGGGGAAAGCTTCAGAAGAGAAAGTTCCCAAAGGTCCAAAATGTCTGAAGAAGAATAGCAAGAAAACTAATCAAGCTACTAAAAGAGCTGCTGCTTCTGTAGAAGGTGCAGAAAGGAAGAAGTGCAGAACTGATAGAAACAAGGTAGAAGCAAAGAAAGGAAAAGGGTCTCCATCTGAAACTGGAAAAGCCACAGTAATTTTGACTGAGAATCATTTAAAGAGCTCCATGGATGTGGAGAAGGAGAATATGCCTGTTATTGGACTCCAGAATGCGAGTCATAACGAACATGAAACTGACAGAAGTTCTCCTTATGATAAAAAGTCTCGCTCGTTGCAGGTTACAAAAGTACAAAGTGAACCTAGGTGGTTTATAGTTAGTGGACATCGGCTACAAAGGAAGGAGTTTCAGCAGGTTATCAAGCGATTGAAAGGAAAAGTGTGCAGAGATTCTCACCAGTGGTCATATCAGGCAACCCATTTCATTGTTCCTGCTCCAGTACGAAGAACAGAGAAGTTTTTTGCTGCTGCATCCTCTGGAAGGTTTGGCTAATTACACAGCCCTAAAGAAGTTACCAGTTTTTAAAAA
Organism: Solanum appendiculatum; assembly: GCA_018342035.1. Lineage (NCBI taxonomy): Eukaryota > Viridiplantae > Streptophyta > Magnoliopsida > Solanales > Solanaceae > Solanum > Solanum appendiculatum. The sequence continues at coordinate 140,408 of JAGDQO010001619.1, forward strand.
AAAATTACAGTCCTAGAGTTATGCTCATTCTCACGAGTAAAACATATCATCTATTGTTTTTACAGGTGGATCTTGAAGACAGATTATTTAACTGCTTGTGTTGAGGCTGGAAAATTATTGGATGAGGAGCCGTATGAATGGCACAAAAAGGGATTGACTGAAGACTTAGCAATCAACTTAGAGGCCCCAAGAAAGTGGCGACTTCTGAGGGAGAGGACTGGACATGGTGCATTATATGGAATGAGGATAATCATTTATGGAGACTGCATTGTACCACCATTGGTATGGTAATTTGTTGTTTGCTGTATATGTTTCTTGAAGATTGAGTTCCTATACTGCCTATTTGCAAGAATTTCTTTCTCTTCCATTAACTCCTTTTATGATGTTTTTTTCTATGACGAAGACTTATTTTCTGGAACTTCTTCAACGAAATCATTTTCTAGTTGTTGGTTTCCTTGTATTATGGAAATACAATTTCTCCTAACATAGCATATTCCACCAAAGGGGAAAATGACTTACTTTTGGGTGCAAGTAAATTTTCTTTACAAAACATAGTTTCTTCATTATTCTTACAAAGCATAACTCTTACTCTTTATTACTTAGCATGTAGATTCTCTTTAGTACTGAAAAATTATCACTAGAACACTATTTTAATATTAAATCCAACATCTTGTGCGATCATCATATGTCATGTACTTTTATCCCGAACCACAATTGGAAAATGATCTAGAAAGTGATTTTCCTAAGATGAAGCATTTCTGGTGGAAATATTTTCAGTGGGAAGTTATTTTTTCCACACCACATGCAAGCAATTTGTAGACTGATAAATTTATCCAGATTGCACTTTGTCCGTATCTCTAACAGGTTTTAATATGCTCTCTTTTGTTGAATCAGGATACATTGAAGCGTGCAGTCAAGGCAGGAGATGGCATTATATTAGCAACTTCTCCTCCTTATAGTCGATTCCTTGAGTCAGGTGTTGACTTTGCCATTGTTAGTGAGGTCATGCCACGCTGTGACAAGTGGGTTCAAGAATTCTTAAGGCATGAGATACCTTGTGTGTTGCCTGATTACTTGGTGACTTATGTGTGCAAACCTGGTTATACCCTCAACAATTATGTGCAATACAACACTCATTCCTGGGCAGAAAGATCACTGAAGAAACATGTCAATCGTTTGGAAGAGATTGTTGAGGAGATGGAGCCATCAGATGACAGTAGTATCGATATAGCATGCCAGGTGTGTGGGTCACCTGACAGGGGGGAAGTAATGCTGATCTGTGGTGACGAAAGTGGCTCTCTTGGATGTGGCATTGGCATGCATGTAGATTGCTGTGATCCTCCCCTTGAATGTGTACCTGAGGAAGACTGGTTTTGCCCAGACTGTAGCAAGAACATTAGTAATACAAGTACCAAAAGGAAGTCCAAAAAAGGGACCTCTACTTCAAAGAAGAAGAGGTGATAATCTGTCAGTTGGCAAAGGTTTGTATAATAGCTTCACTCAAGTTAAGTATATTTAGATAAGTAAAATGTACAAAAATAATTATTCGCGTTGCAGCATCTTGCTGCTTTCCTAGAAATAGTTGATTTTCAATGTTGTGTAAAATCATCTCTTGAAGGTTTCCCTAGACATAACTTACATCCAATGCAGACACATTTGCCTAATGGAGATGGAACTTTTATTTCATCCCTTCATGCCTTTGTCTGTAACACTATATGACTCTTGTGATTTTGCACACTCTGAAAACTTCCATCACTTTGAAAACATGATTTCTGGAATTCAACTCCAGAAAAAAATAAAAAATATTCATGGCCAAACAGCCACTTACACCCTTATCTTTCTCCTAAACGTCTCACTTGATTAATAGTTGTAGCGGAGCCAGAGGATTTTAAAAAGACACTACAATGTTACTCCTCGAACTTTGAATATGTGATTTAAAACAATTTTTGAATCCCCTTTGCTCTACGCTACAATATTTCTTATATCATGGGACTCGACTCAAACAATTAAGGGAGATTCAATTGACTTCGTCTTTGATTAACAATTCTAATTGAAGCAATAAGTGTGAATTCAAGGAGAAAAGAGGTAACAAATGTTTCTTAAATATTTTGAAACAAATTCAGTTTTTCATAGCGATTAATATTTGGAACCAATGAGGATTCTTCTACTCTTTTAACTCAATCAACTTGTGAGATGCACAAAGATAAGTGAATATGGATTGGCTACTTGCTAGCTCCAAAATCAATATTACTACTATCTACTTTTTTTTCTTATTGGGATCGAAAAGGATAATATTAATACCTTTACTTACTAGTTTTTCTTTCTAAAAATAAATAATAAATATATCCTCAAGAGTATGATATTACGTACATTAAATGTGATCCCATAGACTATGTCATATGATCCCCATTTAATGATCTATTAATCAATATTATCATACTATAAATTAACCCGTTATAGATAGTTGTATTATGTTATTTTCTTGACAGAATAAGTATTAATAAAAATGCCTAGAGATTGCTGAGTTAATTTTTCTAGTATATTTTCAGGATCAATCGTTTGATAAGGTGTATAAGAATAGTATTAAATAAAGTGTATTAATAATGCTGAGATTGTTTTTTATTCACTATTTTAATTTGGTATATTCAAGGACAATTTGGTGTATAACTAATAATAACAACTCATAGTATTAGCAATACAAAAGTTATTAATACATGAATTCAGGAATGAACATGTAAAAAATGTGAATTTTCATTGAGCCATTATAAATATGAAAATTTTCCTTCGAACCATTTATCGATGAATTCTATCAGAAATCTCTATTAAAAACCAACGTTTTCAATAGTAATCTAACAATATAATTAAATTCTGAATCCGTCTCGGACCAGTCCCTCAATATGCACTACTTTTTTTTTCTTTAATATTTTGGTCATCATAAAGATTCGTTAATCCTTTCCTTAGTGGTCATTCACTAATATTCCAGATAGATAGATACCATATAATCACTATTCTTTTATTGGTTTCACGTGACCTTTTTTTCTTGATGTACCATAAAATTATGAAATTTTGACAACTCATGAGAAAATAATATAAATGTATTAACTTTGATATTATCTAATTTCTTATTTGATAGTGTCATAATCTGTCCAATAAATATCTGTATTAGTTATATATGTAATATTTTTATATATATTGAATCACGATATTAACAATATAGGATAGTATTCCTATTCGGATACATTCTATTCATTTAATATAATAAACTAAACAGTTGATAAGAAATAATCCAACATTACTAATCACAATATATATTACTAATACACCCTCTCTCTGCTATCTCGATGTTCATATCGACATAAGTTTGGAATGTTGATTAAACGTAAATATATTCACTTATTTTTTTTTGAAAAAAATATTTTCGATACGGATATGCCCTTAATTCTTTCGTATGGATGGAATATAGTCACATGCATGAAGATATTTGACTAGTGCTACCGTTTCTTGCGGTCAAAGTTATTGGATACTCCTACCTAATTACGGCTTGCATGTGAAAAAACATTGACCATTTTATTAAATTTTTTCTTGATAAATGGTCCATTATATTGGATCACGAATCACGAATCACGATCAACAAAATATAAATTTATTTCTTTTAGGTATTTGGTGTTTGAATCAGTAGCGGAACCAGAAATTTTATTAATGGTTCAAATCTAAAACCTCTTCATTCATTCGAATGGACACTTATTACTATGGTGTCAAAGCCATAGTTTTTGTTAAGGGTGTCCAACTTTAAATACATATCCTTTTAAATGCAGAATTTGACATATATATACAATATAATTTTACGACGAATGGTGTTCAGTTGGACACCCTGAGATAACTATAGCTACGCCCCTGTTTTGAACTTAACTATTTCAATTAGTTCAAATTTACGATGAACATGTAAAATAAACAAATAAACAGGAAAATCCTGTGATTCCAAACCCTCAAAAATACCAATACCTTTAAAGATGTCATACATTTATATGGTGATAAGATTATTAAAACGTATAGTCTTACGTATATTTATACTAAAATTTGTATTGTTATGAAAAAATTTAATCAAGAAAAATAGGAAAATTATCAATTAGGTGTTTTTAAATAATAGGAATTCATTATTCTTTTTAAAACGAATTTATAAGCTAAGAAAATAATGTTACGTAAACTAAAAAGTCGATATAATAATTCATAGATAATAACCAAACAACATCATGTGTCATTTTAATTCTATATAATTCATTAATGCAAGTCTTGGATTCCCTTGGCTTATTTTTTTTTCTCTTTAGAAATGTTACTGATTAAGAATTTAATACAACAAACTATACATTAAAAAGGATATATAATTGTTACAGCTGTCTGGATGAGTACATATACATTAAATTATATATATATATATTATTTAAAATGTTTTATTTGTATTTTAATTATTTTGATTTATATGATAATTTATAAATATGAGCTCAATTATAAGTGAGATAATGGAATATTGAGGTTCGTATACTTTTCATGTTTGATAGTTCTATTTTGATATGTATAATGCATGTTTATTTACCCAAAAAAGAGTCATTAAATGAAAAGGGAAACAAAGAAATTATTATTAATAAAAGAGGTAAACATCACCAATTAACATGGGATGCTTAATATCCTTTTCATCATTTAGTTCAATATATATACCTAATTTCACAATTGGTGTCATCAATTATTTATTAGCTTACTCATCTTCCTAATTTCTGTTTGAATTGACATGACTTTAGATGTATGTTACTGAGAATTGCGTTGAGATAAATAAGATACATTGATTTAGGTCGAAGGTATGTAGGTTTTAATTAGTAATGAATCTGACGGAATGTTATCCCGATTGCTCAAATCGTATGCCAAAAATTCACTAAATAAGTACAAACAATAAATTTTGAATACAATTACTAGCATTCGAAGTTATTATCCTATAATTAAGAAATTTTAAAGTTCAATTTTGAATCCGCTTTTATCCTCCTCCCACCCCTTCACTAGAAACTTCAAGTTCGAGCTTTGTATGAAAAAATAAAAAAGTATCTCTCATACACAATAGAAACTATTATTAATCGAAATTCTAATGCGTATAAGGATATTGGATGAAAAAAAACATATTATTAGCTTACTCCAATTCTTCCTAATTTATGTTTGAATTGACAATACTTTGAATATCATTGAATATCGTCATATTGTGGTGAGATAAATAAAATATATCTTAAATCGTGCATTAAAAATTTACTATATAAGTACAAAAATTAATTTCAGAATATAAACATTTGAAGTTACTATTCTACAATTCAAAAATCATAAATATAAAATTATAAATTTGCTTTCACCCTCTTTTCTTTTCAAAAAAAAACTTATAGTTCAAACTTAATATGACAAAAATAAAAAATATTTATTTCTTTAACAAATCTTACGTAACATAAATTAGAATTAATCGAGATTCCTATGCAAATACAAACATTCGGTGAAAAAACATACAAATGATTTTGGAAAAATCCATTAATGGTGATGTTGTTGAGCATATGTATTACTTGTAAATGAATAATGGAACTAATCATATAGGGTAGCTCCAAATTGCCCTACCAATTCTATTTATGATCCTATATCCTAACTGTTAGGCTGAGCTGGAGGTCCGGCACCTTAAAGTTAGACACATGGATGGAAGGTCACAATTATTTAGGTTTGATGTGGCAATTGAGTCAGATGTGGCGTTACGCTAACACTCTCTAACATAGGTGACTCCGTACCTAAGAATTAAAATTTGAAATCTCTGATTAAGAATGAATAAGTACTCAGTACCACTCCATCACAATCCTTATAAAGATTAGAATTTGAGTTCTCTACATCAATAATATAAAAGTTATTTACATAATTAAATTACTTGGAAAAAAAAAGGTAATAAATACTATTTTGAAGCAACTTTAAGACAAACCAATATGGTTGTGGACTCAATATATCATGTGCATTCATTAAATAAAATGAAAAGCAAAAGAAGGAAAAAAGCATGATTCAGCCTTACGCCATTGCACTTGTCACTTTCTCAACATTATTTTATTTTGCTATTATATATTTTACTATAAGCTATGTTTTTTATTTTTTTACATTTATTAATGGTGACCACTACCATCTTCCTTACAATATTCTTAAATGTATATTTTTTTTTGTAGATATAGCCTACCTAGTATCTGTTTTTCTTACTTTTCTTCATTGTATGGCAGCAAAGAGGATGGAGTAGTCACTATAGTAGATATTTTAATATTTTTTTTTTCCATCTTAAATAATTTATCTATTTCCTTTTATATCATCTTTTAAAAAAAATCAATTCAGACAATTTTTGACTATTTTATTCAAATTTATGTCTTGAAATAAAATCTATCTGTATTAAATATTAATGACATATTATCAAAACAAATTGTAAGCTATGTCAAACTAGCAAGGTAATTTATGTGAGAAATATTCGAAAATAGGTTAAACTACATAGAAATTATTATCCATTGAGATTTAAGGAGAGTTGGGGGTGGAAATTAAGCAAACAAAAGATAGGATAGATGAGTAAATTAATTATGTAGCAGCAGAAATAAATAAATTCACGCACAATATTAATTTTGTTTGGAGTCTCATGATATATATATATATATTTTACAAGGACCCGTGATTTAGATAAGGGATATTGCCTTGGATCTAGTAGTTTAAATTGTGCTAATAAATGTAAATTTAATATATAAATAATTTATGTAATTAAAAACTAGTTATACTTTTTCAACTTAATATTTGATTTAAGAAAGAGCTTAAACTAATAATGGCATAAAACTTAAATTCTTCATGTGTTACACCAAAATTCAATCTTTTTTTGATTTCTTAAATCAAAATCAAACAAATAAATTAAAACGATTATAGCTAATTAATTAGATGTAGATGAGTCTATAATTGTAGAGTGTAGAGGGAGAAAAGTCTTTACAGAGAGAGAGATTCTGGCGTGGTTTGCCAGCAATGAAACAGAAGGATCAAAAGCTCTTTGTCTCTCTCTAAAGCTGGCACTGTATATTCATGCACTTCCTCACTATTTCTTTTTAAAAAAATGAAGATATTAGTGTAAACAGAGATACCCATTACCCAAAATATCAAGAAATTTTGTGGGCATTTTGATTCTTGATCTAACAATGGCTGCATCTCCTCCATTTGGAGAAAAAAAGCCCTGGTGGATTAGCAACAAAAAGGTAAAATAAAAACACAATCTTGATTTGACCCTTTTATTCATTTCATTCACTTTCTTTGATGATTACATTTGCATACATAGTTAGTTATGTGGGGAGGAGCTACTACTTTATCTGCGAGTTCGATAGAATTCAGTAACTTTAGCTCAAAACTTTGAATTTTGTGTTTGAAAAAACACATTCTTGATTTTATCCATTTTCATGGATAATTGCATACATAGTTAGTAATGCAGGGGAGCTAGAGCTTTGCTTATGGGTTCGGTAGAATTCAATAACTTAAGCTCAAAACTTTTTTGTTTGTATTTGAAAAATACATTCTTGATTTTATCCATTTTGATTGATAATTGCATACATAGTTAGTTATGCAAGGGGGAGCTAGAGCTTCGCTTATGGGTTCGGCAGAATTCAGTAGCTTTGACTCAAACCTTGTACTTGTGTTAAAAAACACATTTTTGATTTCATTCATGTTTACTTAGTTAGTTATGCAGGGTGTTCGGCAGAATTTTGTAACTTTGACTCAAACTTTGTATTTGTGTTTAAAAAACACATTCTTGAGTTGACCTTTTTTCATTTCATTCACTTTTATGGATAATTGCATACATAGTTAGTTATGAAGGGGCGGAGCTAGAGCTTCGCCAATGTGTTCAGCAGAATTCAGTAGCTTTGGCTCAAACTTTATATTTGTGTTTAAAAAATGCGTTATTGATTTTACCCTTGTTCATTTCATTCACTTGGATAGTTGCATACATAGTAATGCAAGGGGCGGAGCTAGAGCTTCATTATGGGTTAAGCAAAACTCACTAGTTTTGGCTCAAAACGTTGTATTTGTGTATAGAAATGCATTCTTGATTTAGCCATGTTCATTTCATTCACTTTCATGGATAATTGCATACATAGTTAGTAGTGCAAGGGGCAGAGCTAGAGGTTCGCCAATGGATTCGATAGAATCCGGTAGCTTGGGCTCACACTGTGTATTTTTAAATCTGTATCTTCTAGAATCTGGAATTCATAAACTCATAATCCTGAACTCGTACTTATGCTGTGTATTTGTTTTTGTCAGATTGTGGAAAAATATATCAGAGATGCCAAAATTTTCATTGCCACTCAAGAACCAAATGAGATTTCTTCTGCTCTTTCCCTTGTTGAAGCTGCACTTGCAATTTCTCCACGTTTTGAATTAGCGTTAGAGTTAAAGGCTCGATCTTTGCTTTATTTAAGGTGTTTTAAGGATGTAGCTTATATGCTACAGGATTATATTCCTAGCCTGAAAATGCCTAGTGATGACACATCTTCTACCTCTTCTTCTGGTTCATTCGATAGCTCAAAGGAGCAAATCAGGCTCATTTCTTATGGCGAGGAAACTAACTTCAAGTGCTTATCTATATCTTATTTGAAGAAGAAGGTTATGGCTAGCCTTTACAAGAATTGCAATAAAGAAGGTCAATGGAGGTAAGCTGTTAGAGAAACCGCACTTTGAGTTACTTGATTATATTATGTTTTAACACGCCCCGTCACTGTCACGTGTGAGTCTGATTCTTTTTCATGGGTGAACACGTCGAAATATGAGTTGCTTTTTTTAGGTGGCAATGAGTTTTGTACCCATGAATTCTTGTTGTATGATCGTCTCATTTAAAAGTTGAAGCTTGTTAGAGTGAACACATTTTTAATTATTTAATTATGTTATGTCTTGGCATGCCCTTTCATGTGTGAGTTTAATTCTTTTTCATGGGTCGAGTACATGGAAATATTTGTTGCTTTTTGGGTGGCAATGAGATTTGGGGTGAAATTCACAAATAGCCACTTTTCGGCCCTTGTAATTGAAAAACAGCCGACATTGTCATGGAGTTTTACCTTTGGAATTTGACACTCCATGTCATTGGCTATTTTTCAAAGACGGGCTAAAGAGTGTCTAGTAGGCTCTATTTCTACTAAAGATTTGTACCAAGGAATTCTTCTTGTGTGATCGTCTCATTTGAAAGTTGAAGTTTTTAGAGGGGACATGTGTTTACTTTCTTAATTACATTATGTCTTAACAGGTACTTGGTCTTAGGACAAGCTTGTTGCCATTTGGGCCTAATGGAAGATGCAATGGTTCTGTTACAAACTGGAAAACGCCTTGCTACGGATGCATTTCGACGTGAGAGCATTTGTTGGTCTGAAGATAGCTTCTCATTTGTCAAATTTCCAATCTCAGGCAAAAATTGCTGCACAACTTTGCCGATAACCGAGTCAGAAACAATCTCTCAACTTCTCAGTCATATCAAGCTACTCCTACGACGAAAAACTGCTGCTATTGCGGCTCTTGATGCTGGTCTTTACTCAGAAGCTATTAGGCATTTTTCAAAAATTGTGGATGGTCGTCGTGGTGCCCCTCAGGGATTTATGGCCGAATGCTATATGCATCGAGCATCAGCTTATCGTTCCTCTGGTCGAATTCCAGAAGCAATAGCTGATTGCAATCGAACGCTAGCATTGGACCCTTCTTGTGTTGATGCTCTTAGAACTAGAGCTGCACTATTTGAAACCATAAAATGCTTGCCTGATAGTCTTCATGATTTGGAGCACTTAAAACTCTTGTACAATTCAATGCTACGGGATAGGAAACTACCAGGGCCAATATGGAAGCGTCAAAATGTGGAATACAGGGAGATTCCAGGGAGACTTTGTTCCTTGGCTACAAAAATTCAAGAATTGAAGAAGAGGGTTGCAAATGGCGAAACGGGGAATGTGGATTACTATGCATTGATTGGTTTAAACTGGGGTTGTTCAAGATCAGAACTGGAAAGAGCACATTTGTTGCTAAATTTAAGACACAAGCCTGACAAATCTACGAGTTTCATAGAAAGGTGCGAGTTTGCAGATGAACAAGATGTAGATTCTGTAAGGGATAGAGCAAAGATGTCAGCTTTAATGCTCTATAGACTGATACAGAGGGGATATGCTAATTTGATGGCGACAATCAAGGATGAAGAAGAGGCCGAGAAGCAGAGAAAGAAAGCTGCTGCTGCATTGCAACTGATGCAGCAACAAGTTCAGCTAAATCAAGAACAACAACAATCAAGAACTGAAACTTTTGGCACAGTTGTAATGCAGCAACAAGTTCAGAAAATTCAAGATGTGTGCAATACTGCATCATGTAGTAACACAAACGTTACAAACGCGACAGTGTTCAAAGGGGCGTTCTGCAGAGAGCTTGCAATAGTTGGGAATATGTTGTCTCAAGCTGGATTTAATCAACCAATTCCAGTGAAATATGAAGCATTGAGTTGTTGAGTTTTAGGGGATTTGTAGTAAGAGTTCTATAAAGAAAAGAAAATAGTTTGAACTGTTATGCCACTTGCTCAGCAGAATCTGAATCTGCTCCTATACCGACAAAGATTGTGTAGGGATAACTAGAGTCTCGGGTTCAAGCCTTGGTAAGGATAAAATCCTGTTAGGAGAACTGCCTCCTTAAATGGGCCTTATGCTGCACGAATTCAGATTAGTTGGAGCCCCAACACCAGTGGTATACCAAAAAAAAAGAATCTGCTCCTATATCATTGTACACATGGGGAAGAAAAGTATTTACCACTGCTAGCTGGGAAATTTTTGTAGTTTTATCCATTTGTCATTTTATTCTCTCCTTGCACTACATGCACAGTATTAAATTCAGTATTTAGTTTATCTAATACCAGTCTAGCACCTTTTGAGCCGAGGATCTATCGAAAATAACCTCTCTACCTCACAAGGTTTGCATACACATCACCCCTCCCCGGACCCTATTTGTTGAATTACACTGAGTATGTTGTTATTGCTGTAGTCTAGCACCTTTTTTGATTCAGGTTTAATTTAATGTAAAGACTTTTTTAAGCTATAAAATCAAACTTGAGTCTTTATACTGACAAGTTCTTAAAAACTCAACTACTGGAAAATGTTTATAGTTAGGGTGAAGGATAATTTGGAAATGAGGATATTGTATACAAGGATTGTTTTTTTTTTTTGGTTGTGAATATGATTCGAATTCACGATCTTTGGATTGGGTTGTGAATGGGAAATGAAGGTACATTGTCTCATATATTGGAAAAAGGAGAAGAATTTGATGGATATAATCGTGATTTTAGATTTCAAGACCCCAAAATTCTAAAAAAATAAATATGATGTTAGTCGTGGTGAAACCCAAAACATTTAAAAAAATTCTTGTGTGAATACACATCAAAATCTGTGATAATCATGAATTTGCGTTTTAGGACCCCAAAACTTTGAAAAACAATAATCACAGCGTCAGTCATGGTGAAGCCCATGCCGTGTAGAATGGATCCTTCAAATTTCATGGACCTGAAACTCAAAAAAAAAGAAAAGTGACATCACTCATGGCAAAGCCCATACAGTTTAGGATATACCCTCCAAATTTCGTGGAAATCTGATACCGATAATTTTTTGAAAAATTCATGTGCTAATTAATACACACCAAAAGCTACAATAATAAGGATGGTTAGAACCTTGTGAAGTTGAAAATCTGAAACACTAGTGTAGTTAGGGATGGCATTGTTTTCAACATAAGAAAGTATTGTATGATTGCTAAGTTTGTCATATTTTCGTAGGAAAAAATATGACACACTTGAACAATATATGGGAAAAAAAAAGAAAAATAGGTACGATTTTAAGTAAAAAATATGTAGATAGAAATTTCCAGCTACATGTAAATTTACAGAAACAAAAGTATCTTCTCATCAAACTACATAGATACCAAAGCATACAAAATAGTTATAGAAGACTGATCAATTCGAAAACAAATGAAAAAAATATCTGGTGAAACCAATCTTTTTCCAAAATTGCTGAACTACAGCATAACCAGGACGCGATCTCTTTGAACTTCTATGGCATTGATAAGTGAACCTACTTTATATATTGAGATACCCACTTAAATCCATCGCCATAGCCCATTTTCCGTACAATACTGCACATAAATACCTCCAAAGGACGAACAGTAGAATCAGCAAGGTTCACCTTACCTTTGCCAGTTGTGACACCGGTCAAGCCAAGGTGATAACGAAGTTCATCTTCTGAGGCTGCATATGGTATGTCTATCTTGTTTCCCAAAATGAGGAAGGGGACAGTAGCAAGGGCTTCATCAGAAAGAAGCGCATCTAGTTCCTTTTTCGACTCAGCAAAGCGCTCTTTGTCATATGCATCAACCAGGTACACAACCGCATCAACCTGTGGAAACAGCAATTCAAGCCACTTGACACAAAACTCCAGACAACTCATTGGCCAGTTTGACAGTCACCAAAAACGCAAAACCGAAAAGGAAAAAGAACAAGTAAAAGAAGGCACACACATTACATTAAGAAGTAAAATTTTTAGTTCCACAAGAACAACGTTGCCACAGATCAGAATGCAACCTTAAACAAAGTAGTGGGAGGAACTCTAGAAGAAGGGGGAAAAGAAAAGCAGATAGTACTGGAGTCTGTAATGTTTTCAAAACAACAACATACCCACCTCTATCTCTTGGAGGTAGAAAGGTTGTTTCCGAAAGACCCTTGGCTCAAGTGAAGCAAATCAAAGTAGTAACAGAAAAGGAAAATGGCAGTGTGAAGAAAAGCATGACAACTCATAGGAAAGCAGTGTGGAGCATATATGCAAGGAACCGTAACATCAACAACAAAGTGCGATCACTTAAATGTAATGTTTTCAAAAGAAGTGCAATTTAGTCCTAAGCATTAATTTGTGACTATTTAATCCATTCAGTCTCAGCATGTGCTCCTTACTTCCCCTAAATCCCAAACCGAGCCATCAGAATGATGTCCTCATACATGTCAGCTTAATGGCTTTTATCCAATTCCACGAAATAGACTAAAAAAGAAAAAAAAAAGTTAAAAGCTCCTACAATTAACACATAATGTTTGAGGACTTAGCTTATCAAGAGAAAAGAACCACATATTATATATAAGGAGTTTCTTATCCTTCATTGTTTATTAAGGAAGGATTTGATAAATATGTCAATTAAAATACGGATTACAATAGCAAATTTAGCATTTGCTGAGATTTAAGGAAAACTTGTCCGAAAATACTATGGATTGTTGCTTCCATTTGCTCCTCCACCCTCACCCCCCAAAAACACAAAAAGGAGAGAAAAGGGCTAGCACTGTAAGGCTTTTCGCAAACATCAGGAGGCTATTAAGCAATCAAGACCAAGTTCAAAGATCAAAAAGTATTAGTAAAGAAGTTTTAGTTTGGTGACACTAAAATGACCCAAAAAAAGATGATGTTGACAATGCAACAAGTTATTGCTAAGAAGGTTAAAAAGTGCTGCAATATAGACCTATAACCTTCAGTAAATTTAATTTGATATATGAATACTTTCTAAAGTTGCTTAATTCTCAAAAATAAAAGTTATTTTTATTGATGTTCTGGGCCAGCTTATGCACACATCAACTATTCCACCAAGTACCTTCTTCCTCCACCAACACAGATATTGGTAAATCTGCCCATCAAGACTTATAGCAAGTTCGACAATTAAAGTGCTTATTAGAAATCACCTAGTGCTTTTTGCCTTCGTCGGAATTTGAACCTGAGACCTCATGGTTCTCCTCCCTCTTCATTGACTATTATACCACACCCTTGGGTGCTATTCACAGGAACAAATATAACCAAATCAAGTACATAGATGATTCAATGTAGCTGCAAAGAATTTTTTTCTTTCATGTGAACGGCCCTATCTTGTATCGAAAGGTTTTTCTTGCTATACACCACGTACAGGCATTCTAGAGGTCTTAGAGTGATAAGGTCACTAAGGAGAAAGACAAGTCATCTCGATGAGGGAGAAAGACAGAGATTATCTGGCTAAGTAGATTATAGTCAATGGGGATAAATATTAACCTTGGACTTTGAAATGTTGTCTGGGACAATTATGTTGGATAAAGGCAATTTTATCCTTCACAAGAATTGAGACATTCCTAACACTAGAAGGAGGATTTCATCTTTCTCCATCTCTAGTAAAGAAATGTAATTTTAGCGATGCGACAAGTGAAACTAAATAAAAGGACCATGATAATGTTAACAAAACAACAAACTAGTGCAAAAAAGGTAAAAACAATGCTGCAATAGACCTACTACACCTTTAACAAATTTAATTTGTCACGATAAACTTTCTAAAGTTCCTATATTGACAGAGATAAGAGTCACCAACTGAAGCACACTAGCATTTCAATGTCGCTGCCAGGGACATCCATTATAGAGGCCTTACAAAGCGAGAAAGATGAGCAGAGTATCTGGTTAAGTAGAACATAGCAATAAACATAGATATTATGGTAATCATCGCCAAATCCAGCTGCATTACAGGATAAGGGTGAAGCAGTAACCAGGTTGAGCTTGTCGAACCCTAGATCTTTTTAACAAAGGAAAGGAACTCCACATAGTTCATAGCACAGAGTTTCAGCAAGACAAACTATAGAACTAGCAAGACGAGCAAAAACGTAATATGCAGTAACAACATGGATCTAATGCAATTGCACAACGGTTGATATAGATATACTGTACAGTTGATATAAAAGGCAATTATGAGTTTTATTTGTTTTTGGATTATTTAAACAAATCTTTTTGATTATTTCTCTCGATTACCACAGTGATTAGATTACCACTTCAAGTATTGATGAAATTCTAATTGGACAGAGAGATGTCACACAATACCCAGAACTTATACAGTGACCAAGACAGGAAATGCAGCGAATAAAATGATGCAACATATGAGCATCCTTGTATGCAGAAAATGCATATTTGATACAAAAACATACCTTGGCATAGTAATCTTTCCAGACCCGACGAGCAATCTGATGACCTCCCAAGTCAAAAGCTTTGAACTTTATCTTCCCAATACTCAACTCTTCAGATGTAGGATATTGAGTTGGCTGATGCTGAACTAATCTCTATATATAACGAAAAATGCAATCAAACAATAATCAATTCAAAGACGATGCATTTGAGCTGAATCAAGACAATTAAACACCAACCAATCAATCAAATACACACAATATGAATCCTCATCACCCATTTGCTCATTTCCACTCAATTCAAGTTTTCTCAAAGATCCATTATAATTACTCCACCCATATCAAATTTCGTTCAGTCTGTCCCATAAAAATGCTAGCTTTCTACATTTAAAAACAATTTAGCCATTAACAAGATGATTCACATGTTTCAAAAGTTTTTCTTATACTCCGTGCGCATCAATCAACATAACATAATTCCTCCGTCTCTCTCAAATTGATATAATGCACTTCCTTTTTAAGTTTGTCAGGGAAAATAAATTGCTAGCTTTCTACATTTTAGACACAATTCAACCCATCATGCTTTACATATTTCAAAAGTACGTTTTTTCTTTCTTAAACTCTGTATCCAGTCAAACAACATAACATAATTCCTCCATCCCTCTCAAATTGATGTGATGCACTTTCTCTTTTAGTCTGTCAAAATAAATTGCTAACTTTCTACATTTAGAAACAATTTAACCCATGTATTACATATCTCAAAAATTCTTTCTTAAACTTCGTGCCCGATCAAAAAACATAACATAATTCTTACATCCCTCTCAAATTGATGTGATGCACTTCCTATTTTAGTCTGTCCCTAAAACAAATTACTACCTTTCTACATTTAGAAACAATTTAAACCATATAACAACAACAACATACCCAATATAATCCCAAACCATTTAACCTACATATTTCAAAATTACATCTTTTCTTTCTTAAACTCCGCATCAAATCGAATAAAAGGGGATTAATAGTACCTCATCTTTGAGCATATGAAGAAGAGTGGTCTTGCCAGCATTGTCCAAACCTAAGAATAAGATCTTAGCTTCCTTTTGCCACAAACCCAGAGAAGACAAAACTCCATAAAACCAATCCCACAAAAACATTTTTTTTTTTCAAATTCAAGAAAGATCTGGATTTTAATACACTCTTTTTGAAAAAAAAAATCAGATCTTGGGGTTGTTTAATTAATTGTTAAACTTCGAAATCAAAGATGATTAAAGAATTGATTAGGGTTTAGGTGAAGCTAAATGGGAAAATGAAATTGAAACTAATTTTTTAATGGAAAAAAAAAACAAATATATGGATGGATCTGAACTGGCATTAATTGCTGTCTTTTTTTTTTCTTTTTTAATGGTGGTAAAAACTCGAAAATAAAATATTTATTTTAATATATTAAATCTCCAAATCTAATCAATTTTCTTTTTGGTTTTCCAATTATAACAAGAATTAAGAAAACAAAGAGAGTATAAAACAAGTTAAAGGATCATATATTTAGTTATTTATCCGTTAATTTTATATATATAATATAATAAAACCATAATATTAACCTATTATGGCTGTTAATTACGAATATCACAATTCTTCATCAGATGCATGCCCTCACAATTAGACACATAATATTACCACATGATATTACTAGTAATATTAATACTAATGATTTTACTTTTCCTTTAGTCATTCAATTTCGTCTTCAAACTATTGAGCAATATCGGTCTATCCTTAAACTATTAAAAAAGTCTAAATATATCCTTAATCCTTAAACTATTAAAAACAATAAAAGTTTCCTAAACAAATACACTGATATATCAGTTAATACGAATAGAGATGCCCACTAAAAACTCAATAATAATACTATAGGATATTTATTTATATTAGTCACATGGTAATTTTGCAACAAAATATATTCCATACGATAATAATTGTAATTATTAAAATTAGTTTAATCTAGTTTCCTAAGATGTATTGGTCTAGGATTAATTTAGTTTCCTAATTTGAATTGTAGGACTAGTTTTCATTGTC
Source organism: Solanum appendiculatum (assembly GCA_018342035.1). NCBI lineage: Eukaryota > Viridiplantae > Streptophyta > Magnoliopsida > Solanales > Solanaceae > Solanum > Solanum appendiculatum. The sequence goes on from JAGDQO010001619.1 coordinate 157,491, forward strand.
CTAATTTGTGTTGGTCTAGGATTAATTTAGTTTCCTAATTTGAATTGTAGTACTAATTTTTATTATACTAATTTGATTTGGTCTAGGATTAGTTTCTTAACTAGTATTTAAGATTGGTTTGCCATTACTTTACTTAATTCCTATATTTGAATCTTTTAACATTAACATATTATGGCGGCCGCTAATTTCCAATACCAGAATTCTTCATCAGATGCATCTCTCGTAGTTCAACAAATAGATGATATTGATATTAATACTAATAATATTTTTCCTGATTTTTTAGTCGTTCAATTTTGTCTTCAAACTATTGAACAATATAGGTCTACAGACTTTAAACCACACCATGAAGAAACTCATACCAAATCCCTTTGTTTCAACCTTCACCCTTTTTTATACAAATCGTGTGATGACATGTTGTTCTATCGCGCTATGCGTGAAAAACTCGTAAATTTGGGTGAAGAATTCAATCAGAATTATCGTCACCTTGTCATCCGTGATATGCTAGGTAAGATACGTGAAATTTTGATTGATGATGATAGTATAAATTTGAAGGTTTATGTTGGTGTGACTATAGTCGTTGACCGGAGGATAAAGGATGGATCGTCTATATTGCAATCGGTAAATAGAATGGAAGTTGATGAAGATATTGTGAAGAATGATTGTGTGATTTGTTTAGAAGAGCTCGGAATGGAAAGGGAGTTGCTTTGCACGCCTTGCTCACATATGTTCCATGGATATTGTATTACAAGATGGTTAGAGAATGGTCATTCTTGCCCTATTTGCCGTCATGATCTCCTAACTAGTTAACAAATTAAATTTGTAGCGATGGATATTATTGATATGTTAGCTATGAATAATTTAGTGATAGATTAGCCATTTATTTTGTAGTTATTTCCATTTATTATTATTTTTGTAGTGAAAGGAAGAAAGAAGGATTAATTGATGAATAAGAAGACACTTTGATCAAGTTGAGAACTTTTGGCTCAATTAATTGCCTTTTTCTTTTACATTGATTGATATTTTATGGTAAAGTAAATTTATAGAATAATTCCATTCAACAATTATGTCTCTTTATAACATCGTCGTTTGTTCGAATCTTTTGTCATGAATGCATGAATACAATTTGGGAAATTAAGCCAACAATCTCAAATCAAATGTATGCAATACTAACCGTGCTGAAACTAACTAAAATGAACCTAGAATATCACTTATAAAATTTGTTTTTTCTACTTTCAATAGGGAAGTCAATGTTAAACCGAATCAATGATCTAATCATTTTTTTTCAATTATAACAGGTTTTAAAAAAACTGTAAAACAAGTTTAAAGATCATATTCTACGATTTTTTACAATTTTTCTTAAAATAATTTTGAGAAGTTGTGAACGGAAAAGGGCAAAATACGTTAGTTTGTTAATCTATCATCTTATAGTAGGGGTGTGCATTGGTCGGTTCGATTCGGTTTTATATATTATTGATTTGGTTTATTGGTTTTCGATTTTCAAATACGCTAAACCAACAACAAAACCAATAAGATATTTTTTATCGATTTTTGATTTATCGATTTTGGTCATTAGCGGTTCGGTTTCCAATTTAACCAATAAAAAAATGCTCATAAAATAAATATATAACATCTCCAACAATTTGCGGCGACATGATCACAATAACGTAACTTTACAGAATGTTCATAATAATAACTTACATGAAAAAAACTACATACGTGCAACACAAATAAAAGAACTAGGATAATAATGTGAATTGAAGGCTAAATGGTAGTAATTAGTAAAGTACTGATATTAATATTTAATATTTATATAGGAATAAAGTAATAGATTGTTATCGTATTAATGGTTATTGATTTACCCAATAATCTAATATTAAAAAATAAAAATTAAACCAATAACTCGATAATTTATTTTATAAAACCATTAAAAAATCCATTAATCCAATAGCATTTTTTTTTTCAATTTAATTTATTGATCGGTTCTCTTTTTGCACCCGGCCCATCTTATAGAAGTTCCCAATATTATTTTCTATTTCAAACTTAAACGATTAAAAATACTCAAATATTTGCGCACCGACATTCTTTAAACTATTAAAAACAATAAAAATTTCCTAAATAAATATCAATTGATACAAATAGAGATACCCACTAAAAACTCAATATATTGTAATTGTTAAAATTAGTTTAATTTAGTTTCGTAAGTTGTGTTGGTCTAGGATTAATTTAGTTTCCTAATTTGAATTGTAGGACTAGTTTTTATTGTACTAATTTGTGTTGGTCTAGGATTAATTTAGTTTCCTAATTTGAATTGTAGGAATAATTTTTATTGTACTAATTTGATTTGATCTAGGATTAATTTGCTTTTTAACTAGTATATATATAAGATTGGTTTGACATTATTTACTTAATCCCTCTATTTGAATCTTTTAACATTAACATATTATGACTGCTAATTTCCAATACCACAATTCTTCATGAGATGCATCCCTCATAGTTCAACAAATAGATGATCTTGATATTAATACTAATAATATTTTTCCTGATGATTCTTTAGTCGTTCAATTTTGTCTTCAAACTATTGAACAATATAGATCTAAAGACTCTAAACCACACCATGAGGAAACTCATACCAAATCCCTTTGTTTCAACCTTCACCCTTTTTATACACATCGTGTGATGACATGTTGTTCTATAGCGCTATACATGAAAAATTCGTAAATTTGGGTGAGGAATTCGATCAGAATTTTCGTCATGTTGTCATCCATGATATGCTAGGTAAAATACGTGATATTATGATCGATGATGATAGTATGAATTTGAAGGTTTATGTTGGTGTGACTATAGTCGTTGACCGGAGAATAAAGGATGAATTGTCTATATTGCAACCGGTAAATAGAATGGAAGTTGATGAAGATATTGTGAAGAATGATTGTGTGATTTGCTTAGAAGAGCTCGGAATGGAAAGGGAGTTATTGTGCACGCCCTGCTCGCATATGTTCCATGGAGATTGCATTACCACATGGTTAGAGAAAGGTCATTCTTGCCCTATTTGCCGTCATGATCTCCTAACTAGTTAACAAAATCCGTAGCGATGGATATTATTGATATGTTAGCTATGGATAATTTATTGATAGATTAGCCATTTATTTTGTAGTTAATTCCATTTATTATTATTTTTGTAGTGAAAGGAAGAAAGAAGCATTAATTGATGAATAAAACACACTTTTATCAAGTTGAGAATTGTTGGTTCAATTATTCACGTTTTTCTTTTACATTGATTGATATTTTATGGTAAAATAAATTTATAGAATAATTTCATGTTAGTGTAATTCCACTTTACAATTATGTCTCTCTATAACATCGTCGTTTGTCCAGATCTTTCTTTGTGCATGAATACCACTTGGGAAATTAAGCCAACAATCATAAAAGCAACTGTGTCAACTCAAATCGAATTTATGCAAGATGAGAATACATAGTACTAGCCGTGTCGAAGCTAACTAAAATGAACTTGTAATTATCACTTATGAACTTTATTTTTCCTACTTTTAATAGGGAAGTCATTTTTAAGGAACTTATTTCCGGTAGAAAATGTTTAACCAACTAAACATTAAAAATTGCAAAACATTTTCCTCCGTACCAAACACACTCTAATTTCAGTTTAGTTTTCCTTATGCTTTTCTGTAACCTTGAGGGCCTTGTAGAAAATATTCCCCCGTTTCAATTTATTTGTGTTACTTTCCTTTTTCTGTCAACTCTTTAATTTCAATTTTTCATGTGACATGTTTAAAGCCATAAGATTCAAAAGTCTTCATTACATTCTTAAACTTCGTGCCAAGTCAAAACCAGAAAACAAATCTAAACGGTGGGAGTAGCAAGTATAAGAAAACATCATCATATATTAACACAAAAGGGGAAGAAGGAAACAACATTCATTGTACATGTGCCAAGCCCTTTGTGAATGCATGTCTCCTTACATTATAGTACAGGAAATTACACTCAAATGTTTAGTTTCAATACAAGAAGAGTTTTTCGATTCACCTCTAGTTTCCAGCAAAACAATACCTTCAGGAGTTGGGAAAACTGAAGGTACTCGGAGGAAACTGAAAGTCGTTTAGGAAATGGTAGCCGGAGACAGATAATGCTTATATACACACCTCACAAAAGGTTTTCATGGCTCTGACCAATATAGTACTTGGCATGTTAGCCAGCATCTCATGAACGCTTTCAGATCATGGCAAGCTCAATGGTCAAACGCCTCCATAATTATTATGAGGTAGGACTCTGCTCCCGAGCCTTTGCCAGCTTTGCTTGGGTAAGCCTGTCCAGGATAGAAGGTTCCAGAGGAATTGGATCAAGACATCGCTCAGCAGCAGCAACAATTACCTGTTCGTTCAGGAAGATAAGTTCATTTAATCTCTTGTCAGACAAAAGAACAGTTGAAGCAATAACTCTATCGACATGTACAAGCAAATAAACAGCAGTACAATGGACCCTTTGAGAACTTTCATACTGCACAGAAGGAAGTCATTGAAGAGGAGACACTAGCCAAAGGTTCCTTCGACATAGTAGCTGTAAAGAAGATATATAGGCATTATCTCTTTACCTCATCAAGCAAAAAATCAACAGCAGCTTCATCATCGGCAGTGTCCTTCAGAGTAGTTTTAAGAAAATGGATGTCCAGCTGAATTTGTTGAAATCCACTACGGTTAAAAGTCTGAAGTCGGACAAATTCTTGTAAACTCTTCAAGCAAAGTTTCACGATAGTAGTTATTACTGATTCCTGAAAAATCAAGGGCATTCTTATCCATTGTTCTTCAAGACAAATGAAGTTTACCAAGTGACAAACACTAGCACCCAACCTGTGTATGTTCAACTTTTGTGAAAATTTCCATCTTCTGCTTAAACAATTTCGCCAAATGGGACTCAAGAAGTTGACTTCTGGCCTGGTGAGTATTTGACCGTACCATTCTGTCATCTCTTAATGGATTACTACGGGAGGAAGTGGTGCTCCCACTGCTGTCAGAACGGCGATGCTTACGCTGGATCCCTTCAGGCAATATACTCTTTACTTCTTTAACAATACTATCTAGCTGGCAATAAGATCAAAAAGAAAATGTTAATTCTTGTAGTACTCTTATTTCATGTATAACCAATTACATAATTACAATGAGGGGACAGTTTTCGCCCACGCTGCACATTAACTTCCCGTTCTTATAACAGGAAAAGAAGATAAAGCCAAAAATTACCTCTTGAAGAAGCAGATCAACAAACATATGAACTTCTCTGGGCTCTTTATGCTGTACAAACAGGAAAAGGTAAGGCAAATTAGCACAAACCATCACATTGCTCCTCTTGGGTAAATACTCCTACCTCACCATATGTTCTGCTTACCTTGACCCAATTTGGCGTTAAAAACCTTTTATTCAAGACAACTGATATCTTCTGAGTTCTCATGTTAATATACTGAGAATAAATGGAGATGAAGAGAATCAGAATTTTGATTTCATACTCTACTAATGGAGGTAACAAAAAAATTATCAACAAACTTCATGTTTCATTAATAAAACTATAATCAAGGTTCAAGCTAAGAAGATAATTTGAAAATTGAAACAGTGAAAGATGCTACATAGATAAGTAAGCAATCCATATAGGACATCATCAAGAACCTTCACAAGCAAGCATTGGGAAAACGTATGAAATCATTTAGATACAAGAAAAACGTCTTTATGGCCTACCCACTAACAAAAATTACATTCAGCAGTTCTACTAGATAGAATTATAGAAAGATGTTACTTCTTCCAAAATGTGCTAATTCATTTACTGGATGAAAAAGTATTTCACAAAAAAAAAAACATATAGCTTATTTTTTAGACATGTAAGGATTTAACAAATAACAACAACCAAGCACTAAAACAGTGTGTGTGCTTATATGATCTGGGATCCCCTTATACAAGTGTTACCTATAGCTTTTGCATACTGCATAACCACTTTTCTCCCAATAGAAGATTTTTACACAGTAAACTTCTGTAGTTCTAGAAGTCTACCATTAAATTGCTGTATGTTTCTTAAAGAAACTACATACCAACTTGTTAGCAATAGAAGCCTAACCATGGTAAAGACATTAAACTCTCAGTAGTTAAGCAAAATAATTCAGATTCTGTAGTTAAGTCAGTCACTGAAACAGAATAATGGTGTTGGGCATCTGTAAGAGAAAGAAGATGCTCAGAATATAAATAACATACATGCTGCAAGAATTTTTCACCAGCTGCTCTGAAGGTGCGACAAATTTCTGCAGGAACAAAAGCTGGACCATTTTCATAGCCCCGAGACCCACCACCAGAGAAAGACGTGGCAATTTCCTGAAAGATTTGAAAAGTTATAAAGTGCCAATTAAATGGGGCGGAACATATAATTATACAGGCCTTAACTATTAGACCACCCCTAACCTCGGTAATTCTGGGAACGGCATTTTGCTCAACAAAAACAGAGAGTTGAGCCAGCACAAGAACAAGCCCAGGAAGTAATTTGTCACTCTGTATTCCCTCCTGAAAGCTTAGATCTTGACCGGCTGGATATTTCTTTCCAGAAAGTAAGAGAAAATGATCATTAAGTTTCCTGAAGAAGTCCTGAAATCCTTCTTGTACCCAGTCAATGACCAAGTCTCTCAACTTAGAAAGCAGTTCCAAGTTTTCATCAAGAAGTTGACGGAAATCCTGTCATACAAGAAATCAAAGCAAAGGTGCAACTCAGAACAGAATTCACTAGGAATTAAGTGCCTGTAATCGTGATTTTATAGCTTTATCTTTTTTTTTAGAAGGTAGGGTTCCTTGTGATACAGGAAGCAAGTTTATTTATCTTTGATATAGGGTGCTAGTTTTTGTCTAGTTGAGTTATAATTCAGGTAGTTGTTTTGTCCTAATTAATAGTTAAAACTATCTGTCAATTACTTGAGATCAATTTTATTGATGTCTTGAGCAAAGACCACAGAGAGCATAGAAGCATTTCAATAATTTAATGGCAGCGCAAATTTGAAAAAGCATCCTCATATTGTTAATGCATTCCAGAGAACTATTCACAAGAAAATTAACTCACATGGAAATGGATTTTACTTATTGGAAGTTCTCCACCTATACTCATAAGAACTCTTCAGTCTTTTACTTCTATATCATGTAGATTTCGTAATTGATGTCCAAGTAGGCTCTAACACTGAAGCTAAACACCGTAAGGGCAGAAGTAGAATTGATCAACATATACCATCAACTTTAAAAATCACTCCCGTCACACCCTCCGATGAAGTCTAAATCTTGAGGGGAATACATAACTAGTGAAGTAATAACTTTAATAGTTTTGAACAAATACAAGAATTATTTGACATAAAGATAAATAAGAACTTTGAATAATTCCGCCACAGCTTATTTTACCTGTAAGACATCCATACTGCCTTGCACTACTGCCTTTTTACTGGCCTCAAGGGTGGCCTGCAAAGAATTTTCTTCTTCAATACCCTCCACTTGATTGCCTACTTTGACGACAACACCTGGCAATTCAAAAGAACAAAGAATAGCCAAAATCAAGATGCATTAGAACTCATGCAACATATGTGGTTTCAATATTAAGGTCATTGTATTGATATAAAGAGTTTATTTTTCTCAAGGTTAATCATTTGGATTGAGCGAACTTCTCTGGTTAAGAAATTTTACTATGGACCATACATTGAGCTTTGGATCTTACATGGAGCAAAATGTATACATTCTTCAGTTTTATATCCTTTCAAAAGACAAAAGATAAGTTGAATCCATTTTGAGCTGTTCATTGAAGAATCTTACCCAATCAACTCATGATACAAAATATCCAACTTTAGGCAGATAGAGTAGGTTCTTTGTGAAGAAGGGACTGAAAGCTGGTTCTGCATTTCAATTTCGGGAAATCAGTAAATTCTTGTTTTTATTTTATTTTTGAGAAAGAATAAGTTCTTTTTTTTATTTTTGAGTTAATGGAAATCAGAGGTTCGTTGGTTTGCACATCCTTGTTAGAGATATCTTTATATCTCTTAACTAATCTGTTACATATCTATTTGTATTGCTACTGTATCTTCTTCTTTTTTAATTTTTATTTACATGTTATCTATTATTTCGATTTAACAGTACAAACCTGAAATATCAAGTAGAAGATGGCTAAATCTGCTAGCAACGTATTGTTTAACGGCAACATGAGCAGCCTGAAACGACAGAGTCAGTACATCAATGACAATCGAGCATTACAGACTAATAAGAGGTAGCTGTCTTTTATATGCAACCTCCATAGTAATATCACGCAAACCAGCCTCAGGCAACACTCCATCCATGAGAAGCACATCGGTCCAAATAATCCCTGATGAAATATGAGTGCCATAAGATACAATCAGTCATTGTTACAGTGTCCCAACACAAGTGTTGTCCATGAAAAGCTTGGTTACAGAAACAGCGGACTTGAGATTTTGGAAAGCAGAAGAAAGCTAAATAAACAAGCAAGACTGAAACTAAACAAAACAATCAATATATCAAACATCTATAGCAGGGAGCAACGCTGTAAGGTAAATAAGAAAACGAAGTCCAAATAAAGGAGTTGAAGAGAAGCAGTTGAAAATGCAAAATTAAAGTTGAATAAGCAAAATAAAATAGAAGCCCATTTTATAATGTCCATGAGGTGAATGCTAGTTAAACTTACTTAACATGGCAACAAGATCAGAAGAAGCAAGTTGTTTCTTGATGTGCTGCTGGGTGGCTTCAAAGTGCCTAAATTTGGTAGTAATCACAGATGCAAAAATATGAAGCACAAATGATAATGAGAGAACAAAATCAGCTTCACCAAGAAAGGGATGTGGTGAATAAGAAGTGCGTACATTTTAGGTAAGTTTTGTGCAAGTCTGGAAAGTTGCTGTTCTGAATCATGGAAAATAACTCGATAAGCACGGACAGCCTCAGAAAATTCACGAATAGAAGCCTAAGTCATGAATAGGACATGCATTAGTGCTCAGAAGGAAAAAAATGAATAATACAACCATACAATTCAAATCCAGAAGAAAGGAATTCCAGAAGCATACTTAAGATCCCAAATATGTGTTCTTTTGGTTTCACCATCGTGTATTAAGCTAAGTGCGGGGAACTAGCATGTCGCATAGCAAATATCTCAGCAGAGTGGTATTATCTTTCACATAAATGGGCAAGTCATGTCATAATGCAATTCAATTGAAGTTTAATTATGGTTAGTTTCTTTTTTCAAGTATCATTCACACCCTTTTTGTAGTGATAATTTCCACCTCTTTGCAAGGTTAGGAGGGGTACTCATCTTTAAAAAAAAGTAAAGGAAATAGTGTTAGTAATGTAACTCACCAAAAACATCATTGTCATTATTCATATCCCTATCCTTAGTTTTAGTTATCCTTATCCCATTTTTTGATAACCAAAAGCCTCCCTTACCCCACTTGTGGGATTACACGGGGTATGTTGTTGTTGTAAAAGTCTCCCTTAATTTAAAGCCCCCATTCTACACTAGGATCTTCACATACTTTATTTTGAAAAACATTTGACAAATCAAATTGTATATTAAAACCTCTTTCACTCCTGATTCCCTCCATTCTCCCTTCTTTCTCCCTCTTCTTCTGTCTTAGTCATTCTATCTATTCGCTATCGTCTCCCCCTTTCTCCTCTCCCTGTCTTCAATCTCTCCCTCATATTCTTCTCTCTTTCTCCTTCTTGTTTCTTCCCCTTGCTTCTTTCTCATCTCTTTTTGGTATTTACATTGTAGCCTAAGATTCCAACTTCAAAGCATGAGTAAATGACCTTGCTTTAACGCACCTCATGAGCAGCAGAAGTAGCTGATTCAGGAAGGTTTCCTTGATCTGCTGAAGCAGGGGGTATTTCCTTAGATTCCAGATGGAGATCCACAAGGAACTGTTCTAACTTTTCAAATAGTTGCACCTTCAAATTATCAACCTGCATAAAACATATACATTCAAAGATCAACATGTTAATTTTCGCTCACACTCTTTATAATTATGGCTTCACAGCCTTTTTGATTTTAATACAAGATGCTACCATTTAAAAAAAAAAGATCAACATGCAAGAAGAAGACAATAGAAGTTTCAGTAATCTCCATTGCACCAATAAACACATGAATTTTTGTTTCAGTTATTTTTAGTATTTACAAACTAAACTTGAACATAGACAGTTATTCCCACATTGATATCCAAAGAATACGAGGTCATGGGTTTCCTCTTTACATCATATATTTTTCTTTTCATCTTGAGGGAAATTATTTCGACAAGCATGCAATGTATAATCCATACCATGAGACCAGCATACAAATAATTTTAGTTACCAACAAACCACCATATCCTTTTGGCTCTATCAACATACAAAAATGACCACATTTACTATTGCACTACATAAAAACACATCCTTCACAGTTTCAATTCTCTACTTGAGAAAAGAAGAGGATAACATTGAAGAGGCATATTAGACAGAAGAAGCTGATTCTAATTCAGATGTACTGGCAAGTGGCAACCGTAGGGTTTTGATGATAATTCAGGGGACATAAGGTACCTTTGTCTTATGTTCCTCAGACTCTTCAAAATTGTAGTCAGGTGCATGTCGGATCCTCCAAAAGAAGTTTATTTTGGATGATCTGACATAGGTGCAGCGACATTTTTGAAGAGTCCTAGTAACATAGCTTATGTCTATGTTCCTATTTTAATAGGAAACTTATCATAATCCTTTTAAAAGACCAAAAATATTTTAAGTTATTAAAGGCACATATTTTTAAGACAAACTGTAAAAGGATCTTAGTATATGGCTATCCAAAATATACGAAAGCCATTTTAATATGTATTTCACGCGTTGCTTACCCACATCCCTTCCCAGCCATTCTTACATCAATGATGTAATTCATCAAGTTAACCCATTGTGCAATTAATTCACATCGGACCAAACTTTCAACAAAATGCAGCAATTTCACTAGCTACTGCCGAGCAAGGCATGGATAAAATTGAGATCATCGGCATCCTCATCTTCACTCTTCACAGGATGGAGAGCTGAGGAAACAACTAGAAGCTAAGCTTCTTGCTGAGAGAGGGACAGTGATATGCCAAATGGGAGTGCAGAGTGCATTTCTTTACACATTTTATTTGAACTAAAGGAGACTGAAATTCTTATGAAATTAAAACTCCGTTCTAACATTCCAGGATAAATTGAACCATGCAAAACAAGTACTAGAAATGCTCATATATAGAAGCTGAAAAAAAGGTGTGATACAAACCGGAAAATTTAACTGCTTAAGGAGCATAACAGCTTCAGCCCTGGCTTGTATTGATTCAGAATCTGAAAATACCTTTCCCTGTAACCAAAGAAAAAGTAATATGAAAGCTCAACTCTGATCATTTTTGCCAAGTTCTTGATAGAAACCCAAAATGGCTTGAACCAGTGTTCTGCAAAATTTGTATTCAGATTCATCTTTTTCCCTACTCCTTCAAAATTAGCCCTTAGAGAGAGGGCAGATCAAAACATTCCCCAGCATGGCAGAGATCTAAATGGTTCATAGGGATAATGAAACTTTGCTCTGTTTGTTTAGAATGGAGATGAAAGGAAAGGAGAAGTAACGCTGGACAACTTAAACACAAAATCAACACCCCCCCCCCCTCCCTCTATCCCATTTTTATGTGACACACTTTCCTTTTTAGTTTGTCGCAAAAAGAATGGCACCTTTCTATTTTAAAAACAATTTAACTTTAAACTTCTCATTTGCCCTTAATTAGATGATTTATAGCTGCACAAATGTCTATGGCTTGCTGAAGACCACAAGTTTCAAAAGTTTTTCTTTATTCTTCGTCTTCTCTCCTCCCTTTCCCTCCATCTTAACAAAATATCTAATTCAGTTTAAGTACCTCAACCAACTATGGCCTCTCTCGACAAAGTAACTGCTAACTAGAAAAAAGGAGAAACCTGCAAGTCCGTTGTAATAACAGCAATTGCTTCCTCTGAGGCACTTTTGCAATCCTGGAATGAAGAGTCTCCATATGCCTGGTGATGAAAAAGTACTGACATTAAAGATGAGACTTTGACATGCATTTACATCATACAAACAGGAAAAACAGTGGAACAAAGATCACTATGCACAAACCTTGAAAATGGGCATGGCTCCAGTGTAGTATTTCACAGCCTCAGCATAGGCTTCTGATTTGATACACTTTGCTAACCTAGCGGGTAGATCATATATGAACTGCTCTTTTCCACAGAAAATGAAATCCATGTAACTCACAAATAACCAGAAACCAACTCTTATACAATGCATAGCAACATACAACATAAAGTTGCATTTTATCTATTTCGGAAAAGAAAGTTACATGATGAACCTGAACAACAAGTCTATAAGACTGCGAAGGTAAAAAGAAATTTTATTTTTTTCAATTGACATTAGCATTTATTTACAACTTCACCAATCCTTTTTTGACCATTTAATCATGTGAACTATTAAGAGCTCCAAAGATCCAGTGGCTAAAATATGGAATCGATAATTCCTCCCTCCCCAGACCCCACTTGTGGGATTTCACTGGGTATTTTTTTTTTTTTTTTTTTTTTTTTGACAAGGGAAACCCACAGCCGCTACCCTTTGGGTGCGCACAGAGTAAAACCCCCGCTCCTATGCAATAGCTCGCAAACCACACAGGAGAGGTAACCCGCACTAGGCAAGCCCGGTGCGACGAGCTCGACCCAGAAGCCAAACCCCTTGCTTTCGCTGGCAAGGGGTTTCGAACCTGAGACCTCCAACATGGAAGTCCCAAGCCAAAACCACTGGGCCACCCCGAAGGGTTGATTTCACTGGGTATGTTGCTGTTGTATAATTCCTTCTTCTTCCTAAAAACAATTTTTACTTAATAAGTAAATTGCTCTACATATACCCCATGAATAATGAGTTCAGGTAGCTTGTACTGGAAGTTAGATGATACCATTCTTCAATTAACATCTGGATCAATCTATTTCACTGCCGAATGAGCATCTTATTTACCCTTGCTTAAATTATTTTTTTTGTATAAGTATTTCCCTTGGTTAAATCATAAACAGTCAAAAGTCAACCAGCTCAAAATATCGTGCGTATGAAGGAAATGCTTATTCCTCTATCCTCATCACTAACAGCAAACATCAACTTAGTTGTAAAGGTTGTTATAAGAACCCACAGTTGGTAACTTCAATACTCAATAAGAAAAGACACATTTCACAATTGCGTAAAACATTGCAAGAGCTTAACACCTGACTTTAGTACCTGAACTTTGCGTAGAAGATTACGGGTCCGATGCAATTTCTCTATGTGTTCCCTCTTCTCAAAAAGAGAAGTATTGACCCCATCACTTTTAGATTGCACGGAGATTATCTGCAAATAATTTTTTTGAGAATGGTAACAGATTATCTGCAAATAATTGAAGAAAATCTAATTCTTGATACACATCTTTCAGTGTTTTGCTGCTTAGGTCATGATTATAACCCAAAAAAAGTTTTAAAATTCTTTAAACAAGTAAAAAGGGAAAAAAGAAATAAACAAAAACCTTTTCAAGAAGCTGCTCCATATTTGTCTCCATGCCAACAATATTGTTTTTCATCCTGGAAAGGTAATCATATAGGTGATTTCTTTATTAATGCCAAATGAGAACATGACAAGATAAAACCCAGTTAGTCCTGATTCAACATATAAGCTGAAGCCAAGCATAATAAGTTTAAGAAACCTCTAACAGTTGCCTGATCCCCCTTATTGAACAGCAGAAATTGAGGACCCATGAAACATGCTATAAGTACTAACAAACTCAACCTACGTAGAGTTAAGTTGCAACTATACCCCCTAATATTTGTCTCTCAAGGGATGGAATGGGTTTGGAACAACTTTCTAGAACATGGCTTACCTTTTAATTGTGTCTGTGGCACTTACGAACTTGTTGTAATTTTCATATACCAGCATTTGCAGGTCAGTATCGAGATTCTTTATCTCAGCAGCCATTTCAACATGCCTCTGAAGCAGACCTTCCAAATTGGACTTCTGCACCTGTATGTTTGGTGAAATATATGACATTCGTCCCAGACAAATGAAATCAAAAGTCATATTTATTTTTTCCACGACTAGAAAAGATGGCAAGATTAAAAGATCAGCTTACTCCTTGGGCAAGCAACAGTTTAAGTAAAGACCTCTCTGATAAGTACAAAAGTTTTACGGAAGACGCCTTAGTCAAAGCCAAACCAACACGGCCACTGTGTCAAAGTTTGCTCCTCTGACTTGGGTAGGCTGAGATAAATGGGGAAGCATATTCTACTAGGAATACTGATTGATTCTATTGCAATAGACTGCTGACTGAAAGTATGACAACTCAGTTTCCTTTTCTTTTCTTCCAGTTACAAGGATTAAACTGCTATGGGAATTTCATGCCTCTTCTTGTATTCTTTTAGGCTTCTGGTGAAGTTAAAAAATAAAAATGTCATCAGAAATTTGTGTGCCGCATATCAATAGGAGCCATTACCCTATTCCATTAAACAAGGTGGAGTTTGAATTTTATACCATAGTTAATATGTATTGACATCCAAAATCCCAACTACCAATGTAGTATCTCAGGTATTCCTATTTGATGGTAAAAGAACCCAAAGTTGTAGTATATCTTCATGATTGTTGACAATATCTCTGTCTTTTAATAAGTAATAATTTTATTCATACAAATGCACAATAGGTGACTGTTCTTATCAAAAGCTTTACAGTTTCTATTGACCAAAAAAATAAATTACAGTTTCAGCTACAAATAGCTCAAAAAGTTTAGATCTTTAATACAAGAAACATAGTGCTGCCTGCTCTGAGGAAAAGGAAAAATAGAATATCCAAACATCTTCTCGTAAGGCTGTAAGAATTAATTACTACAGTCAGGCCTCTCTATACCGGTCATCCTCCATAACAACATTTCACTATAGCATCCAAGTTAGTTTTTGGAACCGATTTTTAATCTTATGTTATACGATATGTTCTCAATAACAACATTTCGCTATAGCAGCCAAAAAATATGTTATAGAGAGCTTTGGCTATATATGTTCAAAACATTTTATTTTCTCTTTCCAAAGATGTCGATACAAACAAAAAAGAGTGAGCAATCCAGATTCTTCCTAGTTTATATGTATTGCCTTCCCATGTTTGTTGATGATGCTATAAGTGACAATTCAAATAGATTGGGAAAAATGAAAACAGGGAAATCAAGATTTACTTGTTAAGAATTTGTAAACTAAACTGAAGCATCCACATTTCAAGCATTCTTTCTTTTTCAATTGTACCTAAACCATGTAAATGATAGAAGGATTTGCCTGCGTTAGATTGGGGTAAGACCTCAGTGTAACTACTGAAGTCTTTCTTTGTTTAGCTCCCATAATAAACTTGGCTGAATTTGGCGTAGATAAGTACTATGCACTTCTACGCTCCTTTCCTGCTAGTGGATCAGTCTCATACTTACAGTACTTTACTGGAGAATGATATTAGATGTGCACATACATAAAGAAGCTGCAAGAACCTTCCAGGCCTTGAAGCTAATAACTCTAACAGGTGTATTACCAAAGAAGAATCTTTTCTTCATCTCCATAAGTTGGGAAGATAAGAAATTAAGTGATTATTGCAAGCTTGTAAATGGGGGAAGCAATTTCTGGTTTTTGAAGAAGAACAAAGAAAAAGCTGATATCTTTGAGACTTTGATGCAACAGAAATTTGCGTAAGCAATAAGCCTGTTATGTAACTTGCTTAGTTGAACATGGAATTTCCTGAAGACCAACAGGTAAAGCTTGGACGGAAAAGATAAATATGGTTCACTATGTTACTCCATTGTTCATTAAACAATTAAAAAGTTATGTTCCATATCCAAAACCATATTATCATCTACTTACTCCTCCATCCTTACAAAAGCATTACTTCACAAAGTAAGATAGATGATCAAACACCTGAACCTTTCTAAACTCACACATCCTCTTAATACCATTTTCTTAGTCCTCCTTCTACCATTATTTAAGTACGAACCCCTTCAAATCGAAACAACATCTTTCTAAGACATTTTCAATAAACTTGTCTAAACAAGTCCTAAAATCTTTTAATTTTGTAGTGTACACAGATATACTTTCTTGGAACTACAGAACTCAATAAAATTATTGCTTTATTAATAAACAAAAATTGATCTTTTTCCTCATAGCCATATTCTAAGCTAGCATTTAGCCATAGATGGATCAGATTTTGAATATCTGTTTGGTCATAGATTTCGAATCAAATTCTGAAAATCTGTAGTCAAAAAAATTTCAAGTCCTAAAAACTGAGACTTCAAGTCACAAAACTTCTAATATTTTCCAAGTCCAAAGACAACTTCAAAAACTCAAATTTTTCAAGTTTCAACTTCAAAATCGGCCAAATGGGAGCGTAAATTGCTAAAAAAAGTTATAAATCAAACTACAACTAATTCAACCCATTTTTTTTTTCAAAATCAATCTACAACAAAATGAAGTAGTAAGCAAGTAAATGAGAGGGCATACTAGTAAATTCATGTACTGATCGGCATCGAAGGCAGTAGTGTTAATGGTATCCAAAGTTGCGAATCTGGAAGAAGCATTAGCCGGAACTGAAGTAGCATTAGGATCTGGAGAGTAAAAGCTCGATAACAGATCTCTCATTCTCTTCGCTTTATCGTCAATCGGTACTTCATCATCCACACCCATTTTTTTCGGTCTTCAAGAATTCAGTATCAGTTCCTTCAGCTCAACAAACACTTCAATGGCGGAACTGAAGAATTTGAGATCTATCGGTCGTTAACTATGGCAGTGAAAAAAATTGACTTGGAGAAGATGACTCAGATAATTTGTTGAAAACTCACAATAGTCCCTTAAATTTGAAGTTCTATTCAATTAGTCCTCAATATTTTTCCTATTTCGTCGTCTCAGGATCAAATATACTTCTTAACTTTACCATTTATTAAAAGACATTTCATCTTAAAGCATATTTATTCTAATTTTTAAAAAAAAGTTAAAATAAACTTTTTAATTTAAAAAAAATGACATGGCATTAAAATTCAATAAATATGTAATCGTCAACAAAAAGAATACATATGTTCTATTTGAGTAACTTGAGACAGTCTGAAAATGCTTTAACATCTTTTCATGCGATACAAATGGAATTTACGTTGGAAAAATTACTAAATTACACAGCTTTAAATAAATTATTTTCCTATATCTTTTAAAAATTTCTAAAATCTTTTATTTTAATAATGTATCCATATTAATGTATTTGTGCTTTCACTAATGTATCCGGATTGAGAAATCCATTATTTTAATAATGTATCTGTATTAATGTATCCGCGCTTTCACTAATGTATCCGGATTGCTGTATTAATGTATTCGCGCTTTCACTAATGTATTCGGATTGAGAAATCCCTTATTTTAATAATATATATGTATTAATGTATCCACACTTTCATTAATAAATCCGGATTGAGTTAATTTTAAGGGATTATTGTAATTAGAAAAAAAGTAGGAATAGATAGTAATTTCATCTTTACACTATGTGATTTATGTAACTTATACATTTATGTTATGTATAGTGATGAAAAGTATATAGTGGATGATTCAAACTCGAAAGATAATGAATATATCACCTCAACATTTTTCCAATTAATATATTAACCTTTTGTTTGCGATAACATCATATGTGCAACATATTTAAGATTATATAATTTTTTTAAAAATATTTTCTATCAAATTAAATTAAGATAAATAAATTTAAATAGATTATTTTCTCTCAGTAAGATATTGGAGACTTGAATAATGAAAATATTTTCAAGGCATGATAAAAAAAATGGGATCCTGTATTATTAAATAAAAGATTTGTCAATTGGAAAATATTTTTTGAAATTAAGAGCAAATATAAGGAAAGATAGAAGAAACCTACCTAAATTAGTAGGTTTATTAGCTGTCATTGTACAGCCAGCCAACCATAGTACACCTATGACACAACTTTCCTTAAAAAAAAATTAATAATCTCAAAAAAGCTTCTTCCTCTCCCCCTATATAAACCTCATTCTCTCTTCCTTTATAACATTCTTTCAACCTTTTGGTTCTACAACTTCCCTCTTTGCAAAGGTAAGCCTCATTCTCCTATACCCTTTTTCCTTTTTTTGCCTTCTTTATGTTTTCTTTATTTTGTGTGTTTTGATTTTGGTTTTTGTTTGTTCTTTATGTTTTTTAGTTCTTTTGTTTGATGATTTTTCAATCTGTGTTGATGGTAAAGAGAAGATGGATCTTATGTCTATAAAGATTTGAACTTTAGTACTTTTACCCCTTTATATAGGGATTAGAAAGTTCTTCTGTTTGTTGTGTTTGATGATTTTCCAATTGTGTTGAGGGTAAAGAAAAGATGGATCTTATGCCTATAAAGATTTAAACTTTTTTATCTGAGAAAAGAAAAAAGATTTGAACTTTAGAAATTTTACCCCTTTATATATATAGGGATTGGAAAGTTCTTCTATTTGTTTTGTTTGATGGTTTTTGAATTTGTGTTGATGTAAAGAGAAGATGGATCTTATGCCTATAAAGATTTGAACTTTAGTACTTTTAACCCTTTATATAGGGATTAGAAAGTTCTTTTGTTTGTTTTGTTTGATGATTTTCCAATTTGTGTTGATGGTACAGAGAAGATGGATCTTGTGCCTATAAAGATTTGAACTTTTTTTATCTGAGAAAAGAAGAAGATTTGAACTTAAGTACTTTTAACCCTTTATATAGGGATTAGAGAATCAGCTTTGTTGGATAGGTTAATCATCTGGTCTCAACTAATTTGGTGACTCTTAATTTAGTGACATTTGTATTAGGGTTTGCAAAAACAGTAATTTAGATAATTTCTTTTAGTAAAAAAATGAATTTTTTTTGAAGGTTTCAAACTCACATTTCCAAATCTTTCAAAAATCCAAAAGGATTTGAAGACTAGTTTTTTATTTTGTTGAAAGGTTTGAAGGATTTTGTGTAAGGTATCCATACACAGTACACACTACCCTCCCTAGATCCCACTTTTGGAATTACACTTGTATGTTGTTGATGTTGTTGTTGTTATTTTTGTTGTATTTGAAGAATTAAGTTGAGAGATCTTTAAAAGGTTAGGACTTTTTTAGCAAAAACATTTCAGTCAAACTCTTACCGAAAACTCAATATTTGAGTTTGCAAACTATGATTTCGTGAACTCTAAAATCGATTCATTAGTTGATTGGATATGTTCTTTCTGTGTTTGAATTTTGTTTTTGCCTTTTGATCGCGTTTCTGAAAAGTTTTCTAATATAGTCTGTTGTATATGATTGCAGATCTTTTTTTGTGAATACTTTCACTTGCTTTCTGGATTTGGATATTCTACTCAGGAAATTATTGGTTTCTGGAAGATTGATTGGGGTTTCTTACAAAGTTCCAATGTTTGATTCTTAGTTTCAAAATTTCTTTATGTCATTCTCTATTCGCGTGCGTCGAGTTCGGATTCTGCATTCTTTCTCAGTAGTCTTTCTTTACTGGTTCTACGTGTTTTCATGAACTAGCCGTCATCATTCTCTTGTTCATGTTTAATTTAGAAATTCCATAGCCACACTATCAAAAGTTTGGTGCTTTAACAAATTATACATAGCTCCCTGTTATTCCATTTTTTATCATTCATTAAATCTCCCTGAGAGACATGGCTTTGACTCCACAATTGGTGAGTTCTGGTTCAGATGCAGACCAGAGGTATGCAAAGTTTGACGAAAGGAAAAGGAAGAGAATGGAATCCAACCGTGAGTCGGCCAAGAGGTCACGGATGAGGAAGCAGCAGCGTTTGGAGGAGTTAAGTAACGAAACAACACAGCTGCAGAACCAGAACAGTATCTACTGCGATAAGATTGATTCTGTTGAAAGGAACTATCGTGCCATTGATGCAGAGAACAATGTGTTGAGGGCTCAGCTTGCAGAATTGACTGAACGGTTGAATTCACTGAACTCACTCACCCAATTTTGGGCTGATACTACTGGATTTCCTGTGGACATTCCTGAAATTCCTGACACTTTGCTGGAGCCATGGCAACTGCCTTGCCCAAGTCAACACTGCTTCTGATATGTTCCAGTTTTGAGCTGCTGGGCTGATGATTTACAAGAATGGAATAGAGAAAAGCGTATTAAATATCTAGTTTGATATTAGCAAATGTAGCTTTTGTTTCTGACTAGTCATGGTTGGTTTTGGCTATTATCTATATTTGAATATCTAGTTTGTTGTTTTTAGTATTTTGGCGACTTTATTTCGTCTGTTGGATTATATATGCATCTTTTGGAGTACTATGAATGGGATGGCCCTTCTTGTTTCTATGAAATTGCTATGTTCATTCTGTGAGTTGTGGATCTGTTTATCCTATTTTTTCCCTGCATCATGTGTTCACTGTTTTGATCATTGGATGTCAATGCTTATAGGGCAAAGAGTTTCCACAAGGAACTCTTTTTTCTGTCCTTTGATTTGTTCAGAGTTGAACAAGTGTTATGTCTTCCCATCTGTCGTCTTGGTTGACAGTTATTTGTCATCTGTGTTAGTGGGAGATGGCAGGTACTCGTAAAATTAAATTGGTGGTTGGACAGTATAAGCTGATTTAGATAACACGATTATTCATCATTGGATTTTCATCCTCATGTGCAAGTTCTTAAGTAACTCATATTGGAGTTATACTTGAATCAAACTGATATAATTAGGAATGATTTTTATAAAGAGTTGAATCTAAGAGAGGGTTGGTGCTTTTTCTTTTAGTTGTTGTAAAGATGCTTTATTTATTCATGTAAACTGGAAATTGAAAGTACAATCACTAGTAGAGATTGTTCTTGCGAAGTTGTTCAATTCTTATTAAAAAGGGCAGCTCGGTGCATTAAAGCTCTCACTATGCACAGGATTCAGGGAAGAGCTCGATTACAAGAGCCTATTGTACACAATCTTATCTTGTGTTTTTGCTAGAGACTGTTTCCAAGGCTTGAACCTATGACTTCCTGGTCACATGACAACAACTTTACCAGTTTCAATTCTTATTAAAAGCGATAAATACATATTAGGAACAAAATATTGAAGTAGTATCCAAGATTGGCAAAATTCAGAAGGTGCTCCATACGCATCAACTACATGATTGACCTCTCGATAGATATGTATAAAGAAGGTTTGGTTGAAAGTTGGAACAATACAACTCTTTAAATAGTAATAAGAGGAATTCTAAGTCATGAAATTAACTACTACTAATAACCACAAAATATTCCTAGATAAAGACCTTTGATGACAAATCCAATAAAAGTCATTATTAGAAAATTAACTTGTAATATCCGTTAATCAAGGTGCGTGTAAGTTGTCATAATATTATAATTATAAACATAAATACGCTATTAGAAATTTACGAATTTAATTTTCCATATGAGATCTTGGACAAAAATTCATTGAAAACAATTTCTAATGAGCATATTTTTCATGGTTTCCTTAGGAAGTTCCGTCTGAGTAAGTGTAAAGCGAACTACTCTCTCTGTTTTAGCTTACGTAATACTTTTTTTTTTCGATTTCAAAAAGAATATTCCTTCTACTTCAAATAAATAAGTTTTTGGAGAGTAATACACTCTTTAAAAAGTTAGTTACATGACATTAATCATACGTTATCAATATTATCCTTATGTTTCTTTCAAGCTTTTCTTAAAACTAGAGATAAGTTATAAAAAAAACCATTAAAAAGAAAGATAATTTTAAAAAATAGTAATTAATACATCTTTCATTCATTTTGAAACATAGAAAAAATGTCAAAATTTATTTTATTGGATCGAAAGGAGTTACAAACTTGTAAAATTTGAAAGCAAATACCTTTATACTTCTCATTTTTACACTTGATGAAAGCTTTTATTAGTACACAATACATTTTTAATGGCATAAGTCTCAAAAAGTATATACCAAATAAATATTTCAATATGTTTTAAATTGCACGTTTTACAAATCATGTTTTTAATCTTCTTGTCACTTCAAAATACAACATTATTCCCCATATAATCTCGAGTAGTATGTATATACGCAACTTTATCATTTAACTTATAAAAAAGCGGAAAAAATCTTATATTCGTTCAAACGATATCACATAAATTGAAACTCATCGGAGTAGGTATAATTAAACACCATACATCAGAGAAGACTAACTTTTGCAATATTCATCATCATCATCCAGATAAAACAGAGTATCAAATTACCATAGAAAAAAACACAACACATGAGTAGTATCATTATCAGTTATCATAAGTGCGGCATTCATCAGTTTCTGGATTATCCTTGCAGTAATTTTCCAGCACGTCCGATTCCTTCTTCTTATCCCTCGCATGGCTCGCCGCCGCGCTCGTCTCTTCCACCACATCCCACGCCGCCTTACACTCACCGCTCACCGGATTCTCCGCACAAGCTTCTTCGGCTTCTTTAACACTTTCCGCAATTAAATCAGATAGTTTTTTATCCGGAGCTGCTCTGGGTACTACTGCATACATCCTGCCGTAACCAAATTGAGCTGATTTCTTCCATGGGCTGTTTAGGGTTGGGAATTTCAAGGGTTGAATTTTGGGGGAATCGGATGAAATTCTTGGGGTTGTGATACTAACACCAGCTATGGACGCCATTTTTATTTTTATTTTGCTCTGTGTTAAGGTGAAGAAGATAATTTTTTCTTTCTTCTTTTTTTTCTTGGGAAATGAAATTATCTTTTTAGGATGGGGAGATTGGTATATATTATGATGATGAAATGAGTAATGAACACACATTTCTTATCATTTTGTTGGCCAATGGTTAACGTCCACGTCGTCGTGAAGATGACATCCAAAGATATTTTGCTGTTAGGAATATCTTTATTCTTATTTAAATTTTATCAAAAATGTATCTTTACATACCATTCATGAAGTCACCGGATGAATTGCCAAGTAAATAGATTAGATTTAGACATTTTGTGTCAATACAGATTCGATCCGTTCTATTCATTCTAGGCTACCATAGCATGTTAGAAATAAGGAGGGACATCTCGGATATAACCACTTCCTTATAGATTCGACACGCTCCTATCCACTCCAAGAATACCATAGCATGTCGAAAATAAGAAGGGACATATCGATGTAACCACTTCCCTGCCTTTCGATCGATACGAAAAGTCTCATTTAGGATTTGATTTGGTGTAATTGATGTTATCTTATTATTATTATTATTTTCATTTTATCTTTACTTATTGTATCTACTAATCTTGTGTTCTTTTTTAGTCAAATAGTTCTGAGTTATGAGGTTTTAGATTGAAATTTCAACTAAGATATCAACCTCATTAGATAAGACTATCTAATACATGTTATTGATGAGAATTAATAGATATTCGTAAAATTAGTCGAGTGAGTAAAAATTAACCCGATGAAAGGTGGTAAGTATGCATAATATTAGTCAAATGTGCAAAAACGGATACATCACCATATTTTTTTAAAAAAAACAAAAGGTAACAACTATTTAAATATAGTGTCAAGATGAAGTGATTTTATTACTCCATTCAAACGGTGAACGCCATTTACAAGTTGCACTGCCATTTGCTTGCTAGTATTTTCTTTGAATTGCGTTCGCCATAGACAGTGAAGCTCGAATTCTGAAATGGGTCTTTTCGAACAAAGTTGAAAGCTTTTTTCTGCTCTCAAATTCAATCCATTAATGCTTCAAAGAATGAAACTTTGCTGCTATTAATGGGCAGAAATGTTCATCATCTTCTTAGCCTTGTTAAAAAGCACCAAAACTATCGCAAAGCAATTCAGCAAATTCATACTCAGTTAATATTCATCACTGCAGAAAACACCTTCAACCCAACTTCTTCAATACCCATTTTATTAACTCTCTGGAACTCTTTAATTCGACATTACTCTCTTGGTGTTTCCCCACAAGAATCTTTTTTTCTGTTCAAACAATTGCGGTTTCAGTATCAGCCCATTATATTTTTTGATAGCTTTACATATTCATTCTTGATTAAAGGGTCAGCTAATTTAGGGAAGTTTTGTATTGGGAAACAGATTCATTGTTTGAGTTTGAAGGATGGGTTTGAATCCCATGTTTATGTGCAAACTGCATTGGTTAATATGTATGGAGAATGTGGGCTTGTTGGTGAAGCGAAGAAGGTGTTTGATGAAATGCCTGTGAGAAATTCTGTCACTTGGAATGCTTTGATCAGTGGTTGTATTAAATGGGGTGATGTTAAGGTTGCTCGGGTGGTGTTTGATGCAATGCCGGAGAAGAATGTCATTTCTTGGACGGGCTTGATCGATGGGTATACGAGGATTGGTCGGTTTAATGAGGCTTTGTCATTGTTTCGGGAAATGGTTGTGGTTGAAGGGATTACACCGAGTGAAGTGACTCTTTTGGCGATTTTCCCGGCTATTTGGAATGTTCGGTGTCTAGAGTGTTGCGGAATGATTCATGCTTACGGGGAGAAAAGTGGTATCAATGCTTTTGATATCCGTGTTATGAATTCGCTTGTGGATGCTTATGCTAAGTGTGGAAGTATAGACGATGCTGTGAGAGCTTTTGAGGTTATATCGGATGAAAGAAGGAATTTGGTGTCATGGACGTCAATAATATCAGGATATGCAATGCATGGGATGGCAAAAGAAGCTTCCGATAGTTATAAGATGATGGTGGATGTTGGTATTGAACCAAATCGCATAACGTTTTTGAGTATGCTCAATGCTTGCAGTCATGGAGGTTTGGTGGATGAGGGGCTCAAGTTTCTCAAAAAGATGGTTGATGAGTTTGGGATTCAACCAGATATAAAGCATTATGGATGCTTGATTGACATGTTAGGGAGGGAAGGTAGGTTAGAAGAAGCAGAAAAGATAGCATTGGAGATACCTAATACGATGTCTAATGTTGTGATTTGGAGAACACTACTGGGTGCTTGTAGTTTTCATGATAATGCAGATATGGGTGAAAGAGTTATGCAGAAGATCATGGAGGTGGAAAAAAAATATGGTGGCGATTATGTGCTTCTTTCAAATATCCTTGTAGGTATGGGCAGGTATGTGGATTCTGAGGGTGTGAGGAGAGTGATGGATGAGCAAAATGCTTTTAAAGCTCCTGGTATTAGCTTTGCTTAATCTAAGATTGTAAACTGACTGATTCATTATTCATAAATCACATTTTCCTTGATGTTGTTCTTTCACTGGAAACAGGGCCAACACCAAATTGGTGTTTTCTGCATTTCCTAGTTTATTCTCATTTATTTCGTGCCTCATTTAGCCCGTTGGTTGAACTAATCTAAGAGTTTTTGTTAAGAGAAAGTTGCCTCCTAATCTGATTACTGCTTGTGCTCTATACTATTAGGCTCAGGCCTGATTGAAGCTTACAGCTTCGGTGCTTGATAGAGACATAAAAGGATGAACAAATCAGCAATCTATCCACGAAAGGCCAAATATAATATGAACTGCTGAAGTGAGTCACATGTTGGATGTGAGCCTCTGTGAATGAGGTGATGGATATAGCTGGATTTTATTGAAAGCGGAAGGACAAGGGATAAAAAAGGCAGCCCGGTGTACAAAGCATCCTAGAGATATACCCTTCTATCCATGGTAGATTTAGGTTACATCGTAAAAGCACTGTTTTTTAAAAAACCATGTAGATACCCAAGATGATGCCAGATATAGTAACACCACAACAACAATGTCTCAATCGCAAGCAAGCTGGGATTGTTTGGGATTGGTTATATAAATCCTCACTTACTATGTAGGTCCATTTAATCTTATCACAGAGCAATATTATATGCAATAAAATGAAAAGAAACTCTCTGTAGTTTTTCTGCCATATAAATCTTCAGCAGATACAAAATAATTCTTTGAATAATATGACCTTTAGTAAATGTACTAATATGGCTAAAACATATTGCCAACTAGTTTGTATCACCTATATTTATCTTTTTCTTCCATTGTGCCCAATTTCTCAGTAGGCCTACATGAATTCCAAGAGATTGTAGGTCTTTCGAGGCAACTTCCTTCCATTTTATTTTAGGTCTATCTTGTCCCATTTTGAACACCTTTACTCGCCATAATTGACACGGAGGTCAATGCTGGACATAACCCAACCATCTCAAGCATTTTTTCTTGTTTTATCCTCAATGTGTGTTTGCTTGCACCTTCTACCTAACTACAACAACTCTAAAGGTATATAAAAGAACAGAGCAAGTTAAGTATCCTACTAATTTCCTTAACATGGAATTGTCCTTAAAACTGCCTTTTTCAGTGTCTTTACAAGAACTTCCAAATAGAAACAGATTCAATGGGTGTTCCCTTCCATCCAACTAGCAGAGCCTTCCCATCATTTTGAACAATGCATGAACTTCCATGGGAAAATTGCTTGAGAATGAGATTTGCTTGATATCGAGATGACTCGCTGAGCTTCATTTCCACCATTCCACACCTTGCAAAGTATGTTCTCCATACATCAAGCTTTACATTCCGAGTGAACCTTTCTGCACCCTCAGCTGCAACCATATTCCGGATACCTTCACCAATGTGAAATACTTCAATCCTCTTTCTGACCAAATTGTCTCTATCCATGCAGTCCTCAAAGCAATCAAAAAGCACACTATAAAAGAAAAGTGCCTCTATAAAACGGTTCAAAAATGAAGGTGAATTATGGTTTGCTTCAACTTCACAGACAACAACCACAGATGGTCTTAGGCCTCTGATTACTCGCATCGTGTTGTCCAAATAATCTTGCCTGCAGATCATTGTTCTTAGTACAGTGAAACAATAGACAGCCACAGTTTCATCTGCTTTAACATTGACTGATTCTGCCTTGAGATCTTTCATGTCAGACATAAAGACCATATCGAATGAAAAGGGGAGATTCAAGGAATTGGCAAAACTTTGTAATCTCTTGCCTGTTTCTTCGATTTTCTCTTTTTCTTGGTGTCCAATGGCTGTTATCTTCAGAAGCTCAATTGGACAGTCACGTCGTTCTGAAAGAGCTTGCATCAAGCCTGTACACTGAATTCCACTTCTGATATTAAAGTCAATCAAATGGATCTTGGTTGCACCTTTAACATTTTCAACTATTGCCTGATTTCCCGCGAATTGCATTACTTGACTGAAGGGAATTTCTGTATGGCAGGTTAAGGATTCAGGTGTATTACCTAATGCCAGAGTGCTTAAAAATCTTAACTTTCTTTCGAAACATGGGGACCTTCCTATTTCTCGATCAATCCTTTCTTGTAAAGCTTCACCAAAATAGAAACAAAGTCTCTGGATCGGATTACCTATTCAAGAAATAAACAAGTATATAAATGTGTACTCTCTCAAATAGCTTAAGCTTTTAGATGACATGATACACAATTCAACGTTACCTGTACCAGATGCCTTCCACAGGCAGTGTGCAATAGATTGGCTAGCCAAATGAAATTGCTGCTGATCCACTTCTTCTGCAGCAGCTAGAAGGAGGTGAACAAGTTCCATGTCCTTTGTTTGCTCTATGGAAAGGCCCGAAAGTGATGAAGCATACGGATGTATAAACATAGACAGACCATCTACCCTTTGGGTGGAGTACTGGATATATCTTTCTCCAGCAACTCGTAAGATTTCTTCTGTTGACAACTTAGGGGAATAACTTACATGAGCCTCGTTGCTGAGTACGTTGCTTATGTTTTCCTCATTTGATTTGTTGAACAATCTCCCACAATTGTTCAAGAGCTCCAAAGATGCTAAAGAAATGGAATTTGTTTTCTCTCCATGGAAATTGTCAAGCCTTGGCACCTGAAGCTGAATACCATTAGATGCTTCGGGGGTCATTTGAATTTGGATAGGCTGCAGGGGCAAGTCCATGTTGGAAGAAGAAGAAGAATCACTTTGGGTCCAATGATCTGAAATGTTTTGTTGCTGATCTTCCAACAACTGAACTTGTTTGTCTGATGTGTTCTCTTGATAATTAATGTCAAATACAGTGTAAAGAGAATCAAGATCCTCACTGTCCAATTCAAACCAAGGATCTACGACGCCATTGTTGATCAATTCATTTCTCCCACACTCTTGAACATGATTGTGATCACCCTGGAAAACACTGAAATCAATGGTGGGGATTGAAATTTGATCCATGATCCCAATTCCAGGACCAGTTAAAGTGCTAGCTAACAAAGGAGACTTGATCAAATTTTGTCTAGGTGATGTTAGGCTTTCAGTAACCTGTGGTTTACTTATATCAAGGGAATACACTCAGTATGACCTCAACAAGGATGAAAGTTAAGTTTTTGTCCTCGCGTAGCAAAATAACCTGGTCATGGCAAAAGTTTAAAAGATTGAAACCGCGGTGATTTTGTTTCCATGGCTGAGACGAGCAGAAAGTTCAGATGAAAGATAGTCCTCTTAACAGAATTGTATTGTTTGTATCTCTTAGAGCAACTTTTACTAAGGTAGCCAAGTTCATATTAAGGATTTATGCATTTGGACTCTATGGTTGAGACAATGAGAAACTGTTAAAAGGCATAGTGCCATGGTTAGAAACAAATGACAAAAGAGAAAAGTTAAATCACAAAGTACATTATCTAAGATGGATCATAAAAGAAACAAGAATGGAGTTTGCAGGCCAAATGTTTGTCTCAGTGGAGCATAGTGTTTTGATGTTTTTTGGTCAAAGTTCGAGCCCTACATCAAGTGAACCAACTCTGGTATTTAAGTGGAGAAGGATAAAGGAGCAGGCCCATGTCTTCAAGTTTTGAAAGCTATGGCTGGCCCAAAGGGTCTACTCTATACAGATTTCTCGATAATAACAACAACAACAACAACAAACTCCATGAAATCCCACAAGTGGGATCTGGAGGTAGAGTGTACGCAGACCTTACCCCTACCTTGTAAACTCTTTCTGAAGACCCTTGGCGCGTTCCCAGTAACAAAAGAATGAATATTTGTATTTGCATTTGTTTAACTCAAAAAAAAAATAAAAAAATACATACATGTCCCCTTCTTTGACAAAGCAAATTCTGTTTAACAATCAACATTACAACTGTCTTAACAGAGACAGGAACAGAAAATGTCAAAAGTACTCTCTTAGACCTTGTCATCATTTCTTGTACAACAGCCTGCATTGTCTGAATCAACCACATTCCCACAAAACAACACAAAATTTAGCCAAATTAGTCCCTTGACAACCTTAACCATAGCAATTGCCACAGTCACATAATACAACCACCAACCAACAAAATCAACCAAACCAACACTACCAAATAAGTCCCTTTTCACCTCAGCTACAACTACTAAAGACTCAACTTCATCCCCTAACTTACACCACCACAAAATACCAAAACTCATTGCCATAGCCACCTTCTCAACATACCTATCCTCCGTCTCAACGCCAAAAATTGTGTCATCCACCACCGGTTTCACTACTTTCTTGAACCAAAATAACGTCGTCTCATGCAATCCCATGAAAAACAAACTTCTTGTCAATAAATACAATCTTTCATGACTAAAACTAGTACCATCTATTCCAACAGCTATACTACCTTCTATGCCAATGCACGCACAAATTTGAAATGTGAAAAGTAAAAACCACGAGACATAAAGACGTGTTTTAGAAATTATGTGATCAAACAGAGTTCGTCCTGTTAAGCATTGAGTCAAAGCAGAAATGCTGAGAAGTGGAGTTAGTAGCCAAAGAAAAGTAGGATTGGTATAGAGAAAGAACTTGACAAGGAGTGTATCGGGCTCCGTGTAATCTGATGTGGCAATGAGATAGCGCGTGACTGATAGCCTGGCGAGGACGATAAAGGAGAGAGGAAGGAGAAGGCTAAGGAGGATAGTAGTAAGGCATTGAAATGACTCTTTTAACATATTGACAACATAGTCCGAGACTGAAATGACTTTCTTCTCTTCTTGCTGGTAGAATTCCAAACTCGAACCCATTTAATGTAATTTAAACTTAGTTAACAAGAAGAAAAAAATGATTGTTTTTTTTTTGTTAACAACAAGATTTGAGAAGTACATAAAGGGGTGAGGAGTATATATAATTTGATCAAAAAATTATAAAGTGGTTGTCACGATGATATTCTTTGCATAAGGTTGACATATGATATTTAATTTCTTTCTTCTAAAGAATTTGGTGTGTATAATTTTTATTCCAATTATGTAAGCTACTTTAGTTTATTCTTTTTTCAACCGATTGGTGGTCATAGCACGTAAGATATATTCATGATTAAGTGTTTCCTTTATTCTATTTCCTAAATTGATTTAACACTCAACATAGTGATAAAGCGACGTAGTCATACATAGTGATGAATAATCAATTGAACACTCTTTGATTGAGAAATTATACGGTCTATATAGAAAATTATATTATGTTTGTAGGTAAAAAATTACTGTACTTTTTTCTGACTTAGGCAAGGGTGATCAATTGCTCAAATTTATTTAGAAATGTTTGGAACGAAATTTCTTATGAGATGCACTAACCTAAGTAAGCTTATACGTCTAGCTGGTGAATATGTGTTGGATAACTGATCATTTAAAAATGGATCAAGTATGAATATTATCCATATTATTCACTAAAAAATGTATATTCTTATGCATGTCCATATTATCAATACTCATTTGTTTGCTTGTTAAATCTTTCTGAGTCCCCTAATATAAATTTCAACTTATGCACATTCGTAGATTTTGTGCCAAGGAGGAAGGAATTTTTTTCCTATTTTCATGAAGTTCACGGCTCGGTTATAATCAATTAATCTCTATAAAGGAATTCAAATTAATTAAGTCAATTTCAAAATATTGTGGTTAAATCAAACTAATCAAGTCGATTTTTGATATTCTTATAAAAATATATGATATACACTTCAAACACGTATTCCAGACAACAAGTGGCCAATATTCATGAAGAACGAACTATTATGCGTTTGACCAATCAAAATTAGACATTATGCATGGTTTATTTGCATTCTAATTAATATTAAACATAGTTTATTTGCAATTTAACCATTGTTGTTAAATACTAATTATTAGTTGGACTTGCATTGTTCTTTTTTTGGAGTGAAAATTCTTAAATTAGAAGTGATTGATCGTGACAACGATAAATGCCACCAAATGCAACGTGATGGCATTATACATGTGGCCTTTTACTTCTTCACCTATACTAGATTCTAAGATTTGGATTTGGCCCTTAAAATAAAATATAGTTAGAATCTAATTAATTAATTAAACAACCACAAAGGGCATGATAATATTTGGCATTTGCATCCAAAAGCAGACTTCACACAGGTGTGCACCTGGACTGATTCCCCCAATATCTGTCATAACCGGATACCTACTACTTCCCACCAATACAGGTATCGGTTGGTGTGCACCTCGGTTGATTCCCCCAGTACCTACCATCTCCACCGAACTTGACTGATTTTCTTGATACATGCTACCTACCACCAGCACGACTATTAACAAAGCTACAAGTCACGAGAGATTACACTCAACAACGTAACCTTGAAAAGCAAGTGAGGTCAAAAGTTCAAAATCAACCACCTCCAAGGCCATCACCCGTCAAGTCATACAACTATATAGAAGGAAAGAAATCAGAGATGTTCTGAAGATAAAAGCAGTTCTATATAAAAGTTAAAGATGAACTGTTTAATACTTTACTATTTTTGGTGTAAACAAGAATACCTAGAGGATGCAGAATCAACTTTAGATGTCTTAGGGTACATATAGCAAGCTTATAGAGCTTATTATGTAATTTGTTTTTGTTACTGGTGGCTACACAGCTTTTGTAGACATCATCTCATTTATATATATATATATTACTGTTATTATTGTCAAAAAATATTCTATTCAAAATTTGATCTCAGCTTACTTGTCACAAGTATGGCATGACCAGAGCTCAAACCAAAGAAATAAGCTCAAATTAAAATGGAGCAGCATTTTATGAAATGCAATCAAAAGTACCAAAAAAATAGACGGAATCAACAAACCGATATAAAGTAAATACGGCTTCCCATAGCAGCCAGAATATTATGTGTTCAAGAAATGTTTGATTGGGAAGGCTAAAATCGACCATAATACGACCAATAGTTTTGGAAGATGATCCATGGAGTAATTCACAAATACAAAAGAAAACAGTAACCAACAAGAAATAATAACACTCTCCTCAATAAACCTGCATATGTCACAACTATGTTAGCAGGCCTTTTAATCCTGCATCTTTTCATGAGTTGCCTTGTAGCACTTAAGACTGCAAAGAGGAAGGTTTGACTTCGAATCCCGGTAATTGGATGGGTTCACACAGGAAGGACCAGCACATTTTTCACGAGGGGGAGGATAACTGGAATATAGCAACAAAACCACAAAGCACAAACAGTAAGAACCTTAATATGATATCCAGACTCCAACCATACCAAAATACTACTGTAGAAAATGAGGACGAAAGAGAAGGGGGGACTATCCTTACCTGCAAGGCTTAGAGTCAAAAATACTTGGCAAACCCATATCTTGAGGAAATGTAACAACAGTTCCAGTTGGGCCCATAACCGTTCTGATAGTGTTTGGTGCAAGCTCTTTGGCAGCCTTCTTCTGCAGGATACAACAATTAATTGATCATTAACTTGATAACATTAACGAAGTTGCAGCCTAGCAAACACATGGGATACCTGTGCCAACTCTTCCTGCTGCTTCTTTATTTTCTCTTGCTTCTTCGTATTGGAATCTTGACCTAGTATTTTTCTAATTGCCTCAGCCTGTAAGATTCAACAAGTTATGCTCATTTCAGCATCATAAAATCTAAAAAACGTGACACATCAAAAGCAAGAACAAAAACAAGAGCAAACCTCAGATTCCCGAGCTGCCTTCTCATTTTGTATTCTACGTTTCTGAGCAGCCTCTGCTCTTTTCAGTTGCTGCTCAACATCTGAGAGCTTCTCCTTTTGTTCTGCCAAAATAGCAGGATGAAAAGACAAATTTTTTACTATCAGAAAAAGTGCTTGAGGAATGGGACAACACAGCAAGATATGAGTAAACACAAAATTTTCTCACTTTGAGGTGGTGCTGGAGGACAACCGTAGGGATACCCAATCTTCTTCACAGAAGTAGCAGACGAATCCCTTCTTGACAGAAGAGCCCGTTGTCGTGCTGTAAGACTTATGTCGCTCTTTGTTTCAAGTGGTGTCTCATCAGACTCCTTCATTTGTTTCTCCTTCTTCTTTGTCCGCTTGGCTTCTCCATCAGACAATAGTTCTTCCTCCTCATAATCAGGATACTCAGAACCTCGATTTGATTTTCTGTTAACTTCTTTGCCTGACAGAAGAGCCCGTTGTCGTGGACGTGTTGTAAAACTTATTCCGCTCTTTGTTTCAACTGGTGTCTCATAAGACTCCATTTGTTTCTCCTTCTTCTTTGTCCGCTTGGCCTCTCCATCTGACAATAGTTCTTCCTCCTCATAATCAGTATACTCGGAACCTCGATTTGATTTTATTTTAACTTCTTTGCCTGACCTTCCAACATCTTCCAACATTTCATACTTATCGACCTTCAAATCCCGGGAAAGAATTCTTGTCTTAGTTAATTGTTCCCCCAAATTAAGCTTCTCCGAGTAGTGAATCTCATCCTCCTCCTCATCAAGATCATCCAAAATAAGCCTCCTTCGCCTCTTGATCTTACGCTTTTGATGAGGCTTGTCTCCTTGTTTTTCAAGCACATTCTTCATCGGCATCTTCTCCATAGCCCTCTTGCTAGCACCAAAAGTGTCTCCTGGGAAATCCTCGCACGAAATTCCTTTCGACCCACCTTTCTTATCTGCAAGAGAACCGTCTTCACTTGAATTGTCCTGAAACCCAGAGACACGATTCAAATGAAAGATCAGCATTACCAGGATTATTAAAAATAACCTATTGTCACATAATAGCCATACACATAGGTAAATGAACAATGGAATAATCACAAGTTGCATCTTTAAAGAAATTGCAATGACTAACTTTCCTTGCTCACTAATTTGGAAAGGAAGTAGTGAATCTCCAAATTAGCTACCAAAAAAGAATGCTTCTCGGACACATTCAATATTCATCCCCTGAGAATAACCAAATTTAGATGTTGCTTTATGTGTTCTCTTTTCCACATTTCGGATACAAGACAGAAACTAGTACTCCCTCCGTCCATGTTTGACTTGGCACACCCCTTAAAAAGCAATAAATAAAAGGAAAATTTTACTATATCACCCCCACTTCTTATAAGTATCTCACTCATTGAGAAATGAAATAGGAAATAATTAGTACTTAATAATAAGTGTAAAACAGGTCTAAATTGATAAATTATCTCTTGGTTATCTAAATTTGGACAAGTAAAAGTGAATATCTATTATTAGTACACTGAACAAGTAAAAGTGGACGGAGGGAGCAGGTGGCAAATTCTTATGTGGCCTCCCCTCCAAACCAACCCTAATTTCTACCAGACAATATCTGACAAAATTAATTAAGATTCGGTGGGTTTAGAGAATCCAAAAGATTAAGTCGAGCGTGCTACAAACCTGAGGAATGAGATTCTGCCGAGGCTGAGAGGCATCAGAAGGTTGTGCGCTTTTAGAAGACAATAAACTGCCAGATGATCCATAAGAACTGTTTTTGGTTTGAATCATGCCAGTCGCTCCACCAATTTTCAGCTTCAACTTTTCCAGCTTGCTATCATTAGCTACACCGTCCCCAGCATTCCCTAACTGCCTAACAGACGCACCATGCCTGGGATTTGTATCATCTCCCCCACTTGCATTATCATATGTTGCGCTAGATCCCCCATCCTCCTTGTTCTTTTTAGAAGAATAATCACCTTTGAACCTGTTAGCAGAAGAATCTCTAGATATAGAATAGTTGAGGTTGTAGATTCTCCATCCTGCATTAGCATCATCAGCATACTCATCGCTAGAGACACTATAAACATCATGTGAAAGTGATGCCTGGGGTGAGCGAACATGGTATACAGGAACTGTCAGATTCTCTGTCCTAGGTCGCCGCAGCGTCTGGCTTCTTTTCTTTCTAACGGTAGAAATGAGCCCTTTGTATCGACTACCATCACTGCCATCCATGATGTATAAGAAGAATCTGTGCTACCACAAGCAAATGTTTACCAATTAGATTGTTAAAAGTACACGATACAAAGATAAACTTGGAAATTGCTGCACCAACTTTAAACTCCAAGCATGCAAAGACAACTTTTATAAGACAATTGCAGAAAACCATTTCTAACAGAAAAAATATGAAGAGAAAACAAATGTTCAGCAAAAAAAAATGGAGGAAAAGCTACCAAAAAAAGATAGAAAATCCAGGATTTAGCACCGGGAAACAGCACTGCACCTCATATGGAAGGCCAAGATGCAAATATATCATCAATAAATTGAAATGATCACCCAAACAACAACATACCCAGTATAGTCCCACAAAAGAGACCTTACCCCTACCTCAGAAGTAGACAGATTGTTTTTGATAGACCCTCCACTCAAGATAAACAGTACAAAGCAATCCAGAAAGAGTAAACAGAAGTGAAAGCATCACAAAGCATACTGAACAGTTACTACAACAAAATAATACCATAATCAAAGTACAAGAAACATCATATAGTAACAAAAATCGAAGGATCACCAGAATGACATTGAAATTTTAGACAAAACTAGTAGATCACAAAACCCTTTACTCAAAAATCCAAAGTAACTGGATTAACAAGGCATTAGCATGCCATATAAAACACTTATCAGACCACACCAGCAAAAACATTCAAAGAACATAATTTTACATATATGAGCCAATGAACTAAAATCAAGTTCAACAATCAAATCTAAACATATAAACTACACGAAATTCTACCAACAGAATACTCAAACACAACAAACCATCAAACAAGCGCAAGGAAAACCCACAAAACAAAAAAGAATTCTCACATGCCAGAACACAAGTACATTAATCAACACACACCCACATGCCAAGAAAGTTCATTTTAACAGAAACACATGTCTAAGCACAGAATACTCAAACACAACAAAACATCAAACAAACACAAGGAAAGACCCAAAAAAAGCACCAAAAAAGAAATTCTCACATGCCAAGAGAGTTCATTTTAACAGAAAAAGATGACTAAGCACAGAATACTCAAACACAACAAACCATCAAACGAACACAAGGCAAAACCACCACCACCACAACAACAAAAAAGAATTCTCACATACCAGAACACAAGCACATTAATCAACACACACCCACATCCCAAGAAACTTCAATTCAACAGAAACAAATGAATAAACATTCAGGCCCCTGACAAATAACCAAAAACAAAAAATCGCACCTTGTTACAACAGGAATCTCTCAGCAGCTTGTTATAACAAGCACATTAGTTGAATTAAGCAAAAAATGGACCTCCAAAGAGATTAAAAAATTGTATGAGACGGCGGAAAAAAAGATGGGTTTTTTGTGAATGCGGTAGGGTTAGGGTAGTGAATAGAGCAAATGGGTATTGCTGAATTTGATGAAAAAGTTTAGTAGTAGTTGTAGTAAAGACAATGAAGATGCTCGTAATCTCTTCCATTTTAATTTTTTTTTTGTTTTTTTCAATGTGATCAGTTTTTCTTCTTGAATTGGCTTTTAGCCAAACTGAAATTGGCTGGACTCGCCGATTGCTTAATTTCCTCATCGCTTTCATCATCTTCATCTCTTCCGTTTCACTCTTTTCTTCTTCTTCTTCTTCTTCTTCATACGCAGGGTTTTGGAATGAACTGAGAAATGCCAACTTTTGACTTGTGTTTTAATGCAAAGCACAATTATGATGTGTATAGGCTTTTCGGAAATAACTTCTCTATCTTCAACCTAACATAAGATTCGTATTATATTTTCGTAAAATTTTATTTTGTAAAATTACGTTGAAAATATTATATAATATATATGTTAATAATAATTCTTCATAGTTTATAAATTAAAAATTCATATATCATATGTTTTGATAATGTGACATGCATGAAATGAATTATGAATCGATGTTCAAAATGATAATGTTTTAAAAATGGATGATTTATTAAGTAAGACTTTAATAAAATGGTTTAAAATGCTATAATATTATGTTATTTTCATGTTTATGCGATAGTTTATAAGTGAATAATAATTTTTCAATATTTAAAAAAGGAATGTATTACGTGTTGTAATTATTTGACGTAGAATGAGTAATTGCATTAAAATCAATATTTAATGATATTATATGTTGATTTGATCTGTTTAAAAAAGAATAAAATTAGGAATTGACATATATATTGCTTTGTTGCTCACGACTAATAGGATAGTTATAAATATCGCAATATTTATGATATTTCAAAAGGAATAAAATTAGAAGTAGATACATATATTGATTGCATGATATGTTTTAGTTATTGCTCGTGATTAATAGAACAGTCACAGATGCCACAATATTTACGATATTTCAAATTGTTTTAAAAGAAATAAAATTATGAATTGATGCATATTTTGAAGGCATGATATGTTTAGTTTTGCTCGCAATCAATAAAATAGTTACAGATACCACAATATTTATAATATTTCAAGTTGATTTGATTTGTTTCATAAGGAATAAAATCAAGAGTTGACGCATATATTACTAGCATGCTACATTTTAGTTATTGCTTATGATTAATAGAATAGTTACAAATATCGCAATATTTATGACTTCAAATTGATTTGATCTATTTCAAAAGGAATGAAATTAAGAGTTAACGCATATATTGAATGCATGATATAAATTATAATTTAGTTTTTGTTAGCAATTAATAGAATAATTGTAGATACCGCAATATTTATTATATTTCAAGTTGATTTGATCGATTTAGTAAGAAATAATATCAGGAATTGACACATATATTGCTTGCATGGTACATTTAAGTTATTGCTTACGCTGATAGAGTAGTTTCAGATGTTGCAATATTTATGATATTACAAACTGATTTGATCTGTTTCATAAGAAATGAAACATGAAGTTGACACACATATTAATTCATAATAATACATTTAAATTATTACTCATGCTGATAAAAAAAATTCAGATGTTGCAATATTTACGATGTTGCAAAATTGATTTAATCTATTTCAAAGGGAATGAAATTAGGAATTGACACACATATTGCTTGTATGTTACATTTTAGTTATTGCTCATGACTAATAAAATAATTACAAACGCCGCAATATTTATGATATTTCAAACTGATTTGATTTGTTTCAAAAGAAATTAAATCAGGAATTGACGTATATATTAATTGCATGATGTGTTTTAGTTACTAGTATCTGGGAACATGTGTTGCATGTTTATCTCAAATAATAATGTATTTATCACATTTTTCGCACAATCAGAGAATTTAAAAGTTCAGAAATTGATATTGTGCAACATGAAAAATTCGTTGTGATGAAATAAGAGATTCTTACCAAACAAATATAATGAATCATTCAACTTATCACATATAATTATAGTTATATCTTGTCATGCGATTATGATGCCACCAAAATTGAGAGAGAGAAAAAATGACAAACATAAATACAATTAAATATGATAATACATAGATGAAGAAGGAACCAAATAAAAGAAGGGCATTTTCTGAAATTAATAGTTGAACAATACCGTTTCTTATGATTTATCTGATATTGTTCAATATCTTAATTTATAGTTTGCAAGATCAATTTTTTCCTTCAATCAATATGAGAAAATAAAGATAAGAATTTTAAGATTTAATTTTTAGAAATAAAGGATCTTGAAACCATGATCTTTTCATTTTCATCTTTCTTAATGTCTTTCTCATTTAATTTGGGTACAATTATCATCTTTTTTAATGTTTAAAAGTTGATTCAACTTTTGACTTAACATATTCCTAATTTTAGTATTTACTAATATATATAATATTATATTTAATATTTTAATTAATTAGACTTGATTTAGTCTAAGGGTATAATGGTAATTCAACTTTGCATGAAGCTTTCTACTTTTAATAATAATAATAATAATAATAATAATAATAATAATATATATATATATGATAATTACTCGTAACCAATAATAATATATATATATATATATATATGATAATTACTCGTAACCAATAGAATAGTTACAAATGCCACAATAGTTATACTATTTCAAGTTGATTTGATATGTTACATAAAAAATAAAATCAGGAGTTAACACAAATATTGCTTGCATTGTATGTTTTAGCTGCAATATTTATGTTATTTTAAGATATATATCTGTAAAATACTGATGATTTATAAGTTAATAATAATACTCGTTCATAGTTTATATAATTTATGTATCATGTGTTCTGATTATTGCTTTGACATGTGAGTAAATGCACTCACAGATAGTAATGTTAAAAACAAGTGATTCATATGATTTATTAAGTAAAATGTTAATAAAATATAGTTAAAAATATTATAATATTTATGTTATTTTGAGCTACACATCTATAATGTTGATAATTTATAAGGCAATAATAATCTTTCATAGTTTATTGAATTTATGTATAACATGTCTTGATCATCTTATGTGAAATGAGTATTTGCACTCAAAAATGATAATGCTTTGAAATGTCCTAATATTTATGATATTTCAAATTGATTTGAACTGTTTCAAAATGAATGAAATCAGGAGTTGGCACATACATATAGCTTGCTTACTTATTAGCATTCAGTAATATTTGTATTTTTAAGTGAGTACACTAATTTGTCAAGAATATATTATTTTACATTTTCTATTTATTTTTTCCAAAAAAAGATATAAACATTTAATTCACCATTTGCTAGTGACTTTCTCTTATGCAAGGTCTATACATAATTCAAGTGTTATGCATCTTATTGAATTTATTATGTACTAGCAAAAGTTAATGAAAATACAAAAGTATTTCTCCTTGAATTTTTGATGAAATAATGTATGATTACTTATGGTATTTAAAATCAATTTGATCTGCTTGAAAAGAAATGAAATTAGGAATTGGCACATATATTGATTGCATGGTATGTTTTAGTTACTACTCATTACTAATAGAATAATTACAGATGTCGTAATATTTATGATATTTCAAAATAATATATAAAATTTATGCATCCCCGTTTCTTAACCATATGATATGAAATGAATTATGAACCTACACTTAGAAATGGTAATGCCTTGGAAAACAGGTGATTCAAGTGATATATTAATTAAGACGCCCATACAATAATTAGAAATACTGCAAGATACATTTATAATGTTGATGATCTGTAAGTCAATAATAATCTTTTATAATTTATAGAATGTATGTATCGCATGTTTGAATCATCGAATAAATAATTACACTAAAAAATAGTAATGTTTTAAAAAACGAATGATTCAAGTGATTTATTAAGTGAATCTCTACTAAAATATAGTTATAGATGTTGTAATATGTATGTTATTTCAATTTGATGATTTATATATTAATATAATAATCTTTCATAATCTACAAAATTTATGTATCACATATCTTGATCATTTGACATGGAATGAATAAATGCACTTAGAACTAATAATGTTTTGAGAAATAAGTGATTTATTAAATGAGATGCTAACATAGTAGAGATACCCTAATATATATCATATTTCAAGTTGATTTAAACTGTTTCAAAAAGAATGATATCTTGGAGTTAGATACATATATATTGCGATATATTTTAGTTATTTAATTACTATAGCATAATTTGTTGTCTCCCATCAATTTCTAGTAATATTTGCATTATAACAACACATGTTGAAGGAAGAGAGGTCATTTTCGATGAACACTACCAATTTTATATTTTAGTTGTTACTATTTACTATAATATAATTTGTTGTCTCCCATTTATTTCTAAAATAATAATATTTGCATTATAACAACATATGTTGAAGGAAGAGAGGTCGTTTCCGACAAACCCTATCAATTTTATGTTTAGATGATGAATGCAATATTTATATACTCCTAATATTTTCATTACAACAACATATCCACTGTGCTCGCACAAGTGGAGTTCGAAGAGAGTAAGTGGTGTGTACGCAATCTTACTCATATGTTATGAAGATAGAGATATTGTTTCCGATGAGCCAAGTAGATTTGCACAAGTGGAGTTCGAAGAGAGTGAGTGGTATGTACGCAATCTTACTCGTATGTTATGAAGACAGAGATGTTGTTTTCGATGAGCTAAGTATATTTGCACTACCTATTTTATATCTAGATGATGAATGCAATATTTATAAACTCATGATCTCATTTGTATTACCTAAATTGCTTCTTCTTTTTTTTAAAAAACTAATGTGAATAAATTTCTTGTATTAAAAATAATTGATTATGGAGTATGCGAATAGTACTCTAAGGCCAATATTTTCTCTTGAGGTTCTCATTAGCTTAGGAAGCAAATCAGTTCACTAAGCTTGGGGTCACAATATTCACTCCTATCCATTAATTCATAACTTCTTTAATGATGGCAAAACTAAGGTTAAACAAAAAGAAAAAGTTGAAAAAATTGACAATTTTCAACTTTTCTTCATTGTGGGTTATTTCCCAGCATCCTATAGTTGATTAGCTAAACACTTCTTTCATGGATGCCAAGAAATGACCTGGTCTTTGTACCAAAAGCAAAGAAACCTCCTTTAGAAAAAGTTTCACTTTGTATTGCGTAGGCGTACAGGATTGTTTATTGTCCTGTATGCCTTTTTTTCTTTCGTTTGTTAACTATGTTAACAAAATCCCACATTTTGTTACTAGTATTATGTTACATTTCTTCTATTTCTCGCTCGCTTCATGCTGCATTAAACAATGATCAAAACTCATTGTTCTTAGCATGTGGTTCTCA
Organism: Solanum appendiculatum; assembly: GCA_018342035.1. Taxonomy (NCBI): domain Eukaryota; kingdom Viridiplantae; phylum Streptophyta; class Magnoliopsida; order Solanales; family Solanaceae; genus Solanum; species Solanum appendiculatum. Next base: position 199,381 of record JAGDQO010001619.1, read on the forward strand.
AAATGGTGGAGTTGATGAAGATATGATAAAATGGGAATCAGACGCGAAGTATCTCGTGTCTGGTGATAAATCAGTCATGACACAACCTGAATCCCCTGACCCTTTGGCTCCATCTGTTGTACCATATACAAATGCAAGAGTTTTTCAATCAGAATCTTCATATAATCTTCCTGTTACAAACCAGACATCCCATATTATGCTTAGGCTTCGTTTCAACCCTACCCCTTATCCTAATTTCAATATTTCAAAATCATTTATGACAGTGTCTGCTGGTAAAGTAACATTGTTAAATAATTTCAGCGCGTATATAACTGCAGAAGCCTTGTCACAGAGTTGCATTACCAAAGAGTACTTATTGTCTCCTGTTGGTTCTCCAACTTTGGAGATCAAGATTAAGCCTTTTGGTGATTCATCATTTGCATTCATCAATGGAATTGAAATGATCACCGCGCCAGATATACTTTATGGTCCGGATCCTCTGATGGTTGGATTCAGTACAAGTATACAAAATTCTATAACTCAGCAAAGTATATCTGTAAAGGGAAACAATATGGAGTTAGCATATAGGCTCAATGTTGGTGGACAATACATTTCTCCGAAAAATGATTCAGGTGGGTTAATGAGAAGTTGGTATGAAGATACTCCCTACTTATATGGTGCTTCAACAGGCATTACTATGAGGAGCAACAGGACAATTCAGTACGATAACATGCCATCATACATTGCACCACTTGCTGTCTACGAGAGCTGTAGATCGATGGGTTATGATTCAAACCTCAACAAGAACTATAACCTCACTTGGGTTTTCAATGTTGATCCTAATTTTATATATCTTGTAAGGCTTCATTGGTGTGATTTCAGCATCGATGCTACGAAATACAATTCCATGGCCTTTAATGTATATATCAATGGACAAATTGCAGAAACTGAAGTCGATTTAGTTGCAATGAAAAGTGGAAAAAAGGAAGTTGCAATAGTAAAAGATTATGTCACTCGTGTTGATGATAAAGAAGATCAGCTTTGGGTGGCAGTGCATCCATTAGTGCATGCATTAGGAGTTGGAAGTGAGATAGCTAATGCTATTGTAAATGGAATAGAGATATTTAAGATTGGTGGTGGAGATACGAGCTTGGCTGGAAGGAATCCTACAATGTCAGATTTAATGCAGAAATATCAGGAAGAACACAGTAAAGAAGCTCCGGGGGCATTCACTAATCAGGACAAATCACATAGTAATACTGTTATAATCAGTGGTGCTGCTGGTGGAGTTGCTGCATTTGGTCTAGCTGCTGTTTTGGTCTTTGTTGCTTTGAAGAGGAAAAAAAGATCCCTAGGAGCTGAACCAGGCACAACTAGTTGGCTGCCGATTCACGGGAACTCTCATTCTTCTGGTAGCAAATCAGCTTCTAGAAGAAGTGCTGGTAGCACAGCCATTTCATCGGATGCTGCTTCTAACTGCCGATATTTTTCACTAGCTGAGATCAAACAGGCCACTAAGAACTTCGACGAATCAAATGTCATTGGAGTTGGTGGATTTGGAAAAGTGTACAAAGGAGTTATCGATGGTGACACGAAAGTTGCAATCAAAAGATCAAACCCATCTTCACAACAAGGGGTTAACGAATTTCAAACTGAAATCGAGTTGCTTTCAATGCTAAGGCATCGACATTTAGTGTCCCTAATCGGATTTTGTGAAGAGAATAATGAAATGGTCCTTGTTTATGATCACATGGCATATGGAACATTAAGGGAACATCTTTATAAAGGTAACAAAACTATACTATCTTGGAAGCAAAGGTTGGACATTTGTATTGGAGCAGCCAGAGGGCTTCATTACCTTCATACAGGATCTAAATACACCATTATTCATAGGGATGTGAAAAGTACAAACATTCTACTAAATGACAAGTGGGTTGCTAAGGTTTCTGATTTTGGACTTTCGAAAACAGGTCCAAACATGAACCAAGGACATGTTTCAACAGTCGTAAAGGGTAGCTTTGGTTATTTGGATCCCGAATACTTCAGAAGACAACAATTGACTGAAAAATCAGATGTGTACTCATTTGGGGTTGTCCTGTTTGAAGTATTATGTGCAAGGCCAGCGCTTAATCCAAACCGTTCAAAAGAACAAGTTAGCCTTGCAGATTGGGCGTTAGCTTGTCAAAGGAAAGGGAATTTAGAAGATATTATTGATCCACAGTTGAAAGGCAAGATCAATCCTGCATGCTTGAAAAAATTTGCAGAAACAGCAGAGAAATGCTTAGCTGATAACGGTGTAGATCGTCCATCCATGGGCGATGTATTATGGAATCTTGAACACGCCTTGCAGTTAGAAGATAATCCAGATGGGGTTTTATCAACTTCCGAGGCAACGAAAGATGTGGATCATGACAATGCTGATCAACACAGTTTGATAGCTACGCATAGAAGCACTTTGAGCCTTGAAAGTGATAATGGTACTGATAATAATAACAAAGATGATGTCTTTTCACAGATTGTGAATCCAACAGGAAGGTAATAGCTTAACATAGGTTGTTCTTTCTTATCATTTTGTTATGATGAGAGTAAGAATTTGTACAAATATTATACATACTCCGTATCGACTATATAGAAGGGATATTATAGCAGGTTATTGAATAATGCTGCTATAGTGAATCTTTCGAGATATCACAACAAATTTTGTATCATTTGATATATTTTAGACAAAGCCATTTTTGTAACTCTCTTCATTCCAATTAATGTGACGCTATTTTCTTATTGGGATTGAATCCCCATGTGTACATATAACAATTAATGGATTGGATTTATTTCATTATTCATGGTCATTTCCCCTATTTTATTTTAATGTCTATAAAGAGTGCCTACAATATGTGGTGTTGAACCAGAAGACAATGAGCATATCTTTATGAAATTTGTTCATGCACTTAATTTCTGGAATTGCTGCAGGAATTGCTGGTTTCCCACCCAGTGTTTGATAGATCGATACCCCCTCCCCGACTAATCCAAATTCACGTTGCATAAGGCCATTTAAGATGGAAACACTAACTAACATGATTTTTTTCCATACTCGGATCTCAAACTTGAGACTTGTGGTTAAGGGTGGAGGGAAACTATCCATGATCTATCCCACCACAATCTTTGTTGGTGGTGAAAAGGTTTTACTAAAGGAATACAATATACAACTAACATCTATGCTGAAATACTAGTTCTAAAAACAGGTTTACAATTGGCATCAAGAATTCATGATATCCTCCTTAGCATGTGAAAGAAAAAAGTTAAAAATTTGTTCTTTGCAACATTTTCTCCATGATGTATTATTTAAAATAAGAAAAGATTAAAATGATGGATGTAGCTTAAGATTAAAATGGCATTCAAAAGTTGGATAAGAATAATTGTATACAATATACAATTTACATAATTGTAAGCTCTTCACTCTAGTGTCCTAAATAGTTACTTGGAAATTACTCCCATTCAACGGCACCCAAGGGTGTGGCCTAGCTAGTCGTCAATGAGGTGAGTTGAGCACCACGAGGTCTCAGGTTCAACTTTCAACCTAGACAAACCACTAGGTGATTTCTTCTCATTTGTTCTAGCTTTGGTGGACTGAGTTACCTGATACATGTTGTTGGTTGGAGGTGACAGGTATCCCACGGAGTCGCAAAACAAAAATTACTCCCATTCAACTCCACAACATTTGGAGGCACCAGACTTCAAAGAGTATTTTCCTGAATCTCTCGATTCATTCTTCACCAAGAACAAATATTGTTCTGTTTTAGACTGATTACCAAATTGCTAATAAAAAATTTGCATTGCAAAAGACATAAAATCTTTATAAACAACATGTAGCAATACTATATTTTTCGACAGAGGCGTGATATTTTATTCAAATATCACAAACATGTAAAGTGGGAAGGCTAAAAATGAAGAAGAAGAAAACATACTTTGGTTGTTTGGTGCTGAAACTTTAGGACCAATTTTGTTCAAAGGTAATAGAATAGGGATGAGTGTTAATTATAGTTGTTTCCCATTAGTTATTTTTTACAACTTATTTTTATGAAATAGATAAACTATCCTAACTATTTGGTATGGTGATAAACTTATAACAAACCTATAGTTTTATTTTTTTTTTAAAAAAAACTAATGATGAGTTCGATAAATTCACTTGCATCCATTTTCGAAGAAACATTTCCGAAAAGAAAAAAAAATTCTCCTTAGCTTAGGACAAAATGAATAGCATTTACAATTTTCACTCCTAACCATTCATTCATAACTTCCAAATATCAGAGTGATTGGTGTTTGTTCAATAAAGGCAAAAAAAGTTAAACAAAAGAAGTAAATTAAGAATGTAAAAACATTTCAACAGTTTTTCAATTTTGTTGGTTTATTCCCAGGCATCCTAATTGATTAAGCTAAAACCCTTTCAACAATGGATGCCTAGAAGGCAAGAAATGATCTCGTCTTCGCCATAAATCAAACACAAAAGATCAATCTCTCATTTTTATTGTTTCATAGGTGTACAGAAAACATTGCTTTCCTGTACGCCTTTTTTTCTTTTTTGTTAACACCATGTTAACAAAAAATCGTATTTTGCTACTATTCATATGCCTTTCTTCATTTTCGCGATCTTTACATGCTGCAACAGGTGATCAACCTTCATTTTTCATTGCATGTGGTTCTCAAAATGGTGGAACAGATGAAGATGATAGAAAATGGGAATCGGACATGAAGTATCTCATGTCAGGTGATAAATCAGTCATGTCACAACCTCAATCCCCTGACCCCTCTGTTCCATCTGTTGTACCGTATGTAAATGCAAGATTTTTTCAATCAGAATCTTCATATAACCTTCCTGTTACAAATAGATCATCTCATATTTTACTTAGGCTTCATTTCTACCCGACTTCTTATCCTAATTTCAACGTTTCCAATTCATACATCTCTCTTTCTGCTGGTAAAGTGACATTGTTGAAAAACTTCAGCGCGTATATAACTGCACAAGCATGGTCACAAAATTACATTATCAAAGAATACATTTTGACTCCTGTGGATTCTCCAACTTTGGAGATCAAAATTAGTCCTGTTGGTAACTCATCACTTGCATTCATCAATGGAATTGAAATGATCAGCTCACCTGATTTGTTTTACGGCCCTGATCCTGTGATGGCTGGGTTTAGTACTGATGAAGAACCGGATTCTTCTGGTGACGGAGATGTTGTTTCTCAGCAAACTATATCTGTAAGGGAAAATAATATGGAGTTGATGTTTAGGGTCAATGTTGGTGGACAATTTATTCCTCCGAAAAATGATTCAGGTGGGTTAATGAGGAGTTGGTATGAAGATACTCCCTATGTATATGGCGGTTCAGGTGTTGGTATTGCTATGAGCACCAATTTGACAATTCGTTATGATCACTTGCCATTGTATGTTGCACCCCTTCCTGTGTACGAGAGTTGTAGATCGATGGGTTTTGAGTCGAATATCAACATGAATTATAACCTTACTTGGGTTTTCAGTGTTGATGCAAACTTTTCGTATCTTGTGAGATTTCACTGGTGTGACTTCATTGTCGATTCCACGAAGGTCAATTCGTTAGTCTTTAATGTATATATAAATGGACAAATCGCAGAAAGTGGAGTCGATTTAGTTGCAATGCAACATGGAGAGAAGGCAATTCCTTTAGTAAAAGACTATGTGACTCATGTTGATGATAAAAAAGGAGATGATCTGCTTTGGATAGCAGTGCATCCATCAGGAGATAACGCTGATATAGCTAATGCTATTGTAAATGGATTAGAGATATTTAAGATCAACGGTGGACACACGAGCTTGGCAGGTCAGAATCCTACAATGTCAGATTTAATGATGAAGTATCAGGAAGAACATAGTAAAGAAGAAGCTCCACGAGGATTCACTGATCAGGACAAATCACATAGTCATACTGTTATAATCAGTGGTGCTGCTGGTGGAGTTGCTGCTGCATTTGGTCTAGCTGCTGTTTTGGTCTTTGTTGCTTTGAAGAGGAAAAGAAGATCCCCGGGAGCTGAATCAGGCACGAATAGTTGGCTACCGATTTATGGCAACTCTCATTCTTCCACTAGCAAATCAGCTTCCGGAAGAAGTGGTGGTGGTAGCACAACCATTTCATCAGATGCTGCTAGTAACTGTCGATACTTTTCACTTGCTGAGATCAAACAAGCTACTAAAAACTTTGATGAATCATATGTCATTGGAGTTGGTGGATTTGGAAAAGTGTACAAAGGAGTTATCGATGGTGACACTAAAGTTGCAATCAAAAGATCAAATCCGTCTTCAGAACAAGGTGTCAATGAATTCCAGACTGAAATCGAGATGCTCTCAAAGCTAAGGCATCGACATTTAGTGTCCTTGATCGGATTTTGTGAAGAGAATAATGAAATGGTCCTTGTTTATGACCACATGGCACATGGAACATTAAGGGAGCATCTTTATAAAGGTAACAAAACTATACTATCTTGGAAGCAAAGGTTGGAGATTTGTATTGGATCAGCCAGAGGACTTCATTACCTTCACACAGGAGCTAAATACACTATTATACATAGGGATGTGAAAAGTACAAACATTTTGTTGAATGACAAATGGGTTGCTAAGGTTTCAGATTTTGGACTTTCAAAAACAGGTCCAAACATGAACCAAGGACATGTTTCAACAGTCGTAAAGGGTAGCTTCGGATATTTAGATCCTGAATACTTTAGAAGACAACAATTGACTGAAAAATCAGATGTGTACTCATATGGTGTTGTCCTGTTTGAAGTATTGTGTGCAAGGCCAGCACTTAATTCAAATCTTCCGAAAGAACAAGTTAGTCTTGCAGATTGGGCATTAGCTTGTCAAAGGAAAGGGAATTTAGAAGATATTATTGATCCACATTTGAAAGGCAAGATCAATCCTGAATGCTTGAAAAAATTTGCAGAAACAGCTGAGAAATGCTTAACTGATAATGGTATAAATCGTCCGTCCATGGGTGATGTGCTATGGAATCTTGAATATGCCCTTCAGCTACAAGAAAATCCTGATGGAGTTTTATCAACTTCTGAGGCAACGAAACAAGTTGATCATGACAATGCTGATCAACACAGTATGATAGCTATGCATAGAAGCACTTTGAGCCTTGAAAGTGAAAATGAAAATGAAAATGCTGATGGTAATACAGATGATGTCTTTTCAGAAATTGTGAATCCAACAGAAAGGTAATAGCAAATATATATATATAAGTAGTTGTTTCTTATGAATGGTTATGATAAGTATACAAAACTGTACATTTCACTATATATATTATGGATCAACTATATATATAAGGAGTATAGCTAGCGCGCGGTTGATTCCTTTTGTGTCACATTTATGTATTTGTAAATTTGTATATGTATATTTAAGCATATAATATGATAAAAAGAACAAAAATATATTGTACTTTTGGTAGCGTGTTTGGACTTTGGACAAACTATGTGGTCTTTAGATACAATTTGTATGTTATTTTCTATTTCTAACTGAACTAATTGCTTAATATGAACCAGGGCAAAAGTTCATCAAGCATAGTGTTAATAAGAGATTTGAACAATTGGCTTAAATACAATATCTGAAAGTATAGTGTCATGACCCGCCACTTTGACATCTCACTTAGGCAGAAAATTGAAGTACAAGTGAGCTGGTCAAGTGCCGCATGGAGCATTAGTGGAAGTCTAAGTCTGTGACAGAAGGCTGTGGAATCTCAATCTCTTATTAGCCAATTGACAATTGACGCATACCATACATTTAGTCGCGTCTCGTGGATTTTCTTAACTCTATTATGCACAAGAAAGCATAACAATAAAAAGAATTACTTAATTTAGTCACTTTTTTTCCCTATACCACTTGCAAACAAAATATGAACGAGGAGGATTTGGATAAAATAATCGTATAATGTGTTCGAGTGAAGTTTTTCTTTTTTTTTGGTTTTTCATCCTGCAATACCCACTTTGGGGCCAGACTAATTTGGAACTACGCCGTAAAGCCTTCTACTAAATGTGACTTCATATGAAGAGCTCAAATTTGAGATCTATGGTTGAGGATGGAAGAGTACTTACCACTTCACCACAACCTTTGATGGTAGTGAATCTTTCGAGATATCACAACAATTTTTTTTCATTTCTTGTTAGTTTAATTTCTAAGCTAATAGAAATCTATCTTTATACTCCCTCTATTTCAAATTAATTGAATTGTTGAGGTGTTTCACACCCGTTAAGAAAAGAATAATAAGACATAAATTAGGCATAGCTTTTCAATTTTACCCTTATTAATTATTGCCAAATTTATGATTAAAATAACTAAACATCAATTATAATAACTAATTTCAATACTAATTAATGAAGGGTAACATTGAAAGAATATTCTAAAAGTAGTCTTGAATATTGAACAATTAAGTTAATTTGAAAAATGAAAAATGTCTCAACAATTCAATTAATTTGAAATGAAGGAAATATTATATATATAAAGGAGGATCTTCAGCCTGATGGCATGACACTCTTTGAAATCAAGAATGTATTTACCTTAAACAACAAGTTTTTTGCAAATTCCTCGGGAAACAAAAAGCCTACTAAATAGAAAGACATCGCTTTGGCAACCCCGCCTTTAGAAAATCTCGTTTTTCCCTTCACTTCTTCTCTTTGTAACTCTTTTATTTCCAAATTCCCTCATAGTCCATTTTAAGTGAATTATTGAAAAAAATTCATAGTTTAAAGTAAGTGAATTATTCAAGGTTCTGAAGAAATGTTGAGACTTTTTATTCATATTTATCCTTCATTTAATGAGGATTTTAACTAATTTACATTTTCTAAATGAATAGTTTGGAAATAATCAATAGGGCAATAGTGGAAAGTAGTCTTTAATTTATGTCCTTAATTTATTTTTTAAGGAGTGTGTCATATCCCAACAATTCACTTACCCATAGTCCAGTTGTTTGTAAATTTAACTCGGCAAATTATCATCCGCGACATAGAAAATTAATCCCCTTCAACTTTGTAGTTTTCATTCTCGTCTCCTTCTTTAGGGCTTGTTAATAGAGGCGGACCTATACACATAGGTCTGGTGCACGTGCACCCGTTAATTTCGAAAAGAATCATGTTTATATATGTATATCTATCTTGAGAAACTGGAAGAAACTAAATATAATAAGCAATGCCCCCATGGAAAGCATAGAATGACACTGGTACTGCTGCTTGCTAGTGCGAGCCCAGTCAGAACCATATTTTATTGTTTTTATTATATGTTTTGAATTTAAAGGGGGCTTGTTTATAACATTAGAATTGTTATATAAGATATTCGAATCCATAATCATTTAGTAGAACAAAGCCACTTGACCATTGCAAGTTTCGCTAATGCCTAAATTAAGATAATATTGATGCACCTAAAGTGTTCAAATTCTGGGTTCGCCTCTACCTGTTAATGATTTTGACCGTCGGCCATGGCTTTACAAACATGAATAGACTTATTAGTGAGAATCTTCTTCATAATCGGCAAATATATGTATTTACTCCCCTGAACCATTATATCTCATCTTACTTTTGTAAAAATCTATTTATCTTGGATTTTTTTAGCCGAGGGTCTTTCGAAACAATCTTTCTGCCTCACACGCCGTTTTGACAATTAGCTCAAAGAATAAAATATGTGAAATACACTCACGGTGATGTGGCAAAATGACAAATTAAATAATAACATGTGACATTTGAATCCAAAAAATTATTTTAAAATGTATTATAAAGCAAAAGAAGAAAATTATTTTGAGTAAAAAGATATAAATAAAAATATGTAACCCCCACCCACCCACCCACCTACCACGAAAACCCTTCCCTTCCTATCCCATCGGAGCACAACTAGCCACCTCTTCTCTTCTTTTTTTTTATTCCATAAATCAACAAAATGACAAATCGGATTAAAAAAAAAGGAAAAGAAAGAAAATTTTAGTTGGTTTTAAATCTCAAGAAAAAAAAGACCAAGTGACGCCATCAATGACAGAGGTGGTGATCGCTCAAAAGAGGAGGAAGAAATAGATGTGATGACGGTGATAGTGTCTAAAAATAAAATGATCGTAATGGTAAAGAAGATGAAGTGACTAGAGAGAAAAACAACCGAAGGAGGGTGTATGGCGGCGATAACTTAATGTTGAGATGAACGAAGTGATGATAACAACAAAGCAAAGAAAGAAGAAAGAGATTTTTATAAAGCTAATTAAATGCTTTTCACGGCCCATCCATACGTGAATCACATATGAAGTGCTATGTGGGTAAAAAGTGTTCAAGTGGTTCAAATTAAAAAGGATAGGGGTGTCCAATAAGTGTAAATTCTAATTAAAGTGTACAAATAAAACATACAATATTTTATCATTTTTACCAAACATGACAAAATGATAAATTAAATGATGATGTATGTCATTTGAGTCTAAAAAATTATTTTAAAATGTATTATGTAGTGAAAGAAGAAAATTATTTTTTTTTAAAAATAAAATAAAAATAAGTAACCCCCACCCACCCAGGCACCAACCCATCCCTGCTATCCCATCGGAGCACACCCCACAACCTCTTCTAGCTTTTTTTTTGTTCCATAAATCAACAAAATGACAAATCAGATTTTTTTAAAAAGGAAAAGAAAGAAAATTTTAGTTAATTTTAGATCTAAAGAAACAGTAACGATCGAGCGACGACGTCAATGACTGAGATGGTGGTCGCGCAAAAGAGGAGGAAGAAATGAATGATATGACAACGATAATATCAAGTTTGAAAATTAAAATAACCGTAATGGTAAAGAAGATAAAGTAACTAGAGAAAAAAACAACAGAAGACGGGTGTATAGTGACGACAACAACAACTTGGTGATGAATTGGAGGAAGTGATAGCAACAAAGCAAAGAAAGAAGAAAGAGATTTTTTAAAGGCTAATTAAATGTTTTTCACGCACCTATCCTTATGTGTATCATCGATGAAGTGCCATGCGGGAAAAAAATGTGCAAGTAATTCAAATTCAAATTGTTAAAAGTGTTCAATAGATACAAACCCTAATTAAAATATATAAACGAAATATACGAATATATAACTTCAAAGAAATGTAATTCCAAAATATATCTTTACTATACCATAAAATTTTTGATAGACACCTTTATTTTGACACTCAAATTTAGGCTAAGATCAAACTCTCTCCATAACAAATACTAGTACTATAAAATATTAGTCCTTTCTGTCCCTACCTGTAAGGTCTTATGTACAATACCCAAAACCCTTGCGATCTCAGCAGAGAGAACCAACCCCTGAAGCTCAACTGAGCAGCGCAAGATCTGTTTGTGCTAATCACTAAGGGACTTGTATACTCTCTCTTGCCAGCAATGGCATCCAGCTACTATTATCTATGCACCATCATATTGATTTTTCTCTATGTTTCCGCCACTGCCGCTGCTGATTCAATTCAAGGATGTGGGGGATTTGTCGAGGTGATTTCAACAAATTTCCCTTCTTTTTTGCTTGATTCTTGCTTGACTTTTGATTTTGGAATGGAAAAAAATTCAGTCTTTGAAGCCTGTTGAGCTAGTTTTTGTAAAGGGGTTAATGGGTTGATTATTTCCTATATTGGGAATCGGAAATTAGTTGATTTCGAATCAGAGAATGCAAAATCGTTTTTAGGTTTAAAGATTCTGAGTGGTTCTCTAGTGTTTTGTTAATGTCCATTGATTTTAGTTGGTGAAGAGTTTGATACTTACACTGTATACTGGTATCGGATATTTGTTGATTTCAAATCAGAGAATGCAAAATCGTTGTAAGGTTTTAAAGATTCTGAGTTGTTTTCTAGTTTTTTGTTAATGTCCATTGATTTTAGTAGGTGAAGAGTTTGACACTGATCTGGGTTATTTCTATTTTTCGTTTTTTTTTTGCTGTAGGCGAGTTCGGAACTGATCAAGTCAAGGAAGTCAAGTGATCCAAAATTGGATTATTCTAATATCATTGTATGTGGCAACTACTGATTAATTGATAAGCATTTATTGTTCTCCTTTATTTTACTCCTTCACCTTATGGGTACCTGGTAGTGTCAATCAACTGAACATCAATCCCGGACTAGATGAAGTCTGCTAGATGAATCTTGTATATTCACTTTGTTGGTACTTGGTACTGACATAAAAAAAAGGGAGCTTTATCCTCCTTGTTGGATGAATAGCCTCTAAAGCTTGGTTTTGCTTTTCATATTCTGTATCTGAGAAGGAGTGATTTTTCCTTTTTCAAGTTGCTATTCTGATTGAATTTCATTATAGATCATTCAAATAAAGAACTATTCAAGTCTGCTTATACTTATGTTCTTCCTTGAGGTGGGGTTCTTTTAGGGAAAGCAAATCCTGTTATGCTATCACTGAAACTAGGCCTAGGAGCTTGAGCATTTATCATATATCAATTTAACATAAGAAAACATATAAATCAAAAAAGGCAAATTTTGTATAATATCTCATAATGATGAATTATTTATTATGTATACATGTTTCATCTTACATTGGATGATGACAGTTAAGAAATTAAAGTCAGAGATTACATTCCAAGAAGTTCATCAATGCTACAAATTCATAATTCATAGAGGGTATGATCATACTATTATTCATATATTGAAAAATTAGTGCTGAGGGAAAAGGAGGTCAATTTTTATCATCATAAACATAAGTTTATTCCTCTTTTTTGATAAGCATAAACCATAAATTCTTGACAGTTAACTCACTGTCCTTTCCTTTAATGATTAATTGTTGTTTTTATATTTACCATTGTTTGGTTCTATTATATGCTTCATTTTGCTTATGTGTGAAAGAAAATTTCCATGGGATATTAGCACCGTGCACCAGGTCCTATGTATTGCAGCCCTAGGTTAAAAAGTGTTGGGGTTTTCCAATTTATCTTCTCAAGTTTGTGGTGTTGAACAGTTATTTATACACTGTGTTGATGGGTGCTGTAGTATGCCACTATACCTTATATTGTCAGTCGGCCTTTGCCAATTTACACATTACAGTGTTATTAAATCCATAATGATAGCACACTAGATCTTCCAATCATATGTTTTTTCTAATGCAGGTTGAACTTCGCACATTGGATGGCTTGGTGAAGGAAAGAACGCATTGTGCCCCTAATGGCTATTACTTCATTCCTGTGTATGATAAGGTACTTCTTCCCAATGGTACTGAGTTGCACATTTTGTTGGACTAGCTTATGTTTGTTTCCTTCTTTCTTGGTAAGCCGACGAACTTATATTGTCATTAGTGTCTTGAGGTTAGTACTGTACTTTAACTGTCCTTAAATTAGAAGATTGGTTTATGCCTCAACCTGATTTCCAAGGGCCTATGTACCACCTAAGGCAACTGAAATCTCTTGAGGAATAAGTTATTTAGCCCAAGATATTTAGAGGTAGTTTGGTTGGTGAACAAGTTGTATGAAGATTCTTACGTCGGGATTATAATAAGAGGGTCAAATAATGACAAAATTATTTGGTGGATATACTTTTATTGGTAGATGTTTGGTTCACTGAACTAAAAATCGGATGTATGGGGTATAATAAAACACATGTTTTTGATGAAATTTAACACATATTGTATGGGTATAATATAACACGTGTTTGGTTTTACAAGATAATTGCGATGAAGATTTACTTTTATTTTCAATTTTAATCTTGAAAGGACTTTGGCAGAAGAGCTTTGAAGAAGGGCATCTTTGTCATTTTGGTGTTTATCCTATGTTAAGTGTGATGTAAAAGTATCAATGAAAACCAACCTTGATAAAAAAAGTGTGATATAAAAGTAATACCACAATAATTAAGTGGAGATTTGCTATTTCTGGAATCAAAAGTTCAACCAAATGCGGGATAAAATAATTCTATATTTTATCCTGAGATCGTTATTCCTTATCCCTCTAACCAAACAACCCCTTAAAGTATTATTTTTACACTATTGACAACAAAAGTATTGTATAGAATCTTTATCTAATTAAAAGATGTAGTAGACCTGACTTTAAAAGGGGGAGATAGACAGGTGTGCCTTGCATGCAAATATAGAGTATTTTTACATGGTTTGGTCTAAGATCTTTTAATAGATTTTGAATTGTGTGACTGTCTCATCTAAAATTTTAAGTTGCTAGAGAGGTTAAGCTTTTATTTAACTTAATTTTGTCTTCAATATGCCACTCACTTGCGGACTTGACTTTTTTTTTCATAGGCTAACATGTATAAATGTTTTTGATAAATGGGTGGCAGTGTGATTTGAACAAGAATTTCTGCTTGCTCTGATACCATGCCGAATTTTGTGACTACCTCATCTAAGAACTGCAGTTTTTAGAGGGGATATCCTTCCGTTTAACTTAGTAACTTCGTCAATTGATGTGTTTTGAATGAGTAACTCACAAAATAACATGCAAACAAAAATCTTTTGTTTGATTGAAGAAATGTGCTACTAATAAAGCCCCTGGCCTTGATGGTTACAGAGGAGTTTTTCATTAAGTGTTGGGAAGTCTTGAAGCTGGGCGTTTATGGAGGCTTTTCACTATTTCCATGCTCTTGAAATATTTGGAATGAGGTTCAATGCTACTTATATAGCATTGATCCCAAAGATGACGGGCAAAATAGTTAAAAGATTTCATACCAATAAGTTTGATAGGGAGTTTCTACAAGCTGATTTCAAAGGCTTTGTTAGAAATATTGAAAAGGGTGGTGGATATTTTGGTAGACTCCCAACATATGACCTTCATTAGAGGAAACATTGATAGCTAATGAAGCAATAGACTCAAGAATCTCACATAAAAGGCCTGGTATCTTATGCAAACGTGACATTGAGAAACCGTATGATCATGCCAATTGGTAGTTTTTATTGAGAATTTTGAGGCTGATGAGTTTTGGGGAGAAGTGGATCAAGTGGTGAAATTTTGCCTCGTTAATGTGAAATTTTCCATTCTCATTGATGGCCTGAAGGTTTTTCTAATGCTCATAGAGGGATCATACAAGGGGAGGGATCCCCCCCTTTCTTATTTCTCTTAGCAATGGAAGAGCTCTACAATATGGTTAAGATTGCCAAAGTTAATGGTTTGATCCAAGGTTGAAATAGCCAGAAATAATGACTCTAGTTTGGAGATCACCCATCTCCAATATGCTAATGATACCTTAATACTCCCCCTGTCCAACAATACATGTCCACTATTGATTTTGCACACTTCTTAAGAAACTATAAATAGAAGGGTAATTTTGCTATATCACCCTTTGAATATAATAAATACAATGTCTTGAAAAATGTAATAGAAAAATGACTATAATTAATGATAAGGATAAATTAGGAACAAAGTGTAAAATTATCCATTGATTTTATAAAGTGGACAAGTATTATTGGACATCCCAAAATAGTATAGTGGACAACTATTATTGGACGGAGGGAGTGGAAGAACAGTTAAAATATTTGAGAGTTATTTTAGTACTTTTTGAAGGCATCTCAGGCCTTCATATCAACGAGAAAGAGCCATATCTACCCATTAACTTGGTATCTAATATGGAGTAGCTGACCTCAATTCTGGATGGAGTAGTAGGCTAAGTTGCTTGGACTCGGGTGCAGGTGTCCGTCACGAGTGCGGATCCGCATGTCGGATCCTTCATGATCTAATTTTTAAGATTTGGGGATATGGATCTACATACGGATACAGGTGCGGGGACTCAGCAAAATATAACCTAAAAACCTAAAAATATACATAAATATGAGACATTATGGAAAACTTATAGTGTTCCGTCCTAATTTAGATTTAAATAATACTCTAATTTAAATCGAAATTATTTTTCAATTAAATAATACTCTAATTTTGATTTTATTTTTGACAAGAAGACTCCAAGGGACTTGGTCTCACTCATGTTATGAACCATTATCCATGTCCAAATATTCAACCAAATTTATTCCAATGTTCAAAACCTAATCTGGCCCAAAACCATGACCAACCCGGCCCACCACTATTTCTGCAAATCCCCACGCTCCCCTCTTCTCCAAATCCTAGAACAAAGCAGCCAAAGAAACAAAACGATGAAGAACCCTAGCAGCGCCACATCTCTTCTCTCTTGCGAATTCATACACAAACGCATGCTTAGCATGATTTTGGTACCACACGAAGATTCTAGAAACTCTTCGAAACCTTCGAAAGAGACAAAGGACTAGTATAAATCACTATATAGCAGAAAAATTAAAGGTATTTTGTTTCCGATCTATTCATATCTTACTTTGAGATATCAAAATTTCAATTTTTTCTCTGATTTGTTGGTCAACACACCCGATCTCGTTTGACCGGATTCGACACAGATCCCACACCCTTACTCGTGTCAGTGTCGTGTCGACGCGGGTGCGGCACCGAAATTGCCGAGTCCGAGTAACTTAGGTAGTAGGTACCCTCCCCACAACCTCTTGGTATGCCTTTGGGAGCAAAATCAAGTAATATGGAATTTTGTGTTGAAGTGTGAGAAGAAATTGTCTAGATGGATATTTATCATTGGGAAGTAGACTCACTTTGATCAATGTTGTTCTGAATGCCCTACCAACCTACATGATGGCTCTTTTTCCTATCCCTACAAGAGTTATATTGCATTAGTCAGGAGATCCTTCTTTTGACAAGAAAACAAGGATAAGAGAGTTCGCCCATCTGTTGGCCCATAAATCTCTCACTATGTTGTTAATATCCCCTTGCAATTTAGTTTCTGGAAAACAAAATACATCAGCCTTCAAATTATGTATGAGACTTTTGATCACCAGCCTTTTCCTGGCATCATTGAGTCCCCTCATATTCCATGAAACTATGTTAATCTAAATGAGATGGCTCGATGTTGCATCCCCCCTACTTCTTGTCCCATAGCTATAAAATTTTGTTCCCACTTCCAGATTCTTTAATTCCTTTGAGACTTTCGATTTTGGTGTCATCAGTATTAGAGCATTGTTATGAAAGGCGAAAAGCGCAAAAAAGCTCTAAGGTCCGTGGGGGCTTTAAGCGCAAAGTGCAAATAAAGCGTGGGCTTTAATGAAAAAAGGCGCAAAGGGAGAAAAAATTCAAATATATATGTTTAGTCCAAGACTAATAATTATAAATATCAATGACAAATATATGACCAAAGAAATTGAAAAAAAATTATGATAAAGTGAAATATCAATTGTTTAGTGTCACTTCTTCATAAGAGGCTCATTAGCAAGGAAAAGTTTGCCTTAGTACCTTGATGACGACACTGAAGCGCACATTAAAGCGAGGCGAAGCGCTCAACACGTTTTGAGCCTCGCTTCAGGGCTTAAGTGCGCCTTTGATAACACTGTATTAGAGCCTTTGTTGCTTCATTGGAGCTTTGCCTTTTCCCATCTATCTTCATAAATAGTTCCTCTGCTATTTCTTCACACCCATTAAAGTGAATCCCAAATTCCTTTCCCAGATTAATGATGTTCTGTCGGACCCATGGAGGGATTGTAGAATCAGATGTTGGTTCAAAGTTCTCTGGTAATTCGGCGGAATTTAAAGGAGTGGCTTCCTCGACATTCAAGGCTCCCAGTTCTGTTCTGCATGATTGTCAAGCTCTAATCTACTGTCCATCTGAATGATTCATATAGCGTCATCATCCCTGTGCGTCGCATCCTGAAGCTCTTGACCCAGCCCTTCTCCCTCGCTTTGTAAGTCCCCTGGTGAGGTGTCAAAAATATTTTCTCCACTGATATGCTGAGAGATTTACGCTTCTTTCAACTGATTTGCTAGTATTTCATCCACAGAAGGGTCTGCTGGGCCTTTTGCATTTCCCCCTCCCCTTCTTCAAACCCGATTTGGGCCACTGGATTATGGCCCAAATTTCCCCAGCCCAAATTTCTCCTCTTCTCATTTCATCTGCCTGCACGTGCTACCACATGTGTATCAAGACCCCCATCCTTTTCACGTGACCTCTTGTATGTTTGCCCATCTGTACAATTCAAATTTTCCTGCGACTTTGACGTGCCCACGTGCCCCATCACCTCAGACCCAAATTCCCCCCTACCCTCTATAAAGTAGGGTTCCTTCACGGATTCCTGGGTAATACCCTTCTTCCCCCTTTGTCCACTCGTCACCAAACTCGTCGGAGCTTCAATCCATTTTTGGACCTTGAAGGTTGATCCATCGTGTATCAGTTCCACCGTCTTTGGGACTGATTCTTCATCCCTTCTTACCTTTATTCTAGCCCATTTTAGGTGGTTCCGGAGCTCTGTTTCCTCCTCTGTCTGTATCCATCCACCACACAGATTTCCGATCTCCCTAAGGATCTTTTGGGACCATAACTGGAGTGGAAGACCTACCAGTCTGATCCAAACTTCCTTCAGGCTTTCCTCGATGGAGTTTGAGAATGGCGTCCACCAATCTAGATGGAAATTGTGAGATTTCCAGAACCATTCTCCCTTCACCACATGGTCTGCTGCTGTCTTGGTTGGGAACTCAAAGAGGAACTGGTTGCATCCCATCTCATATATGTTAATGCCATGGTGGTGTTTCCAGGAGCTATTTGCCCATCAATGGATCTCAGAGAGATGGGCATTTGAGATCTCCTCTGATAGGCTGCCTAGTGCCTACCACACTCCTATCCAGAAGTTCATTTTGTGTTTTCCCAGCATCTTCAAAAATAAATGGGGAATTTCCTTTCCTGTTTACCCCAGCAGCATTCTGGTTGACCATTTATTATTCTCGACAGTCTCTGCATAAAGGAGCCCTTCCTCCGTGGTATGATGTAATAGCTTGACTGTCCTTGTGGTTTTGATATTTATGATGTTGGTTATCTTAGTAGCAATATCCAACCACCCTGAATAAAATGACCATTCTGGTATGATAATAATTGTTTTCCTCTTTCCTTGCATATTAATTATACTGAAATAGCGACCAAATCTGTTAAGTTTCTTGAGCAGAAAATCTCAGAATAATGGTCGTGAAATTTCCGTCTCCTGACAGAGTTTCCTTTTGTTTTCGATGCTTCTTTCAAAAGGTGAGCTATCCACTCCATCATTTTCTGACTGAAGCTCGCCCTAGTCATCATGTTTCGGCCTCTTTCCACCCATTCATACCAAGTCTCGGCCCTTGAGATCTTCCTTGAAATGTCAAATGATTTAAAACCTATCACAGAATAGATGATATTGCTACCCATGATGAAACAAAATGAAGAAGAATAAAGGCTGAAAGAGAGGTGAGAGAATTCCGATGGAGGAAGTCCACCGGAATAGGAATCCAAGGCCCAAAGGGACCTCAGATGAAAACCTCGGACATTGTGACTAGGAGCTTCAATGTATACCCCAATAGTATTTTGCAAACCAATAACACTTTTTTTGGTTCGGTTTATCGGTCGGTTTGGTTTTTGCACACCCCTAATTGTTTGTGGTGGAATGGACATTGTAGAGGGCTATGCAAGGTGAGTATAGAATACAAGATGCTGAATCAGACAGCCACAAATTACTAACTGACCATGGAAACACATTTGGAACTTGGAAGGTCAAGATACCATACAAAGTTGCTGCTTCACATGACTGATAGCACAAAAGGCTGTTTTGACACATGAAAACTTGATGAAAAGAGGAATCACTCTTTGTTCAAGATGCTATCTACGTGGGAATGAAGCTAAGATAGTGAACTACTTATTTCTACTCCAAATTGATAGCATATACAAGGGGTATACCAACAGGTAAAAAATCTACAAGATATGATTCTCTACAAACTCTGCTCAATCATCTAAACAACAAGGAACTTCCGTTTTACACCAAAAGAAAATAACGGAGCAGAGACTACTCCTCAACGGATAGAAACTCTACTCTACTCCTTCAAAGCTCTACTATTTCCCTCTCTCCAAACTACCCACATTGATGCAAATGTTGTCTGACTCAAGATAACCTAGCCAAAATTGGGTATGTGACAACAGATTTACGGAGTATGTTTATAAACACTTCTTTTACTAAAATGGATCATGTGACAGAAAATCAGGGATATTTTTGAGAGCTGGAGTTGCTGGAAAGTGTATAGCACCATTAAGAGAATCTGGAAGATGGCACTTGCTACCATTTTTTGGAATATCTGGAATGAAGGAATATGAGATGCTTTGATGGAGTATCAACTAAAGCTAGATGTCTTATGTTTTTGTATAGTTGGGTTTATTTGTCTCCAACAAATTTATACCTTCTTGAATTTTGTCAGCTTCCTAGCTCTTAACTAGATATGTACTGGAGCTGATAAGTTGTTTTTGCTACTCTACTTTTGTAACTATTATGCATCCACTTGATGCCAACAATGAAACTTTTACTTTGTCAAAAATAAAAAAGGACAAGAGGAAAAGAGATGTGAGAGAACTCAACTTGATTATTCCCTCAAGCCATTGGGTTTGAATAACTAGATGTACATATTCTTAGGAAAGAAAGAGAATCAAAAACATAATTACAAGCTATACTATATTTATAAGATCCTAGAATATCCTAGATATACAAGATTCTAACAACTATTTTATTAGTCCATTCACTGGTTTATATTTGCTTCCTTTCTTTGCCATCGGTGTTCTCACTTCTCTTGTTTTCTGAGAAATGAAAGAATTTCTCACATCGTATTGAAATCATTTTGCAGGGTTCTTTCTTGATCAAAGTCAATGGACCGGAGGGATGGTCATGGGATCCTGAACAAGTTGAGTGTCTTCAATCTTATAATGATGATAATTTTATTAGCATTTGCACTTTTCATTGATGCAGCTCAATGTTGCTTTTTTTTTTTCTGGCTGGTGTATCTGACCTAAGGAGGATCTTCTGTAGGTACCTGTTTCAATTGATCATACTGGCTGCAATGGCAATGAAGATATAAATTTTCGGTTCACTGGGTTTGTTCTTATTCTTATAACATTGAAATTAGTCTTTGGATCCTTTGTTCCATAAATAAAGAACAAAGGAGGGGGAACTTTAATCTTTTGCAGTATTTATTTGTTTCCCACAGTGCTATTTATCAATACATTCCATATAATGTGCACTATGGACTACCCACTTCTCTACATGCTAATTTTCTTGAGTCACTGTTTCTGCAGGTTCACTGTATCTGGACGAATTGTGGGAAATGTTGGTGGGGAGAGCTGTGCTCTGAAAGATGGAGGTCCATCAAATGTGAATGTTGAGCTATTGTCTTCCACAGGTGATGTTGTGTCCTCTGCATTATCAACACCCAGAGGAACATACTCCTTCACAAACGCTATACCCGGTATGTTAACCTAAAAGTTGTTTGGTTGTTTTTTATAGTGTGCATATATTTAGATGAGAAAATACAAATAGTCTATATATTTAGATTGAACAACTGCATGATTCTGATGCTACTTTTTGGATTATGCCGTTTAGTTTATGAATAGATAGTTTCCGTGTGTGCTTAACATGCAATTATTCTGTTACAAATCTGAATGTACTAATTGATCTCCATCAGGGAAGTACAAATTACGTGCATCACGTCATGACTTGAATGTTCAAGTTAGAGGATCGGCCGAGGTGCGTTTTGAGTCCCTCATGTTCTTTTTGATTACTATTTTTTCTTTCCGTGTAATCTCATCGACTTCGTTTACCATATCTACTTCCTAAATTACTGTACATCCATTTGGAATAAGTACCACTGATTGAATAATTACTTGAATCTACCATGTTGGTTTTCATTGCAGATTGAGTTGGGTTTCGAAAATAGAATATTGGAGGACTTCTTCTTTGTACCTGGTTATGATATTCGTGGATCTGTGGTTGCTCAGGTGAGTTTCTCTAGTAATGACTTGATCTGTGTTTCTGTCTTAAGTTTTATATTACAGTTGCTGCTGCGACTTGTCACAATTTCCATGTATTTCTTTCTTCTAAGAAATTGATAGGTCAAGGATACCTTTTAATTCTGCACAATCTGTATTTCATAGTCATTTCACTTCGAACTATATTTACACACAATTCAAGACAAGATCATTGCTAAAACTGACTAGAGGTATTTGGAATATTACGATCGAAAGAATTTTTACCTACTTATGTCTTCTCTCACATAGTTGAAAGTGATGAAAATGCGGGAAGGAGGTGGAGATCTTAATAGCCAAGGTTGTTTCTTCCTCTAGTGAGTTGTGATAGGTGAAATCTCAACTTCTTTATGAGACAATGTTATATAGCTACCTTGGTATCATAATGCAAAATTAGTATAAAATAGTCCTATTCTATTTCAAGCAAGTTATGTGTATAGTGGTTCCTAAGTGATGTGGTAAAGAGAAATACTTACCATTTCAAAGAAAAAAAGGGTGATGTTGTAAAGAGATGTAAAGGAAATGAAAAGTTACTTCCTTGCACCGGTTTAATTTTAGCAGAAGGAAATGTTTTTCTTGCACATATTAGTGCAGTGGAAAAATATATTAAAAGATAGTTAATTTCGCCTGTGATAGATATCTCCAGAGTCCTGCCTGTTCTTTAATACATGCAACTTAGGATTTAAAATAAACTTTTAAGCTTGCTTGGAATTATACCTCTCATTACCTTCTTCTTAAACATTGCAAAAGTAATTCTAGATGGTTGAAGTAGCCCTAATTTCTTACTAGGCGAATCAATCTTATGGAGACCAAGAACTTGAAAACCTAGTAATCTTGCGGAATAAGTTCTGTTAATCTACGATAAACTTTGTTTTCTCAAGACGACTATTCAGATAATTGATTAAGATGGATACAAGGTTCTTACATGTCAAGGGAAAAAAGGATGATTACAGCGTTCTTGATATGTTGGTTTCCCTTTCTGGTGCTGCATCGATGTGATATACCTATTAATGTAAGGGCAAATAAATATAGGGTTTTCTTTTCTTTTGGATGTTACTTTTATTCTTTTGATGTTGCCTTCTGTTATCTAATAGTTTTACTATGGTGACTGTTTTCTTATTCATTCTTATTCAAATGAAAGTGCACAAACTATGAAGCAAAGACAACAAATGTATATCTGTTTTGGGATCATACTAGTGTTGTTGACATGAATTAGCGAACAATTGACCTATTTGTTTCCCTATTCCCTTTTTGTGATACCAAGCAATTATGAAATCAACACCTCATTTCCATGAGGAGGATTAGAATATGATTAGGTGACTCTCACTCTCTGAGTCTCCGACTTGGCTTCTCTTGTTCCAAATAATAGTATGTTGAGATTCTTTTATGTTTTCTAATGTTAAGCTGTATTGCAGGGAAATCCCATAGTGGGAGTTCATATCTATTTATACTCAGATGATGTCAAAAAGGTTGATTGCCCTAAGGGCTCCAAAAATTCACCTGGTGATCTAGGATTGGGAGAAGCACTTTGCCACAATGTGACAGATGCTAATGGAATCTTCTCGTTGAAATCCATTCCTTGTGGTAAAACTTTTATTTTTGCTGGTGTAATTCTTTTGATTTGGCTATATATAACGATAATTGTTTAAGTGTACGTTGCTTCCTAGCATTATATAAATATTTGGAAGCATTATATAAATATTTGGAAGTTCTAAGTGCATAGTTTTGTATTCTTGAAAATCATATAAAAATAAGACATGCGAAGATCAAATAAGAGATTAAAAGTATTTTTTTTATTGCATCAATAACTTAAAACGTATCATTTAACTTTGTCAGATATTTTAGAGGGTGATTGGGTAAAGCTTGTAAGCCGGTCAAACTGGGTTTTAAGCACATTTTGGATTATCTAACCACAACCTTTGAAACTCGGGGGATTATGGACCCACCCCTCTACCCTTCTCCACTTAAATATCAGGCTTAGTTCGCATGATGCAGGACTCGAACCTCTAAGCTACGTACAATTCACCCAATTTAAATTTCAAATTAGTGCGTAAGAAAATTGCACTTAATTACCTGTTTGGTTAAGTCTCTTATAAGGCAACTCTTTTACAGATTGAAGTGAGTACACCTAAATTTTTGTTGAGAGAGAGATTCTTGAATTGTAGCTACGGCTATTTGGGAATTTTACCATGAGGATACAGCTTGAGCCATAAGCGCAATGATTTGCCAATATATCTGTTTGTAGCAATTGTGCCTGACACTCGATCTGAGAGCAGCTAATGCTTCCCACTACTACCATTTTGACAAGGGAAAGTAGAAATATGGAGGTTTTTCAATATAATAGGATACAATGTCACCAAGTTTGAAATTCGAAGAATTTGTATTATTCCCAAAAAAAAGAAATTTTTTGTTGAATTTTAGCTATGACAATGGAAGAAGTGGAGCAATTTCAAAGGAACAAGTTCATCATTGCATTTGCCTTCTTATAGAGTGATTCATGATGTATCTTTATCATTAAGGCATTCCCCACACCCTCACTATTGCAGTTACAGAATATTTCATTCTCCTCTAGATTACTAGTCGAGCAAATGTTCCTGAGCAAAGTTCAATGTGAACCATGCAGGAGTCCACAAAAGGCTTGGGGTATAGTGCCTCTAGGACTTTTTTTTCCCGGCCTCTAGGATATGACCAGATTTAAAGAATTAGAGTATTATTAATAACAACATGCACAATATTTCTGTGGTCAATTTTACTAATTCTCTCTCACACCATATCATTGAGATCTTTCTTGAACCATGCATAACCTGAAAAAGAGTCCATTTTCATTCACAGAAATAAGTTTAATTAAAGACCGTCTGTTCTAGGCTTTCCAATTAATACTCGCTATTGAGATACCTTTCTCAGCCCAATTTCCCTAGAGTATAGCCTGTCAATGTCACCTTTCTTCTCTCTACATCTGGCTATAAATGAAGTTATCCTAGAGGCAAGTGACTGGGAATGTTACAAGTTGCTGCAAAAGATGTTGCTAATTCTGAAGCAGTGTTGAGGTAAAAGATTCAAGCAACCAAGTTGAAGGACTTCCCTTGGTTGGATGCATATGATCTCCTTTCTAAAAGTTTTCAAAGAGGGCTCTCTATACTCACACTTCCGGTACCTTCAATCATATCCCCTTTGATTCACAAGAACTAAATGACAAGGATTTAGGTAAAGCTGGGTTGTTTATAGGTTCTACTTTGTCACTAGTTTCTCCATTTTATTTGACATTTTGAGCTGTCGCCCTTTCCCTTAAGCTCTTCACTCATTCTGTTCATTCAAGATATGATTGGTTGTCCTCCTTTTCTGGTTTTTCATATTCCTTCACACAGTTCGCAAAGAGACTTTTAGTGGAGTAGTGGACGCCTGCTGTGGGTTTGGCGAGGTCATTCAAAAGTGTTGCGCAGCCAGTTAACATTGCATTTCTTGCAGTAGGATATTAACAATGATTGCTGCCGGAAAACGAAGTTCAGAATGCTTCATCATTATTATTTTTTCGTGCCGTTTGGTCAACTAAAAGAAGAAACTGATGAAGAAAAACTAAAAAATCAAGAATATTTTATTGCTCTTTGAGTACTAGATGGTTTGTTCAACATTTTAACTGTGTTTTGGTATGAGTATCTACCTTTTCTAATTGGGTAAGATACCATTTATCATCACCTTTACCCCCTCTTCTCGGTTACAAGGATTGATCTGTTGAACTAACTGCAGGGGTTTACAAGCTTATACCCTTCTACAAGGGTGAAAACACAGTTTTTGATGTTTCACCTTCTTCAGCGTTGATATCGGTTCAGCATGACCATGTAATAGTGCCGGAAAAGTTTCAGGTATAGTATTGCATGTTGTTTCCTTCTTATCAAGGTTTAAATGGGCCTCTATTGTATTATGTGGGTATTAAAAATTGTCCTTTTGGCCAAGTATCTGCTGAAAAGTATGTAAAAACTTCAGTTTGCTGCTATTTTTGTTGATGAGAAAATGTCTTAATAACAAGGTATTAGAACCAATTTGACTGCTTGTGTTTAAATCTTTCAATTGCAACTGCCATTTCAAAGACTCAAATTCTGTTAATCACACTTGGATAAATTATTCATTGTGCACTACATAATCTCACACATCCATTTAGTTAGAGGATTTTTTTTTGAAAGTTAAAAAGATACTGTGACAATGAGAGGTATTTTTATGGTGAGCAGTTGTTTGCTTTGAACCACAATCTTTTCATTTCTCTTTCATATCAAGAAAGCTACATATTTCTTCATCAAAAAAGCTACATATTTATATGAGAAATATTATTTGAGTTGTTAATCAGCCATTTTCTATAGAAAGTATGATCAGCTATTGAAAAATGAAATTACTTTAGTAAATTATTGGTTACTGCACAAAAGAGCATGCCGAGCCCTTTTCACCTCCACTTTTGACACCCTGTGTTAAAGGACCAAGCTATATTTATATGTTCTTTACACTCCAAGCTAGTTTATTATACCCGGATGGTGCATATTTTCTTCTTCTAGTGCCATAATGTACGCTTCTCTAATCTTTTCCTTGGTTGTTTCTTCTGTAAAACCTAAGGTAGAGGATGAATGCTTTATTCAGTAACTGCACTCTTTCTGCTTGACAAATTGGTTGTATCAAGTGCTATGCATTATCACATGTTCCAAGTATTTGTCCTTTAGAATCACTGATACATCAGGTTCTCCCTGTAATTCCTTGAGCAAAAGAATGTGTCAAAAAGCTGTTGCATTTTATTTTTTCATAGGTCACTGGATTTTCTGTTGGGGGTCGTGTGGTTGATGGAGATGGTAATGGAATTGAGGGTGTTGAAATTTTAGTTGATGGACAAAAAAAATCTATTACTGATAAAGAAGGATATTACAAGCTTGACCAGGTAATTCTATTTGCAGCTACGTTATAGCTTCAAAGTTTTGTACATTGAAGAATTGACAATTTGTTGTAAATACTACCAGATTGTCTTTATTAGCATCAGCCTTTTCTGTGGTTGTCTATTTGCTAAAAGTAAGAATATCTGATTGTGCCTTTAAGCTCTGTCTGCTACCCGGTGTGGTTAGGAATTAGTATCATCATTCCCTTGTTTTCAATACCTTGCCTCCTCGTTGACCCCACTTGTGGGATTACATTGGTTATGATGTTGTTGTTGCCTTTCACTTCCTCAAATGCTTGATTGAGTTGACTAAAATGGTGTAAGATGCTGGGTTTTGCTAGAATATATGAAAATAATGTTTTTTCGGGAGTTAGGGTAGGGGGCACAATATTCTAAAACCTCGGGGATATTCAAATATTTTCCTCGTGTATATTTCTGTCTGCAATTTTCACTTCTTGCAAACTTTTAATATGTTTTGTCACTTTTGAAGTAATCTTTATATTTGAATAAAGATTTTATTGCAACTTTTGAATATATTTATGTGATCAAAAAAAAGTTTTTATTGCAATTAAAATCATTAGGTTTCCTGTTAAGTGATAATTTATATTTTTAAAAAGTTGAGCATTCAATGATGTGTTCTTGCAACCTACTCCATAAAGGCCATATTAAGTTCACTCCCTGTATATGAAAAGTATAGCAGATGCCTTGTGGAATATATGTCAACCTTTTTCCCTTTCAGCTCTCTGACATTGACTTGCCTCTATTATCACATCGTTTGCCATTATTCACTGTAAAGATGGTACAATCATCTGTCCGGATTTCATAGATGACATAGGTTACAGTAATTTTGCCTGAAGGTGCTAATCGACTCCCGTAAAAAGTTTCCACCTTGACGTAACAGAAATCATGACATTACTAGTAATTAAGGCCAAGTAGGACTGATTAAGGGGTTACAACGGGAAGTATCTGATTTTACACTCAGAAAACTTAGGTTGCTGAAATGCTGATAAAAAATATCAAGTTGCTGAAGGTTATAGACGCCACTCTATATAGATGACTTGCTGAGTCAGGTGATGCCCCAATACGAAATAAAGAACCCCCACAGCCACATGTAGCTGTCACAAAAAAAAATTAACAGTAGAAGTCAAGGCAAGTCTAAGCCTGAAAGTCCAAAAGGACCAAGTAGAGAAATATTGGTTCAATCACAAAGAAAGGGAGAAGCAATAGTTATTGATCAGCTCAGGGGCCTTGCTTTCATTGTAAGGATAGTTGCTTCACCCTCAATAGAAATCTCACGTTTATTCTTCTCTAATGTGCATGCTTCATAGTCCATTTTTATTTTTATTTTTTGTGTTTGATTGACTTGCAAAACACCTCCAGGTCACGTCTAAACGATACACAATAGAAGCAAAGATGGTGCACTACAGATTTGACAGGCTCATTGACTTTTTGGTAAGCTTATAACTGTGTCGTTTAAGAAATTTAAATTTATAATGATGATTTGCAAGATCGATCTCCTTTTAGTGCAGATAGTTTGTTATATAGTCAGTTATTCCAAATTGTTACTAACTGCCCCCTTTTTTGGTGGTTCCACCTCCACCTCCACCATCCTAATGATTTTATAGGTATTGCCTAATATGGCTTCTATCTCTGACATCAAAGCTGCATCATATGATGTATGTGGTGTTGCGCAAACAGTTAGTTCCGAATTCAAAGCCAAGGTATCACGTTCCTCTTCTGTTCTTCTATCAAATTTGCAACTTCCTTAGGTTATTGGTGTTTTGCACATGAGACATAGTTCAAATCTGAAATTAGTTTGTTATGCTGGTTGAACATTTCTGTGTAATATAACCTTTTTCTTTACGAGTGGTTAGTTCACTTTGTGGGAGTTCCTGTTAGCAATTATGCACTGATAATTTTATGTCAAATGAGTTTGGTTGGTATGTTTTAATGGCTTGATACTAGTTTTTTACTTCCTTACAAGTCAGTATCAATGTATCATACACCTATCCCAAGTTGTTAATTGTTTAGTTTCATGGTCAGAACTTAAATAATATTTGCAGTTTCTTTTGATATTTCCATTATCTTCTTGCAAATGGTTATGTGCACGCAGGTAGCTCTGACTCATGGCCCACAAAATGTCAAACCTCAAGTGAAACTTACTGATGAGAGTGGCCATTTTTGCTTTGAGGTATGGCAGAGTGAATATTATTTTTACTTTTTTCTGCTTCTTGAATACTTTCCATCACTGTTATAGGATGTTGTGTAGGTGAAATTGGATAATCAAATGTATAATGGCATGTAGCTATCACAGTAGCCCCGTTACGGGAAAGCATGGTCTGTAGGGTAGGGTGCATCAATAACATACTTTTCCAGACTCCCAGGAGGGGGTGGGAGGGTGCACAACAAGAAATCCATCATTTATGGTGCTTGTTTATTAAGACACGACATTTCTTTATTTGGTTGGGTGGGGTGTTGTTGGAGGGAGCTCAGCATGCTGTCTTCAGAAGTCAATTTGATCAATAGTGATCTAGAAGAACCAACTGGTCAGTAACCGATGAGTAATAGGATAATTAACTTGAAGGAAAAAGCTGAATCTTCTAATTTTGCCTCAAATCTAGTCTATATTCTGCTTTATTGTTTTTTTATATAAGAGAGTTGCTTAACCATGTCTCTGTTTGTCTTTGTGTGTGTGAAAAGTATCCTTTGGCATGTGGAGAACGATTTTTGTGTTAGAGAAGGTTGGTTGAGATAAGAGTTTTGCATTCTCCTTTGCTAATTTTTTTTATGTTAGGGAAGGATGAGGCTTTAGGTTCTCCATATCTAGTATCTTGGGCTTAAGCTTTTAGGTGAAAGAGGACACAGTTCAACTTCATTGCTCAACTTTGTATTGTTGGATTTTTGTATAGAAGACATTGTTTTTCCAATTTTGGTCTATCATCAAACATCAATTTTTGTTTTTTTATTCTTAGTAATTACATGAAAGTACTGCCAATCACCAATTCTATTTATGTTTGGTGACCGAGAGTGAGACCCGCTCCTCTACCCTTCTCCTCTTAAACAGTGGACTTAGCTTGCTTTAATTTGCCTGCCAACCACCAATTTCTTAATAGAAGGTAGTTAAAAGATAACAAAAAGATCGTGGTCAGAGAATTTGTTTTTCAAGAGGAATGCTGATAATTTTTTCAAAAGTTCCTTAGAATGACCAGATTATCAACAAGCAAGACCCCTTACCTCTTTGGCGGCAGAAGTGATGAGAAAATTTGATGATTGATTAGGTTTTGTTGTTTATACTGTTACTTCCTAGGCTAGTTTGATGTGATTTGGAACAGCAAAAGACAACAGATATGATTAAATATCTCTATGTAGCCACTGGAAAGGTAGTGGCATATGAAAGTGGTCAGAAGATAATGGGGAACAAGAGATGTGCTGGGGCCAGCAGATATTCAATTTTTTTGAAGTTCTGTAAGTGGGGTTTTTGTTCACCAGCTGTAAAAACTGATGTTTAAAATGGGGAAGATGTGATGGGTCTAGCTGGTAAAATGAAGAACAAAGGAGGAACTTGTAGCTTTGTGTAGAGTGGATATTTCTATCATCATTATCAGATGCAATGGAACTTAAAAACTTTGTCAATATTTTCTGTTTGAAACACTTTAATGTTTTATCTCAACTTGCCACAGGTTCCTCGTGGTGATTATCGCTTATCTGCAATCCCAGCAAAACTTGAGAACGCTAAAGAGCTTCTATTTTCTCCTTCTCATATTGATGTTTCAGTCAGGAGTCCGATATTGGATGTCAAATTCTATCAGGTATTTGAGTTATGTTATTAGAATTTCAAAATCCAACTAAGGACTGCTTTGAAGATGTGCCAATTCTTCTTATGTCGTGTCAAACTAATTATCTAAGTTGTGGATATGGTAGTAGAAAGTCAGTCCATCTAAATTCAGATGAAATGCTCATTAATCACTCCTTTTCTTATTTTGAAGGCACAAGTAAGTATACATGGCTCTGTTGTTTGTAAGGAGAAATGTGGTTCTTCAGTTTCTTTGACTCTTCTGCGCCTGGATGGGAGAAATAAAGACGATAAGAAGACAATTGGTTTGGCCAATGAGAGTAATGAATTTTTCTTCTCAAATGTTCTCCCTGGTAAATACAGGGTTGAGGTAACACCCCCACCTATGTCCTTGTTCTTCCTGTTTATGACCTTTTGCATTTCTGTCTGTGTATTTACATCCCAATGTCTTTTCCTTTGCCTTTTATCCCCCTTTGCATTTCTGTATTTACATCCCAATGTCTTTCCTTTGCTTTAATCCCCCTTGTTATTAGCCAACTATATCTGGTAACTGAAGGTTTGTGTTTTTATTTTCTTTTTAAAAATAAGTTGTGTTTTGTGATTATATACAGGGGTGATTTTCTTTCTTGACACCATTGCTAGGCAGTCTGCAACACTCACAAACTTCAGCCTCACAATACAACATGAATCTAAGTATAGACTGTTTCTTTCTTTTAGGCAGTGTAGTAATTTGACAAACACAGAACGTACAGGAATGAATCCCAACCTTTATTAATATCAATATTCAACAAAGGAAGAAGCTTCACTAATTCAAGCGGGTCCTTTCCGTTGCCTATGCATGTATTTCTCTCTTTCTAGATACCCATCATTAAAGCAAGAGGAGTAATATTCCAAGCTTTGTGCCTTCTTCTCCTAGCTCCGCTCTTCCAGCTGAAAACCAACTTTTTCACAGATCCTGGCATTACCCAAGAAACACCAAACCATCTAAAGATAATCTTCCCATAAACTCATGGCTAATTTGTAATGTAACAGAATATGGTTCACGTCCTCCCTTACTCCTTACAAAGGAAACATCAACTCATGCAAATAACCTTCCATTTCCTAAGAATCTCTGCCGTCAAAATTAACCCTTTAGTAGCTAATCACACAAAGAAGCACACCTTCCTCGGAACCTTAGGAATCCAGACCGAACCATGTGGAAAACTAATATCCCATTTGTATTTTTAAGCTCTTAGGAGCCGTTTGGTTACTGGTTAGAGTTATGCATGTATTAGTTATGCAAGGTTTAGTTATGCAGGTATTAGTTATGCAGGGTTTAGCTATGCAGGTATTAGTTATGCAGGTATTAGTTATGCAGGGTTTAGTTATGCAGGTATTAATTATGCATGGTTTAGTTATGCAGGGTTTAATTATATAAGTATTAGTTATACATGATTTAGTTATGTACAAATTACAATACAGTAAACTAATTTTTATTTCTTAATTCCAAAAATGTTTAGCGAGCTAATATTTATTATATCCATTAAAATAAACAACTATCTTAATAACACATTAAAATTTAAATAAATGTCAATAGCTAAAAACACTAAAGTAAATAACAAATAACTAAAAGCAGTTAAGTAATTTGTATTGAATAGGATAAGTAATTAAGTAAATAAGAAATAACTAAAAATATTATAATACATGTATTGGCCGTGCGTTGCAAAGAAACTAAGTAAAGAACTAATTACAATTAACCGGCACTCTCTTATCGCCAAAGAAAATAATTAATAAAAAATAAAGCAAAGAAACTAAGTAAAGAACTAATTACAATTAACCGGCACTATCTTATCGCCAAAGAAAATAATTAATAAAAAATAAAGCAAAGAAACTAAAAATAATTAAGCAACTATCAAGACAAAAATAAATAGTAACTTTTTTAAAAGCACACATAATTAAAAAAAATTAAAAGTTAATTAATAAGGGTAAATATGTAAATATATTATTTAATCCATGTATAACTAATACCCACATAACTTATTCCACCTTCTACCCTGCATAAAATTATACATAGATTTCCTCATAAGTTATGTAAGTATTAATTATGTGGATTCACTAAAACACAACCAAACATTGTATAAAACTAATGCAGGAATAATTTTTATACAACATTTTAAACCTACCAACCAAACACCGTATAAAATTAATACATAAATAACTTTTATACAATATTTAAAAACCTATCAACTAGGGGTGGGCATTCGGTTCTTCGGTTCGGTTTTCTTAAATTTCGGTTCGGTGTTCGGTTTTGAAAAAATGTGCACCAAATACCAAACCAAAATATTTCGGTTCGGTTTTTTAAACTTCGGTTCGGTTTAATTCGGTGTTTTTAAAACGATTTTTCGGTGCAAGCAAATAAAAAATAAAGTGAAAATTAAATTATCAAAACATTTAACTAAAGATAAAAGTTGAAAACTCGAAATAATCAATTAACATATTTAATAGTTAAAGTTTCCAACAAAGAACTAAAGAAGTTTTTTTTTCTCTTTCCGATTTTTTGTTTCAACAAACACTCTTTGTAATAGCAGCCAACAATTTAAACCAAGAATTCAACACTTGAAATTTAAAAGTTAAAACAATACAAAGTTAAAAATGCCTTAATATTCAACTTCATTCAAATAAAAAACAATAGGAGTCACAACTCACAAACACAAGTTACCAAGTATATAATTAATAAAATTAAAATATTATTTTAAATTTAGTTAATAAAATTTCGGTTTTTCGGTGCACCGAATTTTTCTTACCCTGACACCGAATACCGAACCGAAAAACCGAAATTCCGAAAAAAAAACACCGAAACCGAACTGAAAAACCGACACCGAAAAACCGAATTAATTTGGTTCGGTTCGGTTTTTCGGTTTTCGATATTTATGTGAGTATTAGTTATGTAGAATTACAAAAATATAACCAAACATTGTATAAAACTAACACAAGGATAACTTTTATTCTATTTACAAACCAAACATGGTATCAAAATTAATACATGAATAACCAAGTTATTCATGTATTAACTTTGCCCTTATCCAGTAACCAAACGGCCCCTTAATGCCCAAACCTCCGTTTTCCTGCTTTGAAGTAACAATATCCCATTTGACCATTGCAAGCCTTACATTCTTGCCTATTTCTGCATTAAGGAGTGCATGTACTCTATTCATGTTTAGTTTTCTAAAGAAATATTTGTATCCAGAAGTAGTCTAGCTGAAATTACAGTCTCTATTGCATCTGTTAATCTATTCCTTCAATTAGTTGGCAATGCATTGTGATGGTTCATTTGATGTTCTTATTTTCAGGTAAAAAACAATTATCCAATAGCATCATCAGGACAAGATAAATGGTGCTGGGATCAGAGTTTTATCAATTTAGAAGTTGGTGCTGAGGATGTTAAAGGGGTAGATTTTGTTCAAAAAGGTTTCTGGGTCAACATAATCTCAAGCCATGATGTGGATGGTTTACTGACTCAACCAGATGATTCTAGAATGAACTTGAACATCAAGGTTGGTTTAGTCCACCTCAAAAAGTTAACTCTTAAATCTTCTAACTAACACGAGAAGCTCATTTTCTTTTTCTGGCTCTTGAATTGCAGAAGGGTTCTCAACACTTGTGTGTAGAATCTCCGGGAGTGCATGAGCTGAGCTTTCCAAATTCATGTATTTCTTTTGGGAGTTCATCTGTGATCATTGACACATCTAACCTTTCTGTATGATCCTTTTGGAGATGAATTTTTTCTATTCTACTATTTCATTTATCATGCATGTCTTCTCATTTACTTTCTTCTGATTGTAGCCTATCTATTTGAAAGGCGAGAGCTATCTTTTGAAGGGTCATGTCCATGTTGAATCAGGCTCATTTAGTAGCGTTGCGGGCTTGCCTGAGAATATACCGCTGGACATTTTGGACAGTGAAGGTTCTGTTGTTGATGGTCTAACGGCAAGACGTGTGCCTTACGGAGTTGATCAATCGAGTGCAGCCGTCTACGAATTTTCCATGTGGGCTAGTCCTGGAGGAAAATTTACTTTTGTTCCTCGAGATGCACGGTGTGTGAATTATATTTTGATTTTATTCTTTTTATGCTCTCTGCCACTCGTTCTCTCTCTGTCTCTCATTTTTGTCTTTTGTTCAAAACAAAAATACATAGATTGATAAGGAATTTTAAGGAATATGACCTTTTGCCTATGATAGAAGTTCATGTATTGATTGTTCTCGTGTGATTGTTTTTATTCCTTAAGGGAGAGAAAGTAACCTTTTATTGTAATACAAATCTGCTTTTGTTTAGCCATGTATCTATTTTATGGATTCCCTGTATCCCTGAGAGTCAAGTAAGCTGCTTAGTTTGAATGAGTTGTATAGACAATAAAACCTTCAGACAGACTTGACATGATAAAGCATCTTCATTTGCCTGATTCTACAACAACAACCTATCCAGTGAAATCTCACAAAGTAGGGTCTGAGGAGGATAGAGTTTATGCAGACCTTACCACTACCTCGTGGAGGTAAAGAGGCTGTTTCCGAAAGACCCTCGGCTCAAGTGCATCAAACCCAAGTAAAAAAAGAAGAAAACAATGGAAGAAAGCATAGCGGTTAATAAGAAAAGCAGTGTAAAGAACACAGGGTACGACTAGTCCTACACAGGCATTAGGCCTACGTAAGGCAAGACAACACTCTACCCCTACTAACCTTCTACCCCAATACGCGACCTCCACTCCTTATCTAAAGTCATGTCCTTGGTAATATGAAGTTGCGCTATGTCCTGTCTAATCACCTCTCCCCAATACTTTTTCAGCCTACTCCTACCCCTCTGCGTACCCCCTACAACCAGCCTCTCGCACCTCCTCAGTAGAGCATTGGCGCACCTCCTCTGCACATGCCCAAACCATCTCAGTCTCGCTTCCCTCATCTTGTCCGCCACAGGGGCCATCCCACCTTCTCCTGGTAACTTCATTCCTGATCTTGTGACTCCTAGTATGCCCACACATCCATCTCAACATCCTCATCTCTGCAACATGCATCTTCTCAACATCCTCCTCTGCACCTTCATCTGCCTGATTCTGACTTTCCAAAGTATATGCTCACTTTTTTAGCTGTATTTTTCAAGCTTTTTTTCATGCACTTTGCAGTGTGATGCATATGGTATTAGATGGCAGAATGTTTAGAATTCGGAGATCAGAGGAAATGTGTTTCCTGACATGCTCAAATGCTTTGAAACATTGGCTTGCACACAATCAAGAATAGATGTATTTTTAAATGCCACTTTGTAATAATTCTTCAGCTTTTCATGCATTTCTAACTGTTGTTTCATGTTTCAGGGATGATGGCGGAAAAAAGATATTATTTTATCCCACACAGCAGCATGTATGTGGAATTGCAAGTTTTAATCAGAGTAGTTTTTGTGTATCTACTCTTAGTTTTGAACTCTTTCCTTGCTTTCTCTAGGTTGCCGTGACGCAAGATGGCTGCCAATCTTCAATTCCTCCTTTTGCTGGTCGACTTGGGATGTATATAGAAGGATCAGTTTCTCCCCCTCTCAATGATGTTGTTGTCAAAATAATTGCTGCAGGAGACAGCCAAAGTGCTCCACTTAAGCAAGGGGATTTAGCACTTGAAACTACCACAGGGACAGATGGCTTATATGTCGCAGGGCCTCTATATGATGATATAAGTTATAGTGTTGAAGCTTCAAAGGTTTGAACACTCTTGACATTATAATAACTGCCTGAGCGTTTCTTGTTTCTCCATAATGCTTTGTTGAGCAGATCAATAGCATCTCCAGATTATTAACAGTCTCTTCATCCCTTTTGAGTTATGTTATTATTTTTCAATGATATATGGTGCATTTGTAGTAATGGTATGGATGTCTTTTATATATATGCATTGCTGGCCAAATAAGACTAGAAGTATGAATCCGGTGGATTATCATGAGACTGCTAGCAAATTTGTTCTTTCTTGTTGCTATAGTTGTCCTTGATTGCATTCAAACGTACGTTGTCAGCTATTCGTATTGGAGCTTATTTGCTACTAAGGTTGTGTGGACTCGACTAGAGTATAAGCTTTCTTTTCTCTTTCTAGTGGAGCTGCCTAATATTTCTTTCTTTATTCACAGGCGGGCTACCATGTAAAGCAAGCTGGACCTCATTCCTTTTCTTGTCAGAAGCTGGGCCAAATTTCAGTGCGTATATATTCTAGAGAAGACGCCACCGAGCCTTTTCCATCAGTTCTCTTATCATTAAGTGGAGAAGATGGTTACAGGAACAATACAGTATCAGGTGTTGGTGGGATTTTCGTATTTGGGGACTTATTTCCAGGGAGTTTCTATCTCCGACCCTTGCTTAAGGTATTAATGTTCCTTCTAATCTTAGGCTTTTCTGACCATCTTGGGATATAGATGTTGATTTATCTCTTATCTTGATAATTCCTTGGGGACCTAGACTATGATATCAAGATGAGAGATCTGTACATTACAAAACTTGCTAGACCATCGAGCAGCAGCTGTTGCTTTACAGCCTATATGTAGTTCTTTCTATTACAAACCAATTTGCCTTCTTTTATTAGATTTAATTGTATGATACCGTGGACATATTATTGTCGAAGGGGAGCCTTGGCGTAACTAGTAAAGTTGCTGCCATGTGACCAGGAGGTCA
Source organism: Solanum appendiculatum (assembly GCA_018342035.1). Classification (NCBI taxonomy): domain Eukaryota; kingdom Viridiplantae; phylum Streptophyta; class Magnoliopsida; order Solanales; family Solanaceae; genus Solanum; species Solanum appendiculatum. The sequence continues at coordinate 236,563 of JAGDQO010001619.1, forward strand.
CAGGTTCGAGCTGTGAAAATAGCCTCTTACAGAAATGCAGGGAGGCTGTGTACAATATACCCTTGTGCTCCGGCCCTTCCCCGGATCTCCCGCATAGCGGGAGCTTAGTGCATTGGGCTACCCTTTTTTACTCTGAACATATTATTGTCATTATGGAACAGTATCCTGTAGCAAACTGTCAATTTGTATTGTAATCTCGAACATGATTATTTTTCAGTAACTATAAGGAAACATGATATGTTTGATTGTTCTCAAATTTAGAATCCAAATTTTGCTTTCCTTTGTTTTTTTTTTGAAACTGGTAAGTTTGTATTCTTCAGCATTGAGGATGTGCTGGCCATCATCAAAAGAATTACAGATTCCCTATCAGATCTATAATCTGTTCAGTATCCTCTATACATAATTGTTTATACCAAAAAAGTAGAGATGCAATACAATTCCATTTGACTGTGTGAATGGAATTGAACCTATCTTTAAAACATCTGGCATTTCTCTCCCTCCATACTGCCCACCATATATATGAAGGAATCAGTCTCCACCATTTTTTCTCGTTCATTAACAATAGTTCTTGCTAAGTGTTAGAGAACGGATAAATTTAAGTGATCTGTACTAAATATATATGTTAAATGATCTGTTAATTGTTACTCAGAGAACAACAGTTAAGCTGTTATGCATCTCTTAGGTAAAAATAATCAATTTAAAGTTACATTTTTGTTATTCTTTTTTCATGTGTACCGATGTAACCCTAGCAAAATGCAAGCTAGGTTAGATAGACAAGTCTTCTCATTCCCTTTCCATGAACCAGAGCAAGTGACGTGGGATTTATTTGTGGATGCTTACAATCTTTTACAACATACATATTACAATTGCAATAGTTTCTCTAAAGAGGGAATGTTTGCTAATGTTTGCTTAGGAATATGCTTTCTCCCCTCCAGCAGAGGCAATCGAACTTGGTTCTGGAGAGTCAAAGGAAGTCGTCTTTCATGCAACGCGTGTTGCATACAGGTATATATTATATATACATAAATATATATAAGTGGAATGTGCTGTTGCACAAATGTCATAGCTTTTAATGCCAGTGAGTTGTGTGAGGTCTTTGATTATTCCGAAACATGAGCACTCCAATCAATTACCTTTAAACATGAAAGCATTGTGCCCTCAGGGATTTGGTCTACTAAGGGTTAGAGCTCAGTACGTGTGGGTAAGGTGCATGTTATGGATTTGAATTTTTCCACAGAAGGTAAGGTGCATGTTATGGATTTGAATTTTTTCACAGATGAAAGCCTGGTATTTAAGTGGAGAAGGGTAGAGAAGCCAACCCATTGTCCATCGAGTTTTAAACCATGCGCCATTGGCCCTCGGGAATTCCTCAGTTATAAAAAAAAAGTTGATAGCATTTGTTAAAGAATAAATGGCAGGGCATGCAATGACATGAGAAATATGTACTGTTTTTTCATTTGATGATCTAGTGTATTTTGAATTCATCCAATTTACCTAATAAACACTAGGAAATATTTGCATTATTAGTTAACGCTAATAAATGTTTTTTTTGACATTATAATACAGTAGTATATATTTAGTCCTTCATATCTTCTCTGTCTCTTTTCTCAATTTGTCTATCCTATAAAATGTCTTAAAATGTCCATCGATGGAGTGTACGTGCTGGAGACGCACCGAGGACATATGAAGAACTAACAAGAAAAAAACAACAAAAATAGAAATGGTGAAAGGTTTGGCATGTATCATATTGGATATGGTGCCCTAACTCGTTAGTTGAGAATTGATTGCCTGGTTATCCTTTTATGTTGAACCTTAACTGTTGGTTGAATATATCGATAACCCCTTAAACTTGCCTCTAAATTTATTTAGGCACCCAAATTATGGCGTATTTCAATTGAGCACTTGAACAAATTATAAATTGTTCCCTATTAGACACTTTCGGTTCATATTTTGATTTTTTAACCAATGTTTTCAAGCGCCCATTACGTGGATAAGTTAATTACGTAAAATATGCCTACTTTAGTTATACACATCAACATCAGTTATAACTGGCCTGAACTTTTACGGCTTATTGACCCTAATGCATATAATTAAAGGAGGTGATATATTTTAAGTGATTAACTTGACGTAATAGAGGCTTGAGAACATGCACAAAAGCTGTTCTAAAAATTTGAGTCAAAAGTGTCCAATAGAAATACTTTGTCACGTGTTCTGGTGCTCAACTGAAATATGTTGTATTTCAAATGTCTAAATAAAATTTTCTGACAAGCTTAAGGGGCCATTGATGTATTCTGCCTTTATTGTTAGTTCTTTGATGAAGGGAATTTGTTTTAGGTACTCTTTGCTACTTCTCTAATTATCATATGACAAAATAAGTTAGGTGTTACTAGGTTCAATAAAATTTTGACTATTACCTTAATATACCTTTCCCATTAAATTAAAATATAAGACATAGAATGTAAGATTTTAGTACACATCTGGAGAGCTCAAGACCTGTGAGAACTCTTCTGGAGTCTCTACAAGCAAGAACAGAAATTTGAGTTCTTGCTGATATCTACCATGAGTTCACATTTAATAACAATTTTCGCTTAGGTGGATCAGCTGAGATTTGTCAATTATGACGTGTCATTTACTGTATCTTTACCATTTTTTGTTGGACTCAGATGGTTTAACTTCTTTACAGTGCAATGGGAGTAGTTACACTCTTGTCTGGTCTGCCAAAAGAAGGTGTTTCAGTAGAAGCTCGATCCGAGTCAAAAGGCTTGTATGAGGAGACTGTAACAGATTCAACAGGATTTTACCGTTTGAGAGGACTCCAACCCGATACTACTTATGTGATTAAAGTAGCAAGGAAAGTTGCATCTGGTGGAGCTACGATTGAGCGTGCATCTCCTGAGTCTCTGACCGTTCAGGTTGGTACACTTCATATTGCCATTTTTCCTTTCATGTTCATGGGTGAATAGGAAATCATAAACTTGGTTTTCCTTTTTAAATTGTTCTTATATGTTGATCTTGAATTGAAAGGAATTTAAATCAAATATATACATTCCGTAAAGGATATGCAAGAGGAATCAGTTAGAAGTGTAAGAATAGTGGGGTAAATATGGAGTAGCAACTTTCCTTGCTACTTTAATCACAAACCGGACAATGCCAGAACACACAGCAGACTTTCTTAGTTTCTGGGTGAGGAGGGGGGGGGGAGTAAGAACCTGAAAAAATGGCGGAACATGATACCCTCTTGTATATGGTGGACTATTTGGAGAGAAAGAAACAAAAGGTGTCTTGAAAATACTGTAGAATCAGTGCAAAAGATTAAATGGCATTGTGTGAAGACACTTTTTTTTTTTGGGTGTAAAGTAGAGGATGCTGGATAGATTTTAAACTTTTTTTCTTCTTTATAAGTTTAGTCGCAGCTTTCTTGATTTGGTTTTTGTTTGGGTCACTGATGTAAATCTTTTTGGTGGTTGCCAGCATACCCTATTGCTGAGGAATACAACTTTACCTTTATCAAAATAAAATAAAATAAAATAAAATATGGAAGTATCTTATAATTGTTGGTTTGCACCAGGAATAGCTTTTTTTTTATTTTTATTCCACCCAGAATTGCTCGTACTTCTTTAGTCTACTTATAGATGTACTAACCAATATGAGGTCCCGTGATACTTGCTACTTGCCTGAGATATTGAGTCAATTGATGAAATTGGTGACACAGTCCAAAAACTTGAACTGTGAGGAAACACTCCACTGACAACGGGTTTTAGGATAAGTAGAAGTAAGAATATATACATTGCAAACTTTTATTACATGCTCTTGCTAAGATTCTAGCTTTGTGGACTTCTGCATCATGTCCATGTATGTTTAGATGTTCTGTATGAGACAACAAAGTTCTTATTTTGTTAAGTTATGGATAAAAATACGAGACATAGTTTGTAAATTTTATCTAAGTTGTCCCTTTGAAGGTACAGTTGTTTGACATATTTTTTGCTTGTCCTGACTTCATATAATTTGCAGGTTAAAGCTGAGGACTCTAGGAGATTAGATTTTGTAGTATTTGAACAGCCAGAGAGGACAATTTTAAGTGGCCATGTTGAAGGACATAAAATCAAAGAGTTCAACTCACATCTCCATGTGGAGATCAAGTCTGCTGCTGATCCGTCGAAGATTGAGTACAACTTCCCACTTCCCCTATCAAACTTTTTCCAGGTGAAGGATTTGCCTAAGGGTAAACACCTTGTGCAGCTCAGATCATCTCTGCCTTCAAGTACTCACAAATTTGAATCAGATGTTATTGAGGTTGATTTAGAGAAAAATTCTCAAATTCATGTGGGTCCACTCAAGTACAAGATCGATTTCAATCACCAAAAACAGGTATTTCTTTACTTTTGTCTATCAAATGTTTTGTGAATTATTGGATGCCAATATTCTTTTTATTGTTTCTGTGATGATAATAATGTTGGTTTGCCCTGTCTGTCTCCTCCATCTTCCATGATTCCAGGATTTAACTCCAGCTCCTGTGTACCCTCTGTTTGTTGGAGTTTTTGTGATTGCGCTTTTCATTGGGATGCCAAGGTATCTGGGAATTCTTTGATCGAACTCTTTATCTTTCTAGTTTCATTTAATGGACGTTTAATGAACTTAGAAAAACGTCTGTTTCCTTCGCTTTCTTGCAGATTGAAGGACTTATACCATGTCATGATGGGAATGTCTTCATCAGTATCAGCAAAGAAAGAAGTGAAAAAACCAGTAGTGAGAAAGAAAACATACTGAGGATGTACTTGTACCCCATTTTTATAGGAGCTTGAAGTTCTGATGCTTAGTTAGGTGACATGATCTAAAGAGCAGATGTAGTTTTTATTTCTCGATTGAAGCAAATCTTCACTGGCACAAGGATCTCCTCGCCTCACAGCAACCCTCTACTACGATAGAGACCGATACTGAGTTTTCCAAGGTTATAATTTGTTAGTTGTTAGCGCTTCAAATTTTGACAATTTTAACCTCAAAAATCAAAATATTTATACCTGTGCCAATTTTTGGGATGGTTTCAGTAATTATATATTTGTGATTCCATCCATATTTAGCATTTGTAACTACCAAATTCATCTCGTTCTAGTTGAGTTTTCTTCCATCTCTCTTTTAGTATTTTGTTTTCTAACTTAAGAGTGTTAAAGGAGAGGAAAAATGAAACTACAAAATAAAAATGATGAATTCTTGAATGGGGAAAGTTTCTTTTTTCTGACGTAAAACTTATGTTCCATTTTCTTTATAACTAAATCCCAACAATACAAACTTTCCTAAATAATTTTGACCATAGCATTGAAAACTGTTTAACAAAATTTCATGGTTTAACTAAAAATATTCGTGAACTTATTAATATTTAATTTTTTCGTCAATTATATTTTAGAGGGTCTACCAAAATTTTCTAAAATAATTTTAATTATAAAAGTTTGAATTCATAAGTATTTGTTGATTGTGGGTATCTCTATTATCACTTGAGCCGAGTGTTTTTTCAGAAACAATATTCTCTTTATAGTCTCCTTTTCTATATCGAGATTTGTTGTATTTGAGCCAAGAAAGTTGTCTCTTTTCTTTTTTGCTTTATTATATATATAGGTATACCTAATACCACGTAGGTTAACAACTGTAAAGAATCCGTACGGCCGCCAGTGGTCAAAACAGAGTAAAGATTACAGTGTCTGAAAATGTGCAACAGTCAATACTAGCTCAGCTCAATACTCTCTCTCTACAATCTTTTCTCCTAAAACCCTATCCTAAAAGGCTCTCTCTTTTCAATCAACAATGGCCTCCTCCACTCCCCCACCCCACTGTGCACTCACTACCTCTAAACCTTATCAACCCCACCCACACCCACATTCCAACCACCGGAACAATCATCACCGCCACTGGTCCTCTCAAAAAGTCTCTTTGAATCGACCCACACCACCTCGCAATGCTACCCACCCCCAACCTTCCCAAACCCCTAATTTTCTCTCTCTATCTTCATCAAAATCGGATTTTTCAGCTGATTTCTCGGGTCGACGTTCGACCCGATTCGTTTCCAAGATGCATTTCGGCCGGGCAAAGATTTCGGGTAACGGAAGACATTCTTCATTTGCTGAGGAGGCTCTTGAAGAAGCTATTCGTTGCTGTAAGAACGAAGCTGGTTTAGACCAAGTGTTGTTGACTTTTGGGTCTAAGCTTTTAGGGTCTGATGATTATACTTTTTTGTTCCGTGAGCTTGGGAATCGTGGGGAATGGTTAGCTGCCATGCGTTGCTTTGAATTCGCTGTTCGTCGTGAAAGGAAGCGTAATGAGCAAGGTAAATTAGCTAGTTCAATGATTAGTGTACTTGGTAGATCAGGGAAGGTTGATTTAGCTGAGAAAGTGTTTGAAAATGCTGTGAGTGACGGATATGGTAATACTGTCTATGCTTATTCTGCGTTGATTAGTGCTTATGCGAAGAGTGGGTATTGTAATGAGGCGATTAGAGTCTTTGAGACCATGAAAGATTCGGGCTTGAAGCCTAATTTAGTGACTTTTAATGCGTTGATTGATGCTTGTGGGAAAGGGGGTGCTGATTTTAAGAGGGCGTCGGAGATTTTTGATGAAATGCTGAGAAATGGGGTTCAACCGGATAGGATTACCTTTAATTCGTTGCTTGCTGTTTGTAGTGGTGCAGGATTGTGGGAGACCGCGAGGGGTTTGTTTAACGAGATGATTTATCGAGGAATTGATCAGGATATATACACGTATAATACATTTTTGGATGCAGCATGTAATGGGGGGCAGATAGATGTTGCTTTTGATATTATGTCTGAGATGCATGCAAAGAATATTTTGCCCAACCAAGTCACCTACAGTACTGTGATTCGTGGGTGTGCAAAAGCTGGGAGATTAGACAGAGCGTTGAGTTTATTTAATGAGATGAAGTGTGCAGGCATAACATTAGACAGGGTTTCATACAATACTTTACTTGCTATATATGCAAGCCTGGGAAAATTTGAGGAGGCTCTTAACGTTAGCAAGGAAATGGAGAGTATGGGAATTAAGAAAGATGTTGTCACTTACAATGCTCTTTTGGATGGGTTTGGCAAGCAGGGAATGTATACCAAGGTTAAGCAGTTGTTTGCGGAGATGAAAGCTGAAAACCTTTCACCTAACTTATTGACGTATTCCACATTGATTAGTGTGTACTTGAAAGGAGGCTTGTATCATGATGCAGTAGAGGTCTATAAGGAGTTCAAGAAGCAAGGTCTGAAGGCAGATGTTGTTTTCTATAGCAAACTTATTGATGCCTTGTGTAAAAAAGGCCTAGTGGAGTATTCTTCGTTATTGCTTAATGAGATGACGAAGGAAGGGATACAGCCAAATGTTGTTACATATAACTCTATAATCAATGCTTTTGGTGAATCAGCAAGCAATGAATGTGGATCAGACAATGTCACACAGATTGTATCCACTATTTCTCGGAGTAAGTGGGAACATTCCGAAGAGGATAATATCATTAAGATTTTTGAGCAATTAGCTGCTCAGAAGTCGGCTAGTGGGAAGAAAACTAATGCTGAAAGACAGGACATGCTCTGTATTCTAGGTGTTTTCCATAAGATGCATGAATTACAAATAAAGCCTAATGTAGTCACATTTTCAGCAATCTTGAATGCTTGCAGGTATAATTTTCTTTCCTATTAGTTCCACGCTTAACATTGAATTGTGCTTTCTTAAATGCGTCGTCTTTTCATTATGTGAGGTTTAGTATTATCTATTTCAACTATTAGAAGGCAGTTTGGCTGTTATATCCTTTGGGTGGTCGTTATGTTCATTTTCTTTGTAAGGAAGTTGTTGACGCATTTGATCATGGACATGAAATTTAGTGCTACTGCAATCTGTTGAGGATCCGAAATGCACATGCACCAGTCTGACTTTCTGTCTCTGTCTTGAATGCTGATTGGCTAATGTATGTGTGCTATCAATATTCAATATGCTTCTTGTTTTCAGGTGAAATGCAGTTACAGACTTTTAAGATTTTGTATATATCAAAACAATAAAGCAGAATTAACTCTTTCTAAGCCTCGGTGGGCAGAGTTACCCAGTACTTGTGCTAGTGGAAAGTAGTTGGTTCCCAGTGGAATAGTCGAGGTGCGCACAAGGTGGTTGGACACCACTGTCTTTTAAAAATAAATAAAGCAGAAGAAACTTCTGAATGTTTTCCACTGAGACAGAAATACTCCTCACTCTAATGAATGAAACTTTATTTTAAGCTGGATTATTCATACATGTATAGAGCTCCATAGACCATAGCTTATATGACCTTGCCTAGAAGCTCATAAAAGAGAGGCGAGGAGAGATAGAGATGCGAGAGAGAGTTTTGGCCTCGGAGATTGCTTACTATATTTGCTTTTATTATCTGAAGTGCTTTGAGGACATATTTGATAAGAAGGGTGTTTGATAAGAGGTGAGAGAGAGTTCACGAGGGTGTTTGATAAGAAGGAAAATATTTTTCCAGAAAATAAGTCATTTTTTTGGTCACCACACACCAGGACATATTTTCCATTACAAGAGGAAAAATGACTTTCTTTGCCTATGTTTTTCTCTATTAACTGTTTGAAATAGTTTTAAAATCTTAGATTGTTGGATTGTGAGACAGTTTCTTCTGGAAGATATTTTCCAGAAAATATTTCCCGGAAAATAATTTCCTTCATACCAAACACCCCAAATATTTTCTTCAAAGTGGGGAACACCTTTGGAATGAATGTGGAGAATGAGCAAAGAATTATGTTGTATCAAAAGAATTATACTGCAGAGGGGCAGAGTGCGAAAGAGGACAAATAAGATATGATTTTTTGGTGAGTAGCGTTTTGTTTTGTCTTATGAGCCTTTTGAATGAGTACTGCTCAGAAAAATCGCTACTTAAGACATTTAACATCTTTGTGGAATCTCAATGCACTTGATTGATTCATATGTTATGATAAAACTGAATGGATTTGACTATTTGAGTAGATATGATGTGTGATTCAAATATAATTGCAGTCGATGCAGTTCATTTGATGAAGCTTCACTCTTACTCGAAGAACTACGTCTATTTGATAATCAAGTCTATGGGGTGGCACATGGACTTCTAATGGGTCAGCGGGAAGGTGTATGGGCACAAGCTCTATCACTTTTCAATGAAGTGAAGCAGATGGACTCTTCAACTGCATCTGCCTTTTACAATGCTTTGACTGACATGCTGTGGCATTTTGACCAGGTAAAACTGCAGTTACATTACAACTATCAAAGAGAAGAAAACGTAGAGTAAATTTCTTTATTATTTTTAAGTTCTGATAAAGAGTGAAATTTCTCTTGATAGATGAAGGGATAGTGGTTATCAGTTTATGTGGTGTATAGCTCTAGATATTTGCTTCAATAGGCACCGCCATCCTTGTTTAACGAGATGGCTGCGAACAATTCTATGTATCCTCCAAATGTTCATCAGCTAGAATGTTTTATTACTATTAAAAAATATTTGTTGTACAAAGAGTGCATCATACCATTGGCATGATACCAATATCATCATTCCAATATTCATGCTTCTAATCGATGTGTCCTGCTTCTCTTTTCTTGAATTTAACTGTGGAATGCTTCAAGGAGCATGATTGAGGGCTAAAGGAAATTCTAATAGAGATTAATTTTATGTGAACCGGTTTTTTCCACATCCAGAGATGTATTTTCCTCAAGAAAAAAACAGTTGAAATAATATAGCAAGCATACACAGAGATGATATCATATATATCATGCCATGACTATGTAGAATTATCTCGTTCACTGCTGTGAAGGCATAATCTCCAAAGTAGTACTTGTGATCTTCCTCTGTCCCCTCCATCTTGGATCTCCTCACCTTTCTTGCTCACTTCCTTAAGCTGACCTACCTGACCTTACTGCATAGTTCAGCACTGGTGTCAAGGAAACCAAAATCTTTGCGCTGATCATTGTTAACTGACTAATATTGCCTTTTCATTGCCATAAATTACCACCAACTCATATTTAGTGTCTTATCTAACTTTTTTCCAGAAACAAGGTGCTCAATTGGTTGTACTTGAAGGAAAACGTTCGGAAGTGTGGGAAAATACATGGTCCACTTCTTGCTTGGATCTGCATTTGATGTCTTCAGGGGCTGCATGTGCAATGGTCCACGCATGGTTGCTTAGTATACGGTCTATAGTGTTTGAAGGCCATGAGCTACCAAAGATGTTGAGGTATTTCCTCTACTGCTCTTTTATTTTTTCAAAGTCGGACAAACTACAAGAGTGAATACATGAATAAAATGCTCAACTGTCCTCTGCAGCATTTTGACTGGCTGGGGCAAGCACAGCAAGATAACAGGTGATGGTGCCTTGAAACGAGCCATTGAAGGCTTGCTCACCAGCATAGGTGCACCATTCCAGGTAGCAAAGTGCAACATTGGTAGGTTCATATCCACTGGAGCTGTGGTAACTGCCTGGTTGAGAGAATCAGGTACACTTGAAGTGCTTGTTCTTCAAGATGATAGAGGTCGCGCCACAAGGTTTGGTCAAATTTCTAATTTACAGCCACTAACATTGTAGTCGTTTCTGTATAATTTGACGGGGAATATAACATTTTTCCAATGTAAATTAGTATATAAATATATATTCCTTTGTTGGGTGTGAAATGTCCTATTCTTCTCACTTTAAACTGAACCAGTAACCTGCTCGAAACTTGATCAACAGTCTCTTCCTGAACGAATACTCCGTAATGGGAATGACAAGGGGTTAAAAGGGCGGTCTTTACGATAGAAGAGGAAATTTTCCACAAGTCCCTTGTAAAAGAAAGCTGGAGATGACTGTTTCATATGTTTGCACCAAAAGAAAAAGCAAACAGAAGAATGATATAGATCTGAATTATGGACTGTGAACACAATTGCAGCATTTCTGATCCATAAAAACAGAAAGACTGTCCAATTTTTATGAACACGGGAGAGCTGCATGATATAGTAAAATGGAGCAGAATAACAAAGAATTGCTTTTCATAAAGGTCTATGAAGTTTTCTTATAAAGTAACAGTTGACAGCAAATAATTATAACTATAAATGTAGGTTGCTAGTAAGAATAACATAAACAATCAAGTTACCAGAAGTAATTGCAAATGACTTTGGTCAAATTTTTTTTTCTTTTTACGTTTTATTGTCCAATGCGAATTTATGAGTATCGGAGCATTTAGTGTGTATTAGCTTAAACTTTATGCTTCTATTTTTTATAATTGGAGGTCATGAAACTCAAAATAATGATTATCAGACCTTTAGTATATGTTAGCACATGAATTTTTTTTAAAAATTATTGCTTCACTCCGTTTGTCATGAAATCCGGAGGGTCCATCCTAAACGACTTCAACTTAGCAATGACTGATATTGCTTCTATATTTTTGTGTGTTTAGGGGTCCTAAAACACAAATTCATGGTTCCAATTAATCAATGTATATGTTGTTGCCCTATGCAAATTAATATAAAGCAAAAAAGAGCTGTTATTTTGGGTCCCAAATCAAAGACAATGAGATGACAATACCTTACTAATTCTATGATTCTATATTGTTCCACGATTACCCCCTTCCACACCGTTCCTTCTATATATGGCACTTGTATCGTACTTACTCGTATTTATTTCTTCGTAGCGAAGTTAGAATCTAAAGTTTATGCATTCTGAATTTATCATCGAAGTGAGACTGTACTTACTGCTCCCCCAACTCCCTACGGAGGGTTCCATAAAGGTTTCACAAAGAAATCATTCGAAAGCCAAATCATCAAAATATTCATGGGCTAACACACACAAAAAACTGAAAAAATCCCCTAATTCCTGTAACTTGGTCCAAAAGTACCCAAAATGGACTCCGAAAATGGTGAGACTGTATGTACTGCTCCCCCAACACCCTACGGAGAGTTCCATAAAGGTTTCGCAAAGAAATCATCCCGAAGCCATATCACCAAAATATTCATATGGGCTAACACACAAAAAATTGAGAAAATCACCTAATTCCTGTAAATTGCCCCCTGAATGCCCAAATTGGACTCTTAAAATGGTGATACTATACATACTTCTCCCCCAACTCCCTACGGAGGGTTCCATAAAGGTTTCACAAAGAAATCGTCCAGAAGTTATATCACCAAAATATTCATGGGCTAACACACACGAAAAATTGAGAAAATCACCTAATTCTTGTAAATTGCCCCCTAAATGCCCAAAATCGACTATGAAAATGGTGAGACTGTAAGTATTGTTCCCTTACTCCCTACGAAGGGTTCCATAAAGGTTTCACAAAGAAATCTTCTGAAAACCGTATCACCAAAACATTCATAGGCTAACAAACACGGAAAATTTAGAAAAAATTACCTAAGTCCTGCAAATTGGCCCCTAAATACCCAAAATAGACTCTAACAATGGTGATACTATACATACTTCTCCTCCAACTCCCTACAGAGGGTTCCATAAAGGTTTTGCAAAGAAATCGTTCAAAAGCCATATTACCAAAATATTCATGGGCTAACACACACAAAAAACTGAAAAAATCGCCTAATTCTTGTAAATTGCCCCCTAAATGTAAAAATGGACTCTGAAAATGGTGAAATTGTACGTACTGCTCCCCCAACTCTCTACAGAGGGTTCCATAAAGGTTTCACAAAAAAGTTATTCGAAAACCATATCACTAAAATATTAATGGGCTAACATACAAAAAAAAAAATGAGAAAATCGCCTAATTCCAATAAATTGCCTCCTAAATGCCCAAAATAGACTCTAAAAATGGTGATACTATATGTATAGCTCTCCCAACTCCCTACGGAGGGTTTCATATATATTTCACAAAGAAATTGCTTGGAAGCCATATCAGAAAATATTCATGGGCTAACACACACAAAAATTGAGAAAATTGCCTAATTCCAATAAATTGCCTCCTAAATGCCCAAAATGGACTCTGAAAATGGTGAGACTGTACGTACTACTCCCCCAACTCCCTATGGAGGGTTCCATAAAGGTTTCACAAAGAAATCATTCGGAAGCCATATCACCAAAATATTCATAGGCTATATAACACACGAGAAATTGAGAAAATCGCATAATTCCTATAAATAACCCTCTAAATACCCAAAATAGACTCTAAAAATGGTGAGACTGTACGTACTGCTTCCCCAACACCCTACAGATGGTTCTATAAAGGTTTCGCAAAAAAATCGTCTGGAAGCGATATCACCAAAATATTCATGGGCTAACACATACAAAAAACTCAGAAAATCCCCTAATTCATGTAAAATGGTCCATAAATATCCAAAATGGATTCTGAAATGGTGAGACTATACGTACTGCTCCCCCAACTCCCTACGGAGGGTTCCATAAAGGATTCGTAAAGAAATCGTCCAAAAGTCATATCACCAAAATATTCATGAGCTAACACACACAAAAATTAAGAAAATCACCAAATTCCTGTAAATTTCCCCCTAAGTGGGCTCTAAAAATGGTGATACTGTACATACTTCTCCCCCAATTCCCTACGGAGGGTTCCATAAAGATTTCACAAAGAAATCGTCTGGAAGCCATATCACCAAAATATTCATGGGCTAACACACACAAAAAACTGAAAAAATTGCCTAATTCCTGTAAATTGGCCCATAAATGCCCAAAATGGAGTCTCAAAATGTTGAGATTGTACGTACTGCTTCCCAACTCCCTACGGAGGGTTCCTTTAAGGTTTCGCAAAGAAGTTATCCAAAGGCTATATCATCAAAATGTTCATGGGCTAACACATACAAAAAACAGAAAAAAAATCACCGAATCCTTATAAATTGCCCCCTAAATGCCCAAATGGACTCTGAAAATGGTGAGATTGTACGTACTGCTCCCCCAACTCCCTACGGAGGGTTCCATAAAGTTTTTACAAAGAAATCGTCTGGAAGACATATCACCAAAATATTCAAAGGCTAACACACTTACACACATGAAAAATTGAGAAAATCGCCTAATTCATGTAAATTGTCCCCTAAATAAAGAAAAAATTGACTCTAAATATGGTGATACTGTACGTACTTCTCCCCCAACTCTCTACAGAGGGTTCTGTAAATTTTTTGCAAAGAAATTGTTTTGAAGCTATATCACCAAAATATTTATGGGCTAACACACACAAAAAATTAAGAAAATCACCTAATTTTTGTAAATTACCCACTAAATATCCAAAATGGACACTGAAAATTGTGAGACTGTACGTACTACTCTTCCAACTCCCTACAGAGGGTCTCTTAAAAGTTCCAGAAAGAAATATTCCAGAAGTCATATCACCAAAATATTCATGGGCTAACACACACAGGAAAAATTGAGAAAATCGCCTAGTTCATGTAAATTGCCCTCTAAATGCCCAAAATGGACTACAAAAATGGTGAGACTGTACGTACTACCCCCCCTACTCCCTACAGAGGGGCTCCATAGAGGTTTCACAAAAAACCAGCTGCAAGCCGTATCCGGGGGAGCAGTAGGTGATATGACTTCGATTAATTTTTTTCCGAAACCTATTAGGGACCCTCCATTAGTATCCGGGGGAGCAGCAGGTGAAGCCTCGAGAATGTTCATTGCGTTTTTGGGCATTTACGAGGCATTTAATAGGAATTAGGCGATTTTTCTCATTTTTCTTGTATGTTAGCCCATGAATATTTTGGTGATATGACTTCCGGTCAATTGTTTTCCGAAACCTATTGGGACCCTTCGTAAGTACCCGAGGGAGCAGCGGGTGAAGCCTCGAGAATTTTCACTGGTTTTTTGGGCATTTACGATGCATTTAATAGGAAGTAGGCAATTTTTCTCATTTTTTGTGTGTGTTAGCCCATGAATATTTTGGTGATATGATTTCTGGTCAATTTTCTTCCGAAACCTATTGGGGACACTCTGTTAGTACCCGGAGGAGCTGCAGGTAAAGCCTCGGAAATTTTCACGACATTTTTGGGCATTTACGAGGCATTTAATAGCAATTAGGATATTTTTCTTATTTTTCGTGTGTTTTAGCCCATGTTGATGATATGGCTTCCAATCAATTCTTTTCCGAAACCTATTGGGTACCCTCCATAAGTACCGGTGGGAGCAGCAGGTGAAGCCACATGAATTTTCACAGTGTTTTTGGGCATTTATGAGGCATTTAATAGGAATTAAGCGATTTTTCTCATTTTTCATGTGTGTTAGCCCATAAGTATTTTCGTGATATGGCTTCCGATCAGTTTTTTTCCAAAACCTATTCGGGACCCTCCGTAAGTACCCAGGGGAGAACCAGGTGAAGTTTCGAGAATTTTCACAGCGTTTTTGGGCATTTACGAGGCATCTAATAGGAATTAAGCGATTTTTCTCATTTTTCTTGTGTGTTTAGCCTATAAATATTTAGGTGATATGGCTACCGATCAATTGTTTTCCGAAACCTTTTGGGAACCCTCTGTAAGTACTCGGGGGAGCAGCAGGTGAAGCCTCGGGAATTTTCCCGTCGTTTTTTGCATTTACGAAGCATTTAATAGGAATTTGGCGATTTTTCACATTTTTCGTGTGTCTTAGCCCATGGATATTTTTGTAATATGGCTTATGGTCAATTTTTTTCTGAAACCT
Source organism: Solanum appendiculatum (assembly GCA_018342035.1). Lineage (NCBI taxonomy): Eukaryota > Viridiplantae > Streptophyta > Magnoliopsida > Solanales > Solanaceae > Solanum > Solanum appendiculatum. Next base: position 252,174 of record JAGDQO010001619.1, read on the forward strand.
ATTGGGCACCCTTCGTAAGTACCTGAGGGAGCAGCAGGTAATGACTCGGGATTTTCACGGCATTTTTTGGCATTTACGAGGCATTTAATATGTGTTAGGTGATTTTTCTCATTTTTCGTGTGTGTTAGCACATGAATATTTTGGTGATATGTCTTACGGTCAATTTTTTCCGAAACCTATTAAGGACCCCCCGTAAGTACCTTGGAGAGCAGCAAGTGAAGCCTCGGGAATTTTCACAGCGTTTTAGGGCATTTACGAGGCATTTAAGAGGAATTAGGCGATTTTTTTCATTTTCCGTATGTGTTATGTGATATTTATGTGATAGGGCTTCCGGTTAATTTTTTTTTGAAAACTATTGGGGATCCTCCGTAAGTTCCCGGTGGAGCAACAGATGAAGCCTCGGGAATTCTCACTCCGCTTTTGGAAATTTACGAGGCATTTAATAAGAATTAGGCTACTTCTCTCATTTTTCATGTGCGTTAGCCAATGAATATTTTGGTGATGTGGCTTCCGGTCAATTATTTTTCGAAACCTATGGGGGACCCTCCGTAAGTACCCAAGGGAGTAGTAGGTGAAGTCTCGAGAATTTTCACGTCCTTTTTGGGCATTTACGAGACATTAATAGGAATTAGGCGATTTTTCTCATTTTTCGTGTGTGTTATCCCATGAATATTTTGGTGATACGACTTTCTGTAAACAAAATTTTGAAACCTATTGGGGACCCTCTATAAGTACCCGGGGGAGTGGCAGGTGAAGCCTTGGGAATTTTCACGGCATTCTTGGACATTTACGAGGCATTTAACAGGAATTAGACGATATTTCTCATTTTTCGTGTGTGTTAACCCATGAATATTTTTGATATATGGCTTCTGGTCAATTTTTTTCTGAAACCTATTGGGGACCCTCCGTAAGTATCCGGGGGAACAACAGGTAAAGCTTCGGAAATTTTCACTATGTTTTTCGGCATTTACGAGGCATTTAATAAGAATTAGGCGATTTTTCTCATTTTACATGTGTGTTAGCCCATGAATATTTTGGCGATATAGCTTCCGGTCAATTTTTTTTGAAACCTATTGGGGACCCTCCATAAGTACCCGGTTGAGCAGCAGGTGAATGCTCGAAAATTTTCACTGCGTGTTTGTGCATTTACCAGGAATTTAGTAGGAATTAGTTATTTTTTTTCATTTTTCGTGTGTGTTAGCCCATGAATATTTTGGTGACATAGCTTCCGATCAATTTTTTTCTGAAACCTATTGGGGACCCTCAATAAATATCCGGGGGAGCAGCAGATGAAGTATCGGGAGTTTTCACAGCATTTTTTTGCATCTACAAGGTATTTAATAGGAATTTGGCAATTTTTCACATTTTTCGTGTGTGTTAGCCCATGAATATTTTGGTGATATGGCTTCCGGTCATTTTTTTTTTTAAACCAATTGGTGACCCTCAGTAAGTATCCGGGGGAGCAGCAAGTGAAGCCTCAGGAAAATTTACGACATTTTTGGGCATTTACGGGGCATTTAATAGGAATTAGGCGACTTTTCTCATTTTTCGTGTGTGTTAGCCCATGAATATTTAGGTGATATGGATCCGGTCAATTTTTTGCGAAACCTATTGAGGATCCTCAGTAAGTACCCGGGGGGGCAGCAGGTCAAGCCTCGAAAATATTCACAGCGTTTTTGGGCATTGTCTCTGGCATTTAATAGGAATTAGGCGATTTTTCTCATTTTTCGTGTGTGTTAGCCCATGAATATTTTGGTGATATGGCTTCCGATCAATTTTTTTTCGAAACCTATAGGGACCCTCCGTAAGGGTGAAGCAAGCGAAGTTTCAAAAATTTTCACGGCGTTTTTGGGTATTTACGAGGCATTTAAAAGAAATTAGGCAACTTCTCTCATTTGTCATGTGTGTTAGCCCATGAATATTTTGGTGATGTGGCTTTCGGTCAGTTTTTTTCAAAACCTATGGGGGACCCTCCGTAAGTACCCGAGGGAGTAGTAGGTGAAGTCTCGAGAATTTACACGTCCTTTTTGGGCATATACGAGACATTTAACAGGAATTAGACGATTTTTCTTATTTTTCGTGTGTGTTAGCCCACGAATATTTTGGTGATATGGCTTCCCGTCAATTTTATTTCGAAACATATTGGGGACCCTCTGTAAGTACCCGGGGGAGCAGCAGGTGAAGTCTTGGGAATTTTCACGGCAATTTTGGGCATTTACGAGGCATTTAACAGGAATTAGGCGATATTTCTCATTTTTCGTGTGTGTTAACCCATGAATATTTTGGTCATATTGCTTCCGGTCATTTTTTTCTGAAATCTATTGGGGACCCTCCGTAATTAACCGGGGGAACAACAGGTAAAGCCTCGAAAAGTTTCACTACGTTTTTGGGCATTTACGAGGCATTCAATAAGAGTTAGGCGATTTTTCTAATTTTACGAGTGTGTTAGCCCATGAATATTTTGGTGATATGGCTTCCAGTCAATTTTTTCTGAAACCTAATGGGGACCCTCCATAAGTACACGGTTGAGCAGCAGGTGAAGGCTCGGTTTAGTAGGAATTAGGTAATTTTTTTCATTTTTTCGTGTGTGTTAGCCCGTGAATATTTTGGTGTTATTGCTTTCGGTCAATTTTTTTTCCAAAACCTATTGGGGACCCTCCGTAAGTACCCGGGGGATTAGCAGGTGAATCCGTGGGAATTTTCATGACGTTTTTGGGCACTTTCGAGGCATTTAATAGGAATTAGGCTATTTTTATCATTTTTCGCGTGTGTTAGCCCATGAATATTTTGGTGATATGGCTTACGATTAATTTTTTTTCAGTAACCTATTCGAGACCCTACGTAAGTAACCAGGGGAGCATCAGGTGAAATATCGGGAATTTTCACGGCATTTTTTTGCATATACGAGGCATTTAATAGGAATTAGGTGATTTTTCTCATTTTTCGTGTGTGTTAGCCAATGAATATTTTGGTGATATAGCTTCAGGTTAATTTTTTTCTTAAACCTATTGGGGACCCTACGTAAGTACTCGGAGGAGCAGCAGGTGAAGTCTCGAAAATTTTCATGGCATTTTTAGGCATTTACGAGGCATTTAATTGGAATTAGTCCATTTTTCTCATTTTCCTTATGTGTTAGCGCATGAATATTTTGGTGATATAGCTTCAGGTTAATTTTTTTCTTAAAACTATTGGGGACCCTCCGTAAGTACCCGGAGGAGCAGAAGGTGAAGTCTCGGAAATTTTCACGGCATTTTTAGGCATTTACGAGGCATTTAATTGGAATTAGTCCATTTTTCTCATTTTCCTTGTGTGTTAGCCCATGAATATTTTGGTGATATGGCTTATTGTCAATTTTTTTTTTGAAATCTATTGGGGATCCTCCGTAAGTACCCGGGGGAGCAACAGGTGATGCCTCGGGACTTTTCACAGCGTGTTTGGGTTCGTTTGTGTTAGCCCATGAATATTTTGGTGATATGGCTTCCGATAAATTTTTTTCCGAAGCCAATCAGGGACCCTCCGTAGGTACCCGGGGAAGCAGCAAGTGAAGTCTCGGGACTTTTCACGGCGTGTTTGGGCATTTAATAGGAATTATGTCATTTTTCTCATTTTTCGTGTGTGTTACCCTCCGTAAGTTTCCGGGTGAGAAGCAGGTGAGGCCTCGGGAATTTTCACTACGTTTTTGGGCACTTACGAGGAATTTAATAGGAATTAGACTATTTTTATCATTTTTCGCATGTGTTAGCCCATGAATATTTTGGTGATATGGCTTACGATTAATTTTTTTCCGTAACCTATTTGAGACCCTACGTAAGGAATCGGGGGAGCATCAGGTGAAGTATCGGGAATTTTCACCGCATTTTTGGGCATTTACGAGGCATTTTATAGGAATTAGGTGATTTTTCTCATTTCTCGTGTTTGGTAGCCAATGAATATTTTGGTGAGATGGCTTATGGTAAATTATTTTCCGAAACCTATTGGGGACCGTCCGTAAGTACCCAGGGGAGTAGCAGGCGAAGTCTCGGAAATTTTCGTTTGTGTTAGACCATGAATATTTTGGTGATATGTCTCTCGGTCATTTTTTTTTGTACACCTCTTAGGTACTTTCTGTAAATACCCGGGGGAGCAGCAGGTGAAGGCTCGGGAATTTTCATGGCATTTTTGGGTATTTACGAGGCATTTAATAGGAATTAGGCGATTTTTCTAATTTTTCGTGTGTTAGAGTGTGAATATTTTTTTGATATGGATTCTAGTCAATTTTTTTCCAAAACCTATTGGGGACCCTCCGTAAGTACCTAGGGAGCAGCATGAGAAGCCTCAAAAATTTTCACTGCGTTTTTAGGTATTTACGAGGCAATTAATAGGAATTAAGCGATTTTTTTCATTTTTCGTGTGTGTTAGCCCATGAATATTTTAATTATATGGCTTTCGATCAATTTTTTTCCGAAACCTATTGGAGACCTTCCGTAAGTACTGGGGGTGTAGCATGTGAAGCCTCGTTAATTTTTACGACATTTTTGGGCATTTACGAGGAATTTAATAGAAATTAGGTGATTTTTCTCATTTTTCGTGTGTGTTGGCCCATGAATATTTTGGTAATATGGCTTTCGGTCAATTTTTTTTGAAACCTATTGGAGACCCTCCGTAAATAACAGGGAGAGCAGCAGGTGAAGGCTCGGTGATTTTTACGACAATTTTAGGCATTTACGAGGCATTTAATAGGAATTAGATTTTTCTCATTTTTCGTGTGTTTTAGCCTACGAATATTTTGGTGATATGGCTTCCGGTCAATTTTTTTGCGAAACATATTGGGGACCCTCCGTAAGTACCCAGAGAGCAACATGTGAAACCTCGGAAATTTTCACGGCGTTTTTGGTTATTTCCGAGGCATTTAAGAGGAATTAGGCGATTTTTCTCCTTTTTCGTGTGTGTTAGCCCATTAATATTTTAATGATATGGCTTCCGGTCAATTTTTTTTGAAACCTATTGGGTACCCTTGTAAGTACCCGAGGGAGCAATAGGTGAAGCCTCGGTAATATTTACGACATGTTTTGGCCTTTACGAGGCATTTAATAGGAATTATGTGATTTTTCTCATTTTTCGTGTGTGTTAGCCCATGACTATTTAGGTGATATGACTTTTGGTCAATTTTTTTTCTGAAACCTATTGGGAACCTTCGTAAGTACCCATTGGATCAGGAAGTGGAGCCTCAGGATTTTTTCACGACGTTTTTGGCATTTACAAGCAATGGCTTTTAATAGGAATTAGGCGATTTTTCTCATTTTTCATGTGCGTTAGCCCATAAATTTTTGGGTCATATGGCTTCCGATAAACTTTTTGCTGAAACCTATTAGGGACCCTCGGCGGAGCAGCAGGTGAAGCCTAAGAAATTTTGACGGTGTGTTTGGGCATTTACAAGGCATTTAATAGAAATTAGGCGATTTTACTCATTTTTCGTGTGCGTTACCGCAGGAATATTTTACTGATATGACTTCCGGTTAATTTTTTTCGAATCTTATTAGGGACCCTCAAAAAGTAGCCTGGGGAAACCAGGTGAAGCCTCAGAAATTTTCACGGTATTTTTGGGCATTTATGAGGCATTTAATAGGAATTAAGTGATTTTTCCCATTTTTCGTGTGTGTTAGCCCCAAATATTTTGGTGATATGGCTTCCGATTAATTTTTTTTCGAAACCTATTGGGGACCATCTGTAAGTAACCAGAGGAGCATCAGGTGAACCTTCTAGAATTGTCACAGTGTTTTTGGGTATTTACGAAGCATTTTATAGGAATTACTTGGGGCCCTCCGTAAGTACTTGGGAAAGCAGCAGGTGAAAACTCGAAAAATTTTCACGACCTTTATGGGCATTTACGAGGCATTTAATAGGAATTAGACGATTTTTCTCATTTTTCGTGTGTGGTAGCCCTTGAATATTTTGGTAATATAGCTTTCGGTCAAATTTTTTTTGAAACCTATTGGGGACCATCTATAAGTACTCGGAGGAGCAGTAGGTGAAGCCTCAGGAATTTTCACGGAGTTTTTGGGCATTTTCGAATCATTTAATAGAAATTAGGCGTTTTTTCTCATTTTTCGTGTGTTTTAACCCATTAATATTTTGGTGATATGGCTTCCGGTCAATTTTTTTGAAACCTATTGGCGACCCTCCATAAGTACCCAGGGGAGCAGCACGTGGAACATCAGGAATTTTCACGGCGCTTTTGGGAATTTATGAGGCATTTAATAGAAATTAGGCGATTTTTCTCATTTTTTATGTGTGTTAGCCCATGAATATTTTTGTGATATGACTTCCGGTCAATTTTTTTCCGAAACCTATTGGGGACCCTCCGTACGTACCGTGGGTGAAGCAGGTAAAGCTTCAGGAGTTTTCACGGCGTTTTTGGGCATTAACGAGGCATTTAATAAGATTAGGTGATTTTTCTCATTTTTCGTGTGTGTTAGCCAATAAATATTTTGGTGATATAGCTTCTGGTCAATTTTTTTTTGAAACCTATTGGGGACCCTACGTAAGTACCCGGGGGATCAGCAGGTGAAGCCTCGGGAATCTTTGCAGTGTTTTTGCGCATTTATGAGGCATTTAATAGGAATTAGGCGATTTTTCTCATTTTTCGTGTGTGTTAGCCCATTAATATTTTTGTGATATGATTTCCGATTAATATTTTTTCGAAACCTATTGGGGACCCTCCATTAGTGCCCGGGGAAGCAGCAAGTGAAGCCTCTGGAATTTTCATGCAATTTTTAGGCATTTAATTGGAATAAGGTGATTTTTCTTATTTTTCGTGAGTGTTAACCTATAAATATTTTGGTGATTTGGCTTTTGATCAATTTTTTTCCGAAACCTATTGGGGAACCACCTTAAATACCCGGGGGAGCAGCAGGTGAAGTCTCGGAAATTTTTAACGGCGTTGTTTAGCATTTACGAGATATTTAATACGAATTAGGTGATTTTTCTCATTTTTGGTGTGTTAGCGCATGATTATTTTGGTGATATGGTTTCCGGTTAATTTTTTTCTGAAACCCATCGGGGAGCCTTCATAAGTACCGGGGGATCAACATGTGAAGCCTCGGATATTTTTACGGCTTTTTTAGACATTTACGAGAAATCTAATAGAAATTAGCGATTTGTCTCATTTTTCGTGTGTGTTAGCCCATTAATATTTTAGTGATTTGGCTTCCGGTCAATTTTTTTCCAAAACCTATTGGGGACCCTCTATAAGTACCCGGGGGAGTAGCAGGTGAAGTCTTTAGAATTTTCACGGCGTTTTTGGGTATTTACGAGGCATTTAGTAGGAATCTAGCGATTTTTGTCATTTTTCGTGTGTGTTAGCCCATGAATATTTTAGAGATACGACTTCCGGTCAATTTTTTTTCGAAACCTATTGGGGACCCTCTGTAAGTACCTTGGGGAGCAGCCGGTGATGCCTCGGGAATCTTCACGGCGTTTTGGGGCATTTACAAGGCATTTAATAGGACTTAGGTGATTTTTTTCATTTTTCGTGTGTGTTAGCCCATGAATATTTTGGTGATATGGCTTCCGATCAAATTTTTTCCGAAACATATTGGGGACCCTCTGTAAGTACCTAGGGGAACAGCAGGTGAAGCCTCTGGATTTTTACGACGTTTTTGGGCATTTACGAGACATTTTATAGGAATTCCATGATTTTTCTCATTTTTCGTGTGTGTTATCCCATGAATGTTTTGGCGATATGGCTTCCGGTCAATTTTTTTCCAACACCTATTGGGGACCCTCCGTAAGTACCCAGGGGAGTAGCAGGTGAAGCTTCGAAATTTCTTGGTGTTTTTGGGCATTTAATTGGAATTTAATAAGAATTACGCGATTTTTCTTATTTTTCGTGTGTGTTTGCCCATATATATTATGGTGATATGGCTTCCGGTCAAATGTTTTCGGAAACCTATTGGGGATCCTTTGTAAGTATCTGGGAGAGCAGCAGGTGAAATCTCAGGAATTTTCATAGTGTTTTAGGGCATTTACGAGGAATTTAACAGGAATTAGGCGATTTTTCCTATATTTCGTGTGTTAGCCCATATATATTTTTGTGATATGGCTTCCGGTCAAATATTTTCCGAAACCTATTGGGGACCCTTCGTAAGAACCCAGGGGTGCAGCCTCGAAAATTTTCACGGCGTTTTTTTACAATTACGAGGCAATTATTAGGAATTAGACGATTTTTCACATTTTTCGTGTGTGTTAGCTCATAAATATTTTGTGACATGACTTCCGATAAAAAAATTTCCGAAATATGTTGGGCACCCTCCGTAAGTAACTGGGGAAGCAACAAGTGAAGCCTCGGGAATTTTCACGGCATTTTTGGGCATTTAATAAGAATTATGCGATTTTTATCATTTTTCGTGTTTGTTATCCCATGTATATTTTGGTGATATGGCTTCCACTCAATATTTTTCTGAAACCTATTGGGGACCCTCTGTAAGTACACGGGGGAGCAGTAGGTGAAGACTCGGGATTTTCACGGCATTTACGAGGAATTTAATAGGAATTAGACGATATTTCTCATTTTTCGTGTTTGTTAACCCATGAATATTTTTGTGATATAGCTATTTGTCAATTTTTTCCGAAACCTATTGGGGACCCTCGGTAAGTATCCGAGAGAGTAGCAGGTGAAGCCTCGGAAATTTACATGGTGATTTTGGGAATTTACGAGGCATTTAATAGGATTTAGGCGATTTTTCTCATTTTTCGTGTGTGTTAGACTATAAATATTTTGGTGAAATGGCTTCCGGTCAATTTTTTTCCGAAACCTATTTGGACCCTTCGTTAGTTACCGAGGGAGCAGATGGTGATGCCTAGGGAATTTTCACGGAGATTTTGGGAATTTACGAGATATTTAATGGGAATTATACAATTTTTCACATTTTTCGTGTGTGTTTGCCATGAATATTTTGGTGATATGTCTTCCGGTCAATTTTTTTTCCGAAACCTATTGCGGAACCTCCGTAAGTACCCGGGGAGCAGCAGATGAAGCATCGGGAATTTTAACGGTGTTTTTGGGCATTTATGAGGCATTTAATAAGAATGAGGCGATTTTTCTCATTTTCTGTGTGTGTTAGCCCATGAATATTATGGTGATGTGGCTTCCGGTAAAAAAAAAATTTGAAACCTATTAGGGACTCTCCGTAAGTACCTGGGGAGCATTAGGAGAAGTCTCGGAAATTTTCACGGCATTTTTTAGCATTTAAGAGCATTTAATTGAATTATGTGATTTTTCTCATTTTTTCGTGTGTGTTAGCCCATGAATATTTTGGTGATATGACTTCTGGTCAATTTTTTTTCGAAACTTATTGGGGCCCTCTGTAAGTACCCGGGGGAGTAGCAGGTGAAGTCTCGAAAATTTACACGGCGTTTTTGGTCATTTAAGAGGTATTTAATAAGAATTAGACAATTTTTCTCATTTTTCGTGTGTTTTAGCCCATTACTATTTTGATGATACGGATTTCGATCAATTTTTTTTTCAAAACCTATTGGGGCCCACTGTAAGTACCCGAGGGAGTAGCCGGTGAAGGCTCAAAAATTTACACGTCATTCTTGGGCATTTGCGAGTCATTTAATAGGAATTAGGCGATTTTTCTCAATTTTCGTGTGTGTTAGCCCATGAATATTTTGGTGATATGACTTCCGACAAATTATTTCTGAAACCTATTGGGGACCCTCCGTAAGTACCCGGGGAAGCAGCAGGTGAAGCTTTGGGAATTTTAAAGGCCTTTTTTGACAATTACGAGACATTTAATAGGAATTTGTTATTTTGCTCATTTTTTGTGTGTGTTAGCCGATGAATATTATGGTGAAATGGGTTCCGGTTACTTTTTTCTGAAACCTATTAGGGACCCTACGTATGTACCCGAGGGAGCAGAAGGTGAATTAGACGATTTTTCTCATTTTTCGTGTATGTTAGCCTATGAATATTTTTGTGATATGACTTCCGGTCAATTTTTTTCCGAGACCTATTGGAGACCATCCGTAAGTACCCAGGGGAGCATCAGGTGAAGACTCGGGGAATTTTACGGCATTTTTGGGCATTTAATAGGAATTAGGTGATTTTTCACATTTTTCGTGCATGTTAGCCTATGAATATTTTGGTGATATGGATTCTAGAGAAATTTTTTCCGAAGACTATTGTGGACCCTCCGTAAGTACCCGGGGGAGCTGCAGGAGAAGCCTCGGGAACATTCATGGCGTTTTTGGGCATTTACGAGGCATTTAATAGTAATTAGGCGATTTTTCTCATTTTTCATGTATGTTAGCCCATGTATATCTTGGTGATATGGTTTCGGGTCAATTTTTTTCGAAACCTATTGGGGACCCTTCGTAAGTACTCGGGGAAGCAACAGGTGAAGCTTCGGGAATTTTAACGTCGGTTTTGTGCATTTACGAGAAATTTAATAGGAATTAGACGATTTTTCTCATTTTTCGTGTGTTTTAGCCCATGAATATTATGGTGATATGACATCCGTTCAATTTTTTTCCGAAACCTATTAGGGACCCTCAGTAAGTACCAGGAGGAGCAGCAAGTGAGGCCTTCGAAATTTTCACGGTGTTTTTGAGCATTTACGAGGCATTTAATAGGATTTAGGCAATTATTTTACTTTTTTCGTGTGTTAGCCAATGAATATTTTCGTGACATGGCTTTCGGTCAATTTTTTTTCGAAACCTACTGGGGACCCTCTATAAGTATCCGGGGGAGTGGCATGTAAAGTCTCAGGAATTTTACGGCATTTTTGGGCATTTACGAGGAATTCAATAGAAATTAGGCGATTTTTCTCATTTTTCGTGTGTGTTAGTTCATTAATATTTTGGTGATATGACTTTTAGTCAAAAAAAATTTCTAAACCTTTTGGGGACCCTCCGTAAGTACCCGGGGGAACAGGTGAAGCCTCGAGAATTTTCACGGTATTTTTTTGCTTTTACGAGGCATTTAATATAAATTAGGCGATTTTCTCCTTTTTCATGTGTGTTAGCCTATTAATATTTTGGTGATATGACTTTCGGTCAATTTTTTTTCCGTAACCTAGTGGTACCCTATGTAAGTACCCAGGGGAATAGATTATGAAGCCTGAGGAGTTTTAACGGCGTTTTTGTGCATTTACGAGGCATTTAATAGGAATTATGCGATTTTTCTCAATTTACGTGTGTGTTAACCCATGAATATTTTGGTGATATGGCCTCCGATCAATTATTTTTTGAAACCTATTAAGGACCCTCCGTAAGTACCCGGGGGAGCAGCAGGGGAAGTCTTGGGAATTTTCACGGTGTTTTTTGGCATTTACGAGGCAATTAATAGGAATTAGGCAATTTTTCTCATTTTTCGTGTGTGTTGGCCCACGAATATTTTGGTGATATGACTTCTGATTAATTTTTTTCCGAATCCTATTGGGGACCCTCCGTAAGTACCCAGAGGAGTAGCAGGTGAAGCCTCAGAAATTTTCACGACGCTTTTGGGCATTTACGAGGCATTTATTAGGAATTAGGCGATTTTCCTCATTTTTCGTGTGTGTTAGCCTATGAATATATTGGTGATATAGCTTCCGGTCTATTTTTTTCCTAAACCTATTGGAGACCCTCCGTAAGTACGCAGGTGAAAAGCAGGTGAAGCCTGGGGAATTTACACGGCATTTTTTTGAATTTACGAGGCATTTAATAGGAATTAGGCGATTTTTCTTTTTTCTCGTGTGTGTTAGCCCACGAATATTTTAGTGATATGGTTTCCGGTCAATATTTTTCCGAAACCTATTGGGGATCCTCCGTAAGTACCCGTGGGAGAAGCAGGTGAAGCCTCGTGAATTTTGACTGCGTTTTTTGCATTTACGAGGCATTTAATAGGAATTAGGGATTTTTCTAATTTTTCGTGTGTATTAGCCCATGAATATTTCTGTAATATGGCTTCCGGTCAATTATTTTTCGAAACCTATTGGGGACCCTCAGTAAATACGCGGAGGAGAAGCATGTGAAGCCTCGAAAATTTTCACGGCGTTTTTAGGTATTTACGAGACATTTAATAGGAATTAGCTGACTTTGTCATTATTCGTGTGTGTTTGCCCACGAATATTTTGGTGATATGGCATCGGACAAGTCTTTTTTGAAAACTATTGGGGACCCTCCGTAAGTACCCAGGGGAGCAATAGGTGAAGCCTCGGGATTTATCACGACATTTTTAGGCATTTAAAAGGCATTTAATAGGAATTAGGCAATTTTACTCATTTTTCGTGTGTGTTAGCCCAAAAATATTATGGTGATATGCTTACGGTCAATTTTTTCCCGAAACCTATTAGGGACAGTCCGTAAGTACCCAGGGGAGCAGCAAGTAAAGCTTCAAAAATTTCCACGTCGTTTTTAGGTATTTACAAGGCATTTAACAGGATTTAGGAATTTTTTCTCATTTTTCGTGTGTGTTAGCCAATGAATATTTTTGTGATATTACTTTCCATCAAAAAAAATTTCGAAACCTATTGGGGACCCTTCGTAAGTACTCGGGGGAGCACCAGGTGAAGCCTTAGAAATGTTCACGGCGATTTTGGGCATTTACGAGACATTTAATTGGTATTATGTGATTCTCATTTTTCATGTGTGTTATCCCATGAATAATTTGGTGAAATGGCTTTCGGTCAATTCATTTTTGAAACATATTGGGGACCTTTCGTAAGTACCCAGGGGAGCAGCATGGGAAGCCTCGGGAATTTTCACAGCATTTTTTGGCATTGACGAGACATTTATTAGGAATAAGGTGAATTTTCTCATATTTCCTGTGTGTTAGCCCATGAATATTTTGGTGATATGGCTTTCGGTCAATTTTTCCCGAAATCTATTGAGGACCCTCCGTAAGTACCGGGGAGAGCAGCAGGGGAAGCCTCGGGTATATTCACGCGTTTTTGGGCATTTACGTGGCTTTAATAGGAATTATGCGATTTTTCTCATTTTTTGTGTGTGTTAGCCTATGAATATTTTGGAGACAGGGCTTCCAGTCAATTTTTTTCGAAACCTAATGGGGACCTTTCGTAAGTACCCGGGTGAGCAACACGTGAAGCCTCAGAAAATTTCACGGCATTTTTTGGTATTTACGAGGAATTTTAATAGGAATTAGGCGATTTTTCTCATTTTCGTGTGTGCTAGCCCATGAATATTTTGGTGATATGACTTCCGATCAATATTTTTCTGAAACTTATTGGGACCCTCCATAAGAACCTGGGGGAGCAGCAGGTGAAGCCTTGAAAATTTTCAAGGTGTTTTTGGGAAATTACGAGGCATTTAATAGGAATTAGGCAATTTTTCTCATTTTCGTGTGTTAGCCAATTAAAATTTTGGTGATATGACTTCCGGTCAATTTTATTCTGAAACCTATTGGGGACCCTCCGTAAGTACCTGGTGAAGCAGCAAGTGAGGCCTCAGGAATTTTCACGGTGTTTTTGAGCATTTATGAGGCATTTCATAGGAATTAGGCGATCTTTCTCATTTTTCGTGTGTGTTAGCCAATGAATATCTTGGTAATACGGCTACCGATCAATTGTTTTTTGAAACTTATTGGGGACCCTCCGTAAGTACCCGGGGGAGCAGCATGAGAAGCATCAGAAATTTGTACGAAATTTTTGGGCATTTACGAGGCATTTAATAGGATTTGGTCAATTTTTTCAGAAACCTATTGGGGACCCTCCATAAGTACCCAGGGAAGCAACTGGTGAAGTCTCAGAAATTTTCACGGCATTTTTTGGGATTTACGAGGCACTTAATAGGAATTAGGAAATTTTTCTCATTTTTCGTGTGTGCTAGTCTATGAATATTTTGGTGATATGACTTCCAATCAATTTTTTTTCTGAAAGCTATTGGGGATGCTCTGTAAGTACCCGGGGGAACATCAGGTGTAGCCTCGGAAATTTTCACCATTTTTTTGGTTATTTACGAGGGATTTAATAGGAATTAGGTGATTTTTCTCATTATTCGTGTGTTAGCCCATGAATATTTTAGTGATATGGCTTCCAGTCAATTTTTTTGCGAAACCTATTGGGGACTCTCCGTAAGTACCCGGGGGAGCAGCAGGTGAAGCCTCGGGAATTTTCACAGCTTTTTTTTGCATTTACGAGGCATTTAATAAGAATTATGTGATTTTTCTCATTTTTTCGAGTGTCTTAGCCCATAACTATTTTGGTGATATGGCTTCCGGTTAAATTCTTTCCGAAACCTATTGGGGACCCTCCGTAAGTACCCGAGGGAGATGCAGGTGAAGCCTTGAGAATTTTCACGACATTTTTGGGCATTTATGAGGATTTTAATAGGAATTAGACAATTTTCGTCATTTTTCATGTGTGTTAGCCTATGAATATTTTGGTGATATGGCTTCCAGTCAATTTTTTTCCAAAACCTATTGGGGACCCTCTGTAAGTACCCGGTGGACCATCAGGTGAAGCCTCGGGAAATTTCACGGCATTTACGTGGCACTTAATAGGAATTAGGCGATTTTTCTCATTCTTCGTGTGTGTTAGCCCATGAATATTTTGTTGATATGGCCTCCGATCAATTTTTTTTCGAAACCTATTGGAGACCCTCCGTAAATACCCGGGGGAGCAGCAGTTGAAGCCTCATGAATTGTCACGGTGTTTTTGGGAAATTACGAGGCATTTAATAGGAATTAGGCAATTTTTCTCATTTTTCGTGTGTGTTAGCCAATGAAAATTTTGGGTGATATGGCTTCCGGTCAATTTTATTCTGAAACCTATTAGGGACCCTCCGTAAGTAACTTGGGGAGCAGCAGGTGAAGCCTCGGGAATTTTCACGGCGTGTTTGGGCATTTACGATGCTTTTAATAGGAATTATGCTATTTTTATTATTTTTTGTGTGTGTTAGCCCATGAATATTTTGGTGATATGGCTTCCGGTCAAAAAAAATTTTGAAACCTATTGGGGACCCTCCGTAAGTACCCGGAGGCAGCAGGTGAAGCCGTGGGAAATTTCACGACATTTTTGGGCATTTACGAGGCATCTAATATGAATTAGGCGATTTTTCTATTTCTTTGAGTGTCTTATCCCATTAATATTTTTGTGATATGACTTCGGGTCAATTTTTTTCGAAACCTATTGGGGGCCCTCCGTAAGTACCCGGGGGAGCAGCAGGTAAAGCCTCGGGAATTTTCACGGTAGTTTGGGGCATTTACTAAGTATTTAATAGGAATTAGGCGATTTTTCTCATTTTTCGTGTGTGTTAGCCCATGAATATTTTTTTGATATGGCTTTCGGTCAATTTTTTTCGAAACCTATTGGGGACCTTCCTTAAGTACCTGGGGGAATGCCCAAAAGAGACTTTACGTATTGCTCACCCAAATCCCTACGGAGGGTTCCATAAAAGTTTCACAAAGAAACTTCGGAAGCAATAACATGAAAATATTCATGGGCTAACATACACAAAAAATTGAGAAAATCGCCTAATTCCAGTAAATTGCCCCTAAATACTTAAAATGAACTCTGAAAATGGTAAAACTGTACGTGTTCTCCCCAACTCCCTACGGAGGGTTCTGTAAAGGTTTCACAAAGAAAATCATTCGTAAGCCATATCATCAAAATATTCATTGGTTAATACACAAAAAACTGAGAAAATCGCCTAATTCCTGTATATTGCCCCCTAAAATGCCCAAAATGGACTTTAAAAATGGTGAGACTGTACGTACTGCTCCCCCAAGTCCCTACGGAGGGTTCCATAAAGGTTTCACAAAGAAATCATCCGAATTTCATATCACCAAAATATTCATAGGTTAACACACTCAAAAAAACTGAGAAAATCACCTAATTCTTATAAATTGCCCCTAAATGTTAGAAATAGACACTGAAAAATGGTGAGACCGTACATACTTCTCCCCCAACTCCTTACGGGAGGTTCTATAAAGGTCTCACAAAGAAAAATTCCAAAATTCAAATCATTAAAATATACCTGGACTAAAACACATGAAAAATTGAGAAAATCACCTAGTCCTAGAAATTGCACCATAAATACCCAAAATGGACTTCGAAAATTGTGAAATTGTACGTACTGCTCCCGCAACTCCCTATGGAGGGTTCCATAAAGTTTTCACAAATAAATTGTCTGGAAGTCATATCACCAAAATATTAATGGGATTACACACACAAAGAATTGAGCAATTACTTAATTTCTGTAAATTGTCCCCTAAATACCTCAAAATGGACTCCGAAAATGGTAAAACTGTACATACTGCTCCCCCAACTCCATACGCAGAATTCCATAAAGGTTTCACAAAGAAATTGTTCGGAATCCATATCACCAAAATATTCATGGGCTAACACACACGAAAAATTGAGAAAATCGCCTAATTCTTTTAAATTACCCCCTAAATACCCAAAATGGACTCCGAAAATGGTGAGACTATATGTACTGCTCCCCCAACTCACTACAGATGGTTCCATAAAAGTTTCAAAAGGAAATCGTCCAGAAGCCATATCACCAAAATATTCATGGGCTAAAACACACAAAAAACTAAGAAAATCTCTTAATTCTTGTAAATTGGCCGAAAATACCCAAAATGGACTCCAAAAATGGTGAGACTGTACATAAAGCTCCCCCAACTCCCTAAAGAGGGTTCCATAAAGGTTCCTCAAAGAAATGGTCCAGAAGTCATATCACCAAAATATTAATGGGCTAACACACAAAAAAAACTGAGAAAATCGCCCCCTTAATGCCCAAAATGGACTCTAAAACTGGTGAGACTATACGTACTGCTCGCCCAACTCCCTACGGAGGGTTTCATAAAGGTTTCACAATGAAATCGTCTAGAAGTTGTATCAAAATATTAATGGGTTAACACACACGAAAAATTGAGAAAATTGCCTAATTCCTGTAAATTTGCCCCTAAATGTCCAAAATGGACTCTGAAAACGGTGATATTGTACGTACTTCTCCCCTAACTCCCTACGAAGGGTACCATAAAGACTACACAAAAAAATCATCTGGAAGTTATATCACCAAAAAATTCATAGGCTACTTACTACACATTAAAATTGAGAAAATTATCTAATTCCTATAAATTGGCCCCTAAATTTTCAAAATGGACTCTAAAAATGGTGATACTCTACTTACTTCTCCCCCAACTCCCTACGGAGGGTTCCGTAAAGGTTTCGCAAAGAAATCATTCAAGTCATATAACCAAAGTATTCATGGGCTAACACACACAAAAAACTAAGAAAATCACGTAATTCTTGTAATTTGCCCATAAATGCCTAAAATTGACTCTGAAATGGATGAGATTGTGCGTACTGTTCCCCCAACTCACTACGGAGAGTTCCATAAAGACTTCACAAAGTAATCGTCTAAAAGCTGTATCACCAAAATATTCATAGGCTAACACATATGAAAAATTGAGAAAATTGTCTAATTCATATAAATTGTCCCCTAAATACTAAAAATTGACTCTAAAAATGGTGATATTGTACGTACTTCTCCCCCAACTCCATACAGAAGGTTTCATAAGGGCTTTGCAAAGAAATCATTCGGAAGCCATATCACCAAAATATTCATGGGCAAACACACAAAAAAAACTGAGAAAATCACCTAATTACTGTAAATTGCCCCCAAAATGCCCAAAATAGACTCTAAAAATGGTGAGACTGTACGTACTGCTCCCCCAACTTTCTACGAAGGGTTCCATGAAAGTTTCATTAAGAAATTGTGTCGGAAGCCATATCAACAAAATATTCATGGGCTAACACACACGAAAAATTGAGAAAATAGCTTAATCGCCTAGAATTGCTCCCTAAATATCCAAAATGGACCCCGAAAATGGTGAGACTATACGTACTGCTCCACCAACTCCCTACGGAGGGTTGCATAAAAGTTTCAAAAAGAAATCGTTCGGAAGGCATATCACCAAAATATTAATGGACTAACACACATATAAAATAGAGAAAATCTCCTAATTCCTGTAAATTGGCCACAAAATACCTAAAATGGACTCAAAAAATGGTGAGACTGTACATACTGCTCCCCCAACTCACTACAGAGTGTTCTATAGAGGATTTGCAAAGAAATTTTCTTGAAGCCATATTACAAAATATTCATAGGTTAACTCACACAAAAAACTGAGAAAATCGCATAAGTCCTTTAAATTACCCCATAAATGCTCCAAATGGACTTTGAAAATGATGAGACTGTACGTACTTCTCCCCCAACTCCCTACGGAGGGATCCGTAAAGGTTTTGCAGAGAAATCATCCAGAAGCCATATCAATAAAATAATCTTGGTCTAACACACACAGAAAACTGAGAAAATTGCCTTATTCGTGTAAATTGCCCCCTAAATGCCTAAAATAAATTTAAAAAATGATGAGACTATACGTATTGTTCCCCCAACTCCCTACGGAGGGATCCATAAAGGTTTTGCAGAGAAATCATCCAAAAGTCAGATCACCAAAATATATTTGGGCTAACACACACACAAATAACTAAGAAAATTACCTAATTCCTGTAAATTTCCCCCAAATACCCAAAGTGGACTCTGAAAATGGTGAGATTACTAATCCCCCAACTCCCTACGGAGGTATCCGTAAAGTTTTTCCAGAGAAATCATCCGAAAGTCAAATTACCAAAATATTCATGGGCTAACACACACAAAAAACTGAGAAAATCGCCTAATTCCTAAAAATTGCCCCTTAAATGCCCAAAATGGACTCTGAAAAAAGGTGAGACTATACGTACTGCTCCCCCAAGTCGCTACGGAGGGTTCCATAAAGATTTCACAAAGAAATCGTCTCGAAGCTGTATCACCAAAGTATTCATAGGCTAACTAACACACACGAAAAAATTAAGAATATCACCTAATTCCTGTAAATTGGCCCTTAAATACCCTAAATGGACTCTAAAAATGGTGATATTGTATGTACTTCTCCTCCAACTCCCAACGGAGGGTCCAAAAAGTTTTTGCAATGAAATCATCCGGAAGCCATATCATCAAAATATTCATGGGCTAACACACACGAAAAATTTTAAAAATCGCCTAATTTCTGTAAATAGCCCCCTAAATACCCAAAATAGAATCTGAAAATGGCGAGACTGTACGTACTGCTCCCCAACTCCCTAAGAAGGGTTCCGTAAAGGTTTCACAAAGAAATCGTTAGGAATTCATATCACCAAAATATTTATGGGCTAACACACATAAAAACTTAGGAAATCACTTAATTCCTTTAAATTGCCCCCTAAATGCCCAAAATGGACTCTGAAAATAGTGAGACTGTACGTACTACTCCCCCAACTCCATATGGAGGGTTCCATAAAGGTTTCACAAAGATATAATTCAGAAGCCATATCACCAAAATATTCATGGGCTAACACACACGAAAAATTGAGAAAATCGTCTAATTCCTGTAAATTACCCCCTATATCTCCAAAATAGACTCCAAAAATGGTGAGATTGTACATATTGCTCCCTCAACTCCCTACAGGGTGTTCCATAGATGTTTCACAACGAAAGCATCAGGAAGTCGTATCACCAAAATATAAATAGGCTAACACACACGAAAAACTGAGAAAATTATCTAATTCCTGTAAATTGACTCCTAAATACCCAAAATAGTCTCTAAAAATTGTGATATTGTACGTACTTCTCCCCCATTTCTCAACGGAGGGTTCTGTAAAGGTTTTGTAAAAAAATCATCCGAAAGTCATATCACCAAAATATTGATGGGCTAACACACACAAATAATTGAGAAAATCGCCTAATTCCTATAAATTGGCACCTAAATACCTAAAATGGACTCCGAAAATGGTGAGACTATACATACTGCTCCCCCAACTCCCTACAAAGGGTTCCATAAAGGTTTCACAAAGAAATCGTCTGAAAGCCATATTACCAAAATATTTATGGGCTAACAGACAAAAAACCCTTTAAAATCGCCTAATTTCTGTAAATTGCCCCATAATGTCCAAAATGGACTTTGAAAATGGTGATATTGTACATACTGCCCTCCCAACTCCCTACGGAGGGTTCCATAAAAATTTCACAAAGAAATCGTCCGAAAGTCATTTCACCAAAATATTCATGGGCCAACACACATAGAAAATTGAGAAAATCGCTTAATTCATGTAAATCGTCCTCTAAATGCTCAAAATAGACTCTGAAAATGGTGAGATTGTATATACTGCTCCCCAAAATCCCTATAGAGGGTTCCATAAAGGTTTCACAAAGAAATTTTTTGGAAACCTTATCACTAAAATAATCATAGGCTAAAACACACAAAAAACTGACAAAATCACTTAATTCCTGTAAGTTGGCACCTAAATGCCCAAAATAGACTCTGAAAATGGTGAGACTATACGTACTGTTCCTCCAACTCCCTACAAAGGGTTCCATAATGATTTCACAAAGAAATCATCTAGAAGCCGAATCACCAAAATATTCATAGACTAGCATACACGAAAAATTGAGAAAATTACCAAATTTCTATAAAGTGGCCCCTAAATATCAAAAATAGACTTTAAAATGGTGATATTGTACGTAGTTCTCCCTCAACTCCCTACAAAGGGTTCCGTAAAGGTTTTGTAAAGAAATCATTCGGAAGATATATCACTAAAATATTCATGGGCTAACACACAAATAAAATTGAGAAAATCGTCTAATTCCTGTAAATTACCCCCTAAATGCCCAAACTGGACTCTAAAAATGGTGAGCCTGTATGTACTTCTCCCCCAACTCCCTACGGAGGGTTCCATAAAGGATTCACAAATAAATTTTCTGGAAGCCATATCACCAAAATATTCATGGGCTAACACACACAAAAAACTGAGAAAATCACCTAATTCCTATAAATTGGCACCTAAATGCCCAAAATAGACTCTGAAAATGGTGAGACCCTACGTACTGCTCCCTCAACTCCCTATGGAGGGTTCCATAAAGATTTCACAAAGAAATCATCTAGAAGTCGTATCACCAAAATATTCATAGGCTAGCATACACGAAAAATTGAGAAAATTATCAAATTTCTATAAAATGGCCCCTAAATATCAAAAATAGACTTTAAAAATTGTGATATTGTACGTAGTTCTCCCTCAACTCCCTACGGAGGGTTCCGTAAAGGTTTTGTAAAGAAATCATCTAGAAGCTATATCACCAAAATATTCATGGGCTAACACACAAAAAACAGAGAAAATTACTTAATTCCTGGAAATTGTCCCCTAAATGCCCAAAATGGACTTTGAAAATGGTAAGATTGTACATATTGCTCTCCCAACACATACGAAAAATTGAGAAAATCGTCTAATTCTTGTAAATTGCCCCTTAAATATCTAAAATGGACTCCAAAAATGGTGAGATTGTACGTGCTGCTCCCCCAACTTCCTACGAAGGGTTCCATAAAGGTTTCGCAAAGAAATCGTTCGGAAGCCATATCACAAAAATATTCATGGGTTAACACACACAAAAATAAAAGAAAATCACATAATTCTTGTAAATTGGCTCATTAATACCCAAAATGGACTCAAAAAATGGTGAGATTGTACATATTGCTCCCCAACTCCCTACAGCGTGTTCGATAAAGGTTTCGCAAAGAAATCGTTCGAAAACCATATCACCAAAATATTCATGAGTTAACAAACACAAAAAACTGAGAAAATTGCCTAATTCTTGTAAATTACCCCCTAAATACCCAAAATGGACTCCGAAAATGAAAAAAATGTATGTACTGCTCCTCCTACTCCCTACAGAGGGTTCCATAAAGGTTTCGTGAATAAATCACCCGAAAGTCATATCACCAAAATATTCATGGGCTAACACACACAACAAACTGAAAAAATCACCAAATTCCTATAAATTGCCCCCTAAATGCCCAAAATGGACTCTGAAAATGGTGAGACTGTACGTACTGCTCCCCCAACTCACTACGGAGGGTTCCATAAAGATTTTGCAAAGAAATCATCCGGAAGTCATATCACCAAGATATTCGTGGTCAACACACACGAAAAATTGAGAAAATCGCATAATTCGTGTAAATTGCCCTCCTAAATGCCCAAAATGGACTTCGAAAATGGTAAGACTGTATATACTTCTCCCCCAACTCCCTACGGAGTGTTCCATAAAGTTTTTGCAAAGAAATCGTCTGGAAACCATATCACCAAAATATTTATGGGCTAACACACACAAAAAATTGAGAAAATCATCTAATTCTTGTAAATTGTCCCTAAATGCCCAAAATAGACTTTGAAAATAGTGAGATTGTACGTACTGCTCCCCCAACTCCCTACAGATAGTTCCATAAAGCTTTCATAAAGAAATCGTCCGGAAGCCATATCCCCAAAATATTCATGGGCTAACACACACGAAAAATTGAGAAAATCGCCTAATTCTTGTAAATTAACCCCTAAATATCTAAAATGGACTCTGAAAATGGTGAGACTGTACGTACTGCTCCCCCATCTTCCTATGAAGGGTTCCATAAAGGTTTTTAAAATAAATCTTTCGGAAGCCATATTACCAAATTATTCATGGGCTAACACACACACAAAAATGAGAAAATCGCCTAATTTCTGTAAATTACCCCCTAAATACCTAAATTGGACTCCGAAAATGGTGAGACTATATGTACTGCTCCCCCAACTCCCTATGGAGGGCTCCATAATGCTTCCGCAAAGAAATCACCCGGAAGCCATATCACCAAAATATTCATGATTTTTGTAAATTGCCCCCTAAATGCCCAAAATGGACTCTAAAAATAGTGAGACTGTACGTACTACTCCCCCAACTCACTACGGAGGGTTTCATAAAGGTTTTGCAAATAAATCATCCGGAAGCCATATCATCAAAATATTCATGGGTTAACACACACGAAAAATTGAGAAAATCGCCTAATTCCTATAAATTGCCCCCCTAAATGCCCAAATGAACTCCAAAAATGGTAAGACTATGCGTACTTCTCCCCCAACTCCCTACTGAGGGTTCCATAAAGGTCTTGCAAGGAAATCGTCCGGAAGTCATATCACCAAAATATTCATGGGCTAATACACACAAAAAACTGAGAAAATCGCCAAATTCCTGTAAATTGGCCCCTAAATACCCAAAATGGACTCCGAAAATAGTGAGACTGTACGTACTGTTCCCCCAACTCCCTACGGAGGATTCCATAAAGATTTTACAAAGAAATCGTCTGCAAGTCATATCATCAAAATATTATAGCTTCGTCCCTACTTCCTTGTACCCACCATCTCTTAAGAAAGTTTCATGTGCATCCATGTTCTTGATAGAAGGTGATAATTAACAACCAAGTAATATATTATATACACCACCAATTAGATTTTAATTAATACACAATGAAAGTTTATTATATACATCCGTGGCATTCGTTGAACCAGATTTTCAAAGAATCATTAATTTGGTTAATTGTTTTCTAATTATATGATTAGAAAAATAAAAGGAACGTAAATAGAGAATGTGATCTTATCCGAATTTCCAACATGGAAGATTATGAGGTCTCCCTTTATATAGACAAGCATGAGAAAATATGATTAGAAGATTGCTTAAATTTGGGGAACATGAAGTTAGCTATTACCAGCCTTAAAAAGGCCACTCCACGTCCATTGAGCTGTAATATTGTCACATTCACATTTTCGTCAAATTTAGAATTTAAGGTTTATGAATCCCCTCTGTAAACTTTCAAGCGCTATTCTTTGAGTGTATGCACTATATAAATTCACTTCTGCGCAATAGCTTACAAATTATACTAGAGATGTAAATTGCATTAGACAAGCACGACTGAAAAGATGTTTGGTAGAGGGAATCAATCTCTGTTCTCTCTTATAAAATACCACTTATTACACCAACTTAGTCGGCCTCCTTACATATTGTTTGTTTTAGTTACTAGGTTCATAATTGAATATATATACATATTTAATAAACTTTTAATATAAATATAAAGTTTAAGTAAAAACTATTGAATCCATTCCAACACATACCAAATACTTTAGCTTCTCCCCATTAGGGACAGATGAATAATTACAATACTAAATTCATCTGAATTTCATATTTTTGATGCAA
This sequence comes from Solanum appendiculatum, assembly GCA_018342035.1. Taxonomy (NCBI): domain Eukaryota; kingdom Viridiplantae; phylum Streptophyta; class Magnoliopsida; order Solanales; family Solanaceae; genus Solanum; species Solanum appendiculatum. The sequence goes on from JAGDQO010001619.1 coordinate 276,228, forward strand.
AACATAAATTATATGTGAAAATCTACTAAAATTACAACAAATAGTTGATATGAAACATAACTTTAAGAATACTGTTGAATTCAATATAATTTTTTTTTAAAACGCATAACATTTAAATTTTAAATCTATTAGGCATGCATTGAACGAAATTGTAAACAACACAAATGTCTTAAAATTCAACTCCAAATAGAAAACGTTAGTAGCCACAAACTCATGTCTTAAATCCATCATTAAACTCCTCACTAGTTACTCTAGCAATCACAAATTAAGTCTATTCACCATATTCAAAATATAAACTTGATAAAAGACGACGTCTAAAATTTAAATTCTGAATCCATCTCGACGAGTCATATTCACATTAGGCATGTATTGAATTTGGAAAAGGGGTGAAGGAATAATCCAGGGTGTTTTTCATTCAAATGATGCATGCTTGTGTGTTGTAATAGGGGCCTATATGAGTGGGAAAAAAATTGTGGTGCTCTTTAATTTAAGCCATACATATATATATGGTTGGGGCGGTGAAGAGAATCATCATGTGGATTCATGTGCACTACTTAGCTGGATAACATGCATTCCTATAACTCACTACCACAATTTAATATAATGTACACTTGGCTTCTTTTCATTCATTGATCCCCATTCTTTTGGAATACATTATTATGATGTTAGCATTATCCTATAATTGGCCTAATGAATTATCATAACTTATATATATAGCCATACTATTTGCTTCTAAAAACACTCAATTCCCTTCTCAAAAAAATTGTCAAAGAGCTATCGACCTACTTATGGGTATTTTTTCTCATACTCCTAACAAGGGAAAGTTTGATTTAAGCGATTCTTTTTTAGGAGGCCAACGCCGTATAAGGAGACAAAGAGTAACGACTTATAACGTAAGGCATGTCAAAGGCAAAAGGTGCAAAAGTGTTGTGATGAAGAGAAGGGTACGCGTAGAACGTTCTAGAAGGTTTGGGGATGAGATTGGAAGGAAGGTGAGGGTACTTAAGAAGTTGATTCCAATTAACTGTGAGGATTTGGGGTTGGAAGGGATTTTCAGAGAGACAGCTGATTACATTTTGGCTTTAGAAATGAGAGTGAAGGTCATGCAAGATATGGTAAATGTATTGTCACCTTCTAATAGTGACTAAGAGATCAGTAAATTATGTATTATCTTGACCATATTGTGTGACTAAATGACTTATAATACAGGACATTATTCCACTTATTAGTGATTTAGCAGATGTAACTGGTGTTGTTTTCTTTGTTCATTCATCAATGCTCTCTTTTCTCAGAAAATACATCTAATAACTTATTTCAGTACTATGCAAATCCTTAACAACAAAATGACAATGCGAATGCTTACAGTTGTGAAATCAAAGTGAAGTTGCAAAACTATATAGTTATGTAAAGTTGCAAGCTTGTTTTGGTAACAAAGTGAGATCAGTGACGATGTATATAACTTAAACACGAGATAAGATAGCACCGTAAAGTATCTCTGAAGATGTGGATAATCACAATTCACAATCTTAATTCACTTGGCACATTCTCCATATTCAAAAGCAGAGTAGCCTGCACAGGCATCTAAAAGACAAACACTTGAAAACGTAAAATGAACATCACTTAAACAATTTCAAAGCCTTCATAAAGTCTCCATATTGCAGATACAGGAGAAGGGCCGAACCACAAAAACCTTCAAATAAATTCACTCCAAACTAAACAGGAACATAAGAGATATGGTGTAAAAAGTTTCTATAGTAGCACAATTTTCTCAGCAATGCAATGCTAGAAGCTATAAACTACTGGCAAAAGGAGCCAGGGCCATACATGAGTCTCTCCCATCCAAAAATCCAGGATGTGCATTCTCAAAGAAGTAAGGCGAACATCTTGATAACAGCTTCATTCTAGGGTGGACAATTTCTAAAAACAACAAGCTTCAGGTTCAGGCAATATTGACCGACAGCTTTGAGAGACTCATTCCCAATGTTTGAACAAGAATCCATTGCTATAGAGGTCATATTGGGGCAGTTCACCGCAATTTTGAACAAAGACTTGTCAGTAATTGTTCGGCATTGGAAAAAATCAAGGTTCTCTAACAGATGACATTCATGAGCAATCTCAGATAAGCCTTCATCACCAACAAAAGACACATCCCATAAAAAAAGATGTTTGAGAGTAGGGCAACCTCGAGCGATAGCCTTGAGACCAGCATCAGTCACATCACAACTAAGGTTGTCTCCCCAAATAGATAGCTTTATTAAACCTCCAAGGTTTGCAGTTCCAATGGCATTAGCAGCAAGTCTGACATCTGTGGCTTTCCTGCCAACACGGGACCTGGCAAGATATCCTTCACCTTCTACACCATTAGATTCTGCAATCTCACCAATTTTAACTTCGGTATTCTGAGTAGATTCCTCTTCAGCATTTGAATTTAGTTTGGGCTTGAAGGCAAATGTTTCATCCCTGCGAATGCTGCTTAAAAGCATAAGCCAGCGCTTGGAAACACAAGCACAAGCACTTCTCTCTTGGTCACTGGAAAGACGTTTGAATACCTCAACGAGGCATTCATCAAGAAAGAATTCATTGGAAGACTGTTTGTTCTGCTCAAAATTTTCAACAGCGGAAGTGACACAAATCCTCTTCCAAGAAGGAAAATATACATTCCCATTTTGCCGATGTGATAAAAACAGAGCGGATTGTTTTGGACTTGGATATGAACCTTGGAAGAAAGCACCATTTCCTGAAAATCAGAAGATTAAAAACATCATACAAAGAGCAGAATACAACAACTTCCTAAATTTTAACTCTCATCTCATCTCCTCTATAGATTTGTTGGTTATGTAGTATTGCTTAGTTTAATTAGCTTAGTTCACTGTAGTTACTTTTTTTCTTGTAATCGATACTCATTTTAGTATTTATAAATCAGAAATTGTCCCTAAATATGAAGAAAAAAAAATCTTTTCTGCAATTGAATTTCTGGATCTCATTGAAATCATAACAATTGTTATTTAAATAATTTATATATACCTCATCTTTACTAGGGTTGTCCAAAATGAATACATAATTTTACCTAACACTAAATTATGATGAGATGAACACCACATGACATCCCACCTCAATATCCTAAAGCATTTTACCTCTTCCTTTTACTTGTTCCACCACTAATTAGTTTCATCTAGTTAAATAATATTTATCTCATTTCAGGGCAACACTTCCCTTTTTAATTACACAATATTAATAATAGTAGCAAGGATGAAAAAAAACAAATACTAATGGCGGAAAAACAAGTGGAGAGGAGGCTAAAATGGATAGGGATATTGAGATGGCATGCCATGTAATATTTATCTCATCAAAATATTCTTATTTATGAAATTCGATGTTTATCTAGATTAACCTTAACAGAGGATCACTTAACTAAAAGGTCTTGAATAAAAAAGATTGTGAGACTAAACTTTGCTCCCTAGAAGTTCTCTCAGCTCCTAGAAACTCCAAAATGCCCCACAATATCAGCAACAGGACCCCTTCCCCTAAACCCCCAGATCACACAATATCAACAATAGCAATATCTTTCAAAGAAATTCTCCTTAACAAAGGAAAAGAACTCAATCATACATACCCCTGAATGAGGGTTCCAGCAGCCTAACCGATTCATCAGCAGATCTAATCTTGCTAACTGATGAAGAAAAGATAAGAATTTACCACCTGGAAGCACTCTGTAATAGTAAAGCTATTCGGAAAGAGATTCTCACATAACTATCTAAAAAAAAAATTGATAGATATGTGGAAGCAATCTGAGCCGCTCGTGCTCATAGACCTGGGTTGGGATTTCTTCATCGCGAAATTCAACAACAAAAGGCAACATGAACAGGGCTTTACATGAAGGCCCTTGGTTTGTGGCAGGCAACTTCCTTTCAGTAAGAAGATGGGAACCAAACTTTGTTCTAGAAGCGGCCATGGTAACCCATACTGCAATTTGGACCAAACTACCCCAAATCCCAATCGATTATTTTTTGTTTTGAAATTGGTAACGTTGTATTCCTCAGCATTAAGGATATGCTTGAGACCTTCAAAAAGAAGCCAAAAAAAAAAAAAAAAAAAAAAAAAAAAAAAAAAAAAAAAAAAAAAAGAAAAAAGAGTAGGAGGAAGCTACTTATAGAGATCCTAACAAAGTTCTAATTCATCTATTTCTATCTTTTTACACCAATAATAAAAAGATTGCAATACAATTCCATTTAACTTTATGGATGGAATTGGACCTATCTTCGAAACTTCTGCTATTTCTCTCTTTCCATACATTCCACCATATGCAGTGCCTAATGATTTTCCCCACCATCTCTTCTGGCTCTTGCTTCCTCCTCTTCTAATCCAACAACTAAACAGATCTGCCGTATGCTCAGGCATGGTCCATATTTTGTCTGTGAGGGTAAGAAATAAGGTCCATAGTTGTGCAGTGAATTTACAATGCAAAAAGAGGTGATTGTCTGGAAACTATGATATGCCCCTTTCTCTTCAAAACCTCCTGTGTTAGGCAAGCCTTTCTTACTACCAACCAAGTGAAGCATTTTACTTTAGTTGGAGCTATGTTTTTCCAGACATTGTTCCACAAAAATTGTCGTATTCTGTTTTGATGTGCATTACCTATGTCATAAGCCCTCTTAACAGAGAATTTTCCATCATTTTCGTGCTTCCATCTCATGGAGTCTGAATTTGATTTAGCGCCTGAGAAGTCATCTAGTAGAAGCAGCATGTTGACCACCCTGTCCACCTCCCAATCATTTAATAATCTTCTAAAAGGAAAATCCCATCCGTCATCAGTCCAACATTCTTTGACAATTGCTTCAGGGTTGTTGCATATGATGAATAAGTCAGGAAAGATATACTTCAGAGGGTTCTGATTGTTCCAAGCATATCCCCAAAACTTTGCTTTTCTCTCATCTCCCACTTTTATAGTCATGTTCTCTTCTATCTTTGGCCGAAGGTCTCTGATTGTTTCCATGCCCCACTCACATAGGGCATAGAACTAGTATTGCTACACCATGAGTTGTTCTCACCATATTTCACTTTGATGATCTCCTTCCATAGACTTGTCTTCTTCACTGTATCTCCAGAGTCATTTCATTAAGAGGCTATCATTCTGTCTCCTTAAATTTTTGATGCCTAATCCTCCCAGGTATCTATTTTTCATTGTTACTTCCCATTTCACCAAATTATATCCTTTGTTCTCCTTACATCCATGCCAAAGAAAATCCCTTCTAAGTATATCCAGTTTCTTCGCAACCTTCAGCGGTATAGGGAATAAAGGCACTACATAAGTAGGAAGAGAGTCTAAAACTGAGTTTATAAGAGTGAGTCGTCCTCCTAATGATAAATATTGAGTCTTCCACCTTGTTAATCTCTTTTCTGCCTTCTCTATTATGCCATCCCATATCCTTGCCTCTTTATGTTTGTAACCAAGTGGCATGTCCAAGTAAACTGCAGGTAAATGATCCACATTACAACCAAGTATGTCCGCCAAACATTGGATGTTGAGTACCTCCTTAATTGGGAACAAACTGCTCTTCACCCAATTAATCTTCAAACCTAAAGTGGTTTAAAAAAACAATAGTAGCAATCTGATGTAATTTATCTGTTCCTCAGTAGGTTCACAAAAAATAATAGTATCATCAGCATAAAGTAGATGGCATATTTCCTTGTTTTGCCCTGTAGCACCTCCTATTTGAAAGCCTCTAGTCAATTGCTTAAAATTGCTCTCCTCATCATACTACCAAAACCTCCCATAGCCAAAACAAAAAAGAAGGTGGCGATAGAGGATCTCCTTGTCTAAGACCCCTCCCAGATGGGAAAAATCCCATTGGTTCACCATTCACCAAAACAGAAAACTTGATAGTACTAATGCAAAAACTAATCCACCCCATCCATTTCTCACCAAAACCCATTTGTCTGAGTATGTTCTGCAGGAATTTCCAGTTAACATGGTCATAAGCCTTTTCAATATCTAATTTGCACATCATTCCAGGCTCATCTCCTTTCATTCTAGAATCTACACACTCATTAGCAATGAGTGCAGCATCCATAATCTGCCTCTCTTTTATGAAAGCCATTTGGTTTTTTTTGACCAACCTATCTATCACCCTTTCCAATCTTTCAGCCAGTAGCTTTGCTATCACCTTGTAAATTCTAGTGATCAAGCTTATTGGTCTGGAGTCCTTCAGTTCCAAAGCCCCTGCTTTCTTAGAGATGAGGACCACGTAGGCTGCATTGAAGCTTTTGTCAGTCCTTGTATTAGCATGAAAATCCTGAATAGCATTCTTAATATCCTCTTTAAGCACATCCCAGGATGCAAGGTAAAAGGACATGCGAAAGCCATCGCCCTGGTGCCTTTTTCATTGCACATAACTTGAGACTGTCTAGTATCTTGAATTTTACGATAGAGGAATTCTTGAAAAAATTAGAAATAAGCACGTTTTTGCATCCAAGTACCGCTAGATAACCCAGTCAAAAACGAAGTAAGAATTGGGAACCACTTCCAAAAAGAAATCTATGAAGGGGAAGGAATCTTGTGCACGGTTGTGGAAGATTAGGACACATTTCTAGGGATTGTTCGAACTCCTATCTACCCACATCAAACACACAATCACCCACCACCCCTATTTCGCCATAATCTGAAGATGGCTGACAAATTGTTTCATTTCCAAGAAGGAAAAGCAGGTTATCAGTCCAACGCTCTCATACTGGTGGCAAGGAAATCCATACAGAAATGCAAATCAACCCACAGGTAATTCCTTTAGAAGCAGCGCCAGGTAAGTTCTCAAACTCTACTACCAGTATTTCCTCTTCTACCACGCGCCACCCCCCATCCCCTTCTTCAAGCAGGCACATCCCTCTAAGTCAACCTAACAATTAAAAAAAATCCTTTGAGAGAAAAGAGTACGGGAATATTGAAAACCAGCTCTCACGGGACTCACCAGGGAAGAACCTCAACCCTAAACTGCCTCATACCACCTTAAAAGAGACCATTAATTCACTCTTTTCTCCGAAATAACAGATCTTCTGAGAGATCTAAAAATTCTGCACAAGATATTGTGATTAATGGCAATGGCCCAGTGGCAACACTACCTTTCTCGTCTCACAATACCCATCCACTCCTCCTGTTACCTCTCCCATGGAAGCCTCTGCCACCCGAATTTCTTCTCAGAGAAATGACTACCCCGTAGAGACTAATCATCACTCCGGCTCAATTGAAATGACATGGGAAGTCCAATCAATTATAAAGTACTAAATTTGAGTCTTTATTTTATATGAAAAATATTACTAAATTTGTTTCAAATAATATTTTATCTTAAAACTTTATTGTAAGCATAAACCTAATGCACGTTAGAATCTTAGACAAGATAATTTACTAAGAGGCGTTATAGAAACATACCTGAAGACATTATCGTAGAGATTGATTTCTACACCTCCTTGTCTTAGTCTTCTGTTATCACAATTGTCGGCGGCGAAAAAATGTAGAGAATTATATGATAACCTAGTGAGTGGAAGGAGGACCAATTTATAAAGGCATAATTAATACATAAATATGCCCTTTAACTTAGCCTCAAGTCACACTTATGCCCTCTAACTTTGGGTGTGTATAAGTAAACACTTAAACTTCTGTAAAGTTGAACAAATAGACACACCCGTCCTACGTGGCATCCTACATGGTAATTTTCATCCTACATGGTGTCCTACATGTATTATATCATGTAGGACTCATGTGTTTAGTTGTTCAACTTTATAGAAGATTAAGAGTTTAATTAACTCATGTGTTTACTTGTTCAACTTTATAGAAGTTTAAGAGTTTACTTGTGCACACCCAAAGTTGAAGGGCATAAATGTGAGTTAAAGCCAAGTTAAAGGGCATATTTATGTATTAATTATGTCTTTATAAATTGGTCATACTTCCACTCACTAGGGTTATCATATAATTCTCTACACTTTCTCACCGCCGACAATTCTTATAATATAAGACTAGGACAAGGAGGCCAGAGGCGTAGAAATCACTCTCCACGATAATGTCTTTAGATATGTTTCTATAACGCCTCTGAGTAAATTATCTTGTCTAAGATCCTGACGTGCATTAAGTTTATCCTTACAATAAAGTCTTAAGTTAAAATATTATTTGAAACAAGTTTAGTAATATTTTCATATAAAATAAAGACTCAATATATGAATGTACTTTGTAGGATCATTATTACCTTTTTCATGACAATATCATTTTTAGTAGCACATAAAAAGTCTTTAAAGTTCTTAAAATTTATCAAATATGCTAAGTCTTACAAATTTCAATTTGAATAAAAAGGATAAGAAAATTCATGTGTAGACTACAAAATTGGATATCCTTCCTTGTATATAGTAGTAATAAAAGAAAAATTATTTCTAAAAGTTGCAATCCTGATCCACCTCATGCCTCATGCCTCATGCCTGATAATAAATCACTCTTGATTATATAAAAATTTAATAATTTTTTAATGAGCATCAAATAATGTAACTTAGCAACTAATGAAATGGGTATATCTATGAACTATCATGATTCAATTTCAGACAAAGGTATAAATAGGATATCTAATCTTTTTAACTTACTTAAGAACTTTGACAGTTAAAGTTATACTTATAAAGGCAAAAATGGTCAAATTTAATTCCTAAACTCGACACATATAAAAAAGTTTCACTTGTACGTTACTTTTTAGAATTGAAAACAATATTTATATATTCCTAACTGGTACTTCAACATTAACATATATAATAATAAGCACCAATTGCATTAACCTTCACATATATTGGGGTATTTGAATTTCCTCAATCAATGGTTGTGCATTCTCCTAAATATGTTTCTGCACCAATTGTCTCTTAAACAGATTTGTATTTAATTTTTGTTTTTGTAGTCTATTTAATAAAAAATTGTGAATGAAAATATTTTTAGCATAACTACTCACATGTTATACCCCACATGATTTGGTTTCTAAAAATTTATGTTTTATTGGGCATAAAATTTTAGTTGCTAAAAAGGAAAAATTTAAAGATCTATACATTTTTAAGGAAATTTGTGCAATTCCATGTTTATTCATGTAACTTTTTTTTCTAAAAAAAATGCATGTCCTAAAAAACATACTTCAGTTTATGAACATTATAATAAATTCTGAAATGCTACACAATTTATGTCTTCTTCTTCTTCGTTCGTACAAATATATGTGGCTAAGTATAGCATAGTTACAACTTACAGAATAACTTGCGAGATATTATGATAAAAGAAGAAGAAGAAGACGACAAGGCTCATTGTATTTTGAGTTTTGGAAAACTGGAATTTGAGAACATTATGTCTTAAACGTAATTCTCGAGTACAGAGGAATAGAGACACTAAACATAAGCTGCCACTTAATATTTACTGATCATTTGCTTTGGTTTTCCAGCATTGGACATTAATAGTTTCTTAATGAAAGCGTTGTGTAGAAAGCCACTTGCCTCATAGTAGACAAACATTTCAGTTTATGGAAGGAGATTAGATCCAACTACCAGCCTTCTGCTTTGTAGCACGCCATTTCTTCATCAACTTATCCAAACCAGTTATGTCACTGCACACTCCTTTGTCTCCATAGATTTTGGAAAGCACCGAGTATACTGCAGGATGGTCGTGCTCCAATGTGTAGATTCCATTTGCTGCAATCTCTCCGAGCTCTAGACATGAGTGCAAGCCACATGCTCCTAGCAATGCCCCCCAGACCACCACATCAGGCTTAAAAGACATCTCATTGATTAGTTTTTCTGCTTTCTCAAGCTGACCTGCCCTTCCATACAAGTCCACCATACATGCATAGTGTTCCATCTCTGCTTTCAATCCGTACTCTGTTACCATAGAATTGAAAATTCTCTCACCTTCCTCGACTAGCCCACCATGGCCACATGCATATACCAAATTAATAAATGTAATTTCATCAGGCCTGATACCACTCCTCAGCATCCTCTCAAACTCCTGCATTGCCCTCTCTGCAAGCCCATGTCTTGCATAACCTCCAATGATCGAATTCCAAGCTACCAAATTCCTTGCCGGGATTGACTCAAAAATGCAGAAAGCAACTTCAATGTCTCCACATTTAGCGTACATGTCAACAAGGGAGGTCAACAAGACGACATCAAGAGGGAAACCAGACTTCAAGATGCACGCATGAACTTGATTGCCTACCAGTACAGCAGAGTAGCCTGCGCAGGAATCTAAAACAGTTGAAAATGTAAAATGATTAGGACGAGAACCTGAGTTCAACATCAACTTAAACAATTTCAAAGCCTTCATAAACTCTCCATATTGCACATACCCTCTTATCATGGCTGTCCAAGAAACCACATCTTTCTCCCTCATCTCATCAAAAACGAATCGAGCTTCATTAAGCTTCTTGTTCTCAATATACCCATTGATCAAAGTACTCCAAGAAAAAAAATTTCTCATAGGCATCATATCAAAAGCCCTCTGCGCCTCACTTGTGCACCCAAATTTCATATAACCCAAAATCAACACATTCCACGGCGTAACATCTTTATCCAAAATCTCATCAAAAACTCGAGCTAAACCTCTGTAATCATCCAAATCAACATAACCCCTCATCAATGCTGACCCTACAAAGACATTGAGACTTATCCCCAAACAGAGCACGAGACCTTGAATCTGAGGGATCAAATGCTTGAAATCGAAATGCAAGAAAGAGCTAATTGATACCGCGAAAGTGAGCTCATTGGGTCTCATGTCTCCACATCTGTTCATATCTAGAAAACATCTATACACTTTCTCTGGGTTGTTGGCATTGCGATATCCAGAGAGCATGGTGTTCCAAGAAACGACATCTCTGTGAGGCATTTTGTCGAACAGGTACTCTGCTTGCTGGATGAGATTGTGTTTGAAGTAACCAGAGATAATGGAATTCCATGATACGACGTTTGTCAAGTTGGGGCTTTGATCGAAGAGCTTCCGAGCTTCTTGGAGGTTTCCGTTTCCGATGAAGCTGTTGATCGTTTTGTTCAAATTAACCGTTGAGAGGGTAGAAATTTGGCGGCGTAGAGCAAAGGTGGACAGCGCCGGCATTTGACTCTTGCAGCCGATATCTTATATTTTGTTTGTTGTTTACCACTCTAGTATAAAAGAGTAAGCACCCGCGAGTCAGGAGTTTGAGTATTCTAAAGTTTAGAACAAAGGAAAGTTGCTATTTTATATTTTCTTCATCCTAATTTAAATATTTTAATTTGATTGGACACAAAATTTAAGGAATAAAAATCAATTTTTAAATCGTATATTAAAGATGTTACAAAATGAGTGTGTCTTTTTAAAATATCTTTTAATTTAGATCGTGTGATTTTAAACTTGTCATATAGGATATTTGAATTATCGACTTATCATACGTTATTAAAAGTGGGAATAAAAAAAGCTGAAAGTTGAAATATCAAAATAACCCTATAAAATTGAGTTACTTCAATAATATCATTAAAAAAAAGAAATAAATTATTCTTTTATAAACTCTAAAAATTAAATTATATTTAGTTAATTAAAGGTCAACAGTGGATGTGTAATTTAATGAATTCTATTAAATGTTAAATAATTGATAAAATAAGTTACAACAGTTTAGCTTTCAACCGTCACTTGAACTTATCAATTTCTTTTTGTGAAATTCTATAAATAAACCAATACACTACAAGCCACTACATGGCTCAGCTAATTTGCAATAAAGGTACTAATCCCTTTTCTTGAAAGCTAGTGAGATTTATTTTTTTTAATTCACTTCTGATTCTTATTTTAATTAAAAATAATTATTTTAATCTTAATATTGTAAACTTTTTAAATATTTTGTACATTCTATGAGATCATATATATATTATTTTGTTACGCTAAAGGAATGACACTTTTTCATTGCTTAGTTTGTTTGTTAGATCACGTACTTTTGAATTGATTTATCTTTTTGGTTCTTGTTATGGCATTGTAAATTTTCATTGTTATAACTAATTAATGCAAATGTTAATTATTTAGATAATACTCAATCGAACGATTCAAAAAAAATAATCATGTTGTGAGTCATACAATTGAGGAATGAGGATACATGTTCATATCATAAGTTGTCTAAATTAGAACTCTATCACTATGTACTAAACTTGATAAGAGGATAAACGTGCAATGCACGTTCCCAGAAACTAGTTAAATATAGAAAGAGCCACTTGGGACAAGTCAAAAAGAAAAATAAGACACTTAAACAATGAGGATGAGCAAGTATTTGTTTTTGTAGTTCAATTTTATTGGAATAAGGAACTAAAACATATTTAAACTATAGTGAAATTCTTAATTAAACATCTAAATTATGTGTGCAAACATCTAAATTAAATGTTTGCACGCCATCACAAACTATTTTTCCCCTTCAAATAGCTTTAATGTTGCTAAATTTGCCTTGTTAAAGTCTGCCTCAAATATACTTTTAACTTCCTATATTTTATGATTTGTGTTGATGTAGAGTTAAATTTTATCTAGTTGCTTATATTTGATTCGATTCGTTCATATCTGACTCGACCCACTTATATGTGAATACTATTAACATACTTACTTATTTTTTTGAACTCCTCGATGGGAATCCTGCCTCCGCCACCACCAACGAGTACATATGAAGAGCTTCCCACTTGTAACACTGTGCTAAATTAAGTAGTATTAATAATCAGAGGTAGATTCATAATTTGAAGTTTATGAATTCCTATAATAATTTTAAATTAATTAACATTGCGTTAATAACTGCGTTCATAGCCAAATATTTCGTAAGTTCTTAACATATATACATAATTTGAACAAAAACTATTGCGTTCCGGTGAACCCGTGTCCAACAATTGTGATGCTAATCCTCACGAGATGAATAATTATAACAGCATTAAAACTGTTCATGCTTATATCCTCTTTCCTAATATCAACCTTTTTGTACAGCAATTGAGTGCAAAAGAAACTCAAGTTTGGTTATATACTCTCAAAAAGCTTACATTAAGCTATGATCATAATTCATAGTATTACAGTTGAGCTCAACTGAGTATTGAAGAAAATTCAAATGGATTCAGCTTTTGCTCAGACTCGAGTTTTTCTAGTTCGATTTGCTCCCCCATCGTGTTCCGAGTATTGTAGCAAGAAGAGTTGAGCTCGAGGGATTGATGAGGGAGCGGGGATGGCTATATTTATGAAAGCAAACTACAGAAGCAAAAGGCCTGCAAGGCAGATTTTACCCTTTTTCAATTCCTAGGAAGATAATTAACTAGGTTGAAATTTCATCATAAATCAGGCAGATAACTTTACAGAAAGTAATTAACACAGGAATATGGGAATTCAACAAAGAGAACGGAGGAACAGATCCAAGTCGAAAGATAACTCAAGAAAATTGTTAAAATCAGATTCAACATCATCAAAACTTTCTTCCAACAAGTGATAAATAAACGGGAAAGATTTAAGAAATCGACCAGACAATAACAACTTTTTTATGATAGCCAAGGCGAGAAATACAATTAATTAATGGGCACTATGAGGAACTCCACTATCTGCTCACCTGGGTCAATAATACTGAGGCAACAAACTCTGAAGTATTTACCACATGTAGTCCCAAATCTACGTTGTCTGCAACATGGAAAACATTCATTAAGCATAAGAACAATTAACTTTCCCGAAAACATGAAAGCAATCAACCGATGTGATGACCTCCAATCATCACAAGTACAATCTACAATAAGAAACTTAGTGTCCACTAAGAGGTATTTCACAACAAAATGTAGTATTCTTCATGACTGAAAAGCATGAACAACTCACTAAATCTTTTGACAGGTGAATCAACAAGATCACAACATAAGAATCCATAAGAGGCAAGAGAAACCATGGAGACAACCGATATGCATTTGAACATAAGCTAAATAGAGGGGTCTACAGCACACACCTCAACTACTACATAGCAAGCAGACCGTTAGATATTTAGTTAGTAGTAAGCCCAATGACAGATATCAGATTCCCTCTCAACTCACTACATATGTATACTTAGTTTGCATCCCCAGACAATTTATGCTTAGATTTCCTTTTCATGATATCAATCCCCTATTAATAGGGAAGAATTTTGTGGCATTCCATCCAGATCACTCGTGTGAACACCATTATTGAACCCGTACACAAATCCAAATAAAAATCTTTCCAAAACAATACCAATACAAGGACAACTTCAGACAGAACAAATGTTATGAAAGAATTACGAGCAAAGAGGCACCAAAAAGAAAGCAAAGCACTTCAGTGAAAGCCACATGTTGAAAAATAATATCAAAAACACCAAGGACACCTTGTGAGCACAAAAAGATATATTGGTATCTAAAGAATGTAATGAATGACATGGACTCACTTCCATTTTAGTGGTGAACTCCAACCTTTGCCAACATAGCATAGTACTCTATCTCGGACTTCCTAATAGGAGGGAAATTGTTGGCAATGATGACAAGTCTTGCTGAAATACTCAAAGATATAGAAACCCAAGTTTGAAAGCAACAAAGACAACTGACGTTAGAATAAGGAGCAGCTCTTGAGGAGTTATTTTTCCTCGTCGTAAGTTAGGTAACAAAGTGAGATCACTGACGATGTATATAACTTAAACTTGAGATTAGATATCTGAAGATATGGATCATCGCAATTCACAATCTTAATTCTTTTAGCACAATCTCCATATTCAACAGCAGAGTAGCCTGCACACGCATCTAAAAGACTAAAACATATGAAAACGTAAAATGATTAGGACGAGTATACCCGAGTTCAACATCAACTTAAACAATTTCAAAGCCTTCATAAAGTCTCCATATTGCAGATACAGGAGAAGGGCCGAACCACAAAAACCTTCAAATAAATTCTCTCCAAACTAAACAGGAACATAAGAAACATGGTGAAAAAAGTTTCCATTGTAGCACAATTTTCTCATAAAATGCAACACTAGAAGCTAAAAGCTACTGGAAAAAGGAGCCAGGACCATACATGAGTCTCTCCTATCCAAAAAACCAGGATGTGCATTCTTAGAGAAGTATGGCAAAAATCCTGATAACAGCTTCATTCTAGAGTGGACAATTTCTAAAAACAGCAAGCTTCAGGTTCAGGCAATATTGACCCACAGCTTTGAGAGACTCATTCCTAATGTTTGAACAAGAATCCACTGTTATAGAGGTCATATTGGGCAGTTCACTGCAATTTTGAACAAAGACTTGTCAGTAATTGTGATCTTCTCTAACAGATGACACTCATGAGCAATCTCATATAAGCCTTCATCACCAAGAAGACACATCCCATAAGAAAAGATGTTTGAGAGTAGGGAAACCTCGAGCGATAGCCTTGAGACCAGCATCAGTCACACCACGACAAAGGTTGTCTCCCCAAATAGATAGCTTTATTAAACATCCAAGGTTTGCAGTTCCAATGGCAATAGCAGCAAGTCTGGCATCTGTAGCTTCCCTGGCTTCCCTGCCAACAAGGGACCTGGCAAGATATCCTTCACCTCCTACACCATTAGATTCTGCAATCTCACCAATTTTGACTTGGGTATTCTGAGTAGATTCCTCTTCAGCATTTGAAGGCAAATTGGGCTTGAAGGCAAATGTTTCATTCTTGCGAATACTCTTAAAAGCATAAGCCAACGCTTGGAAACACAAGCACATGCACTTCTCCCTTGACCACTATAAAGACGTTTGAATACCTCAACGAGGCATTCATCAAGAAGGAATTCATTGGAAGACTGCTTCTGCTCGAAATTTTAAACATAGGTAGTGTCACAAATACTCTTCCAAAAAGGAAAAATATACATTCCCATTTTGCCGATGTGATAAAAACAGAGCGTTTGTTTTGGACTTGGATATGAACCTTGGAAGAAAGGACCATTTCCTGAAAATCAGAAGATTAAAAACATAAGAGAAAAGAGCAGAATACAACAGCTTCCTAAATTTTGACTCTCATCTCATCTCTTCTCTGTAGATTTGTTGGCTATGGAGTATTGCTTAGTTTAATCAGCTTAGTTCATTGTAGTTATTTTTTTTCTAGTAATCGGTACTCATTTTAGTATTTATAAATCAGAAATTATCTCTACATATGAAAGAAAAAAAATATTTTCTACAATTGAATTCCTGAATCTCATTGAAATCAAAACAATTGTTATTTAAATAATTTATATATACCTCTTCTTTAATAGGGTTGTCCAAAGTGAATACATAATTTTACCTAAGACTAAATTTTGATGAGATGAACACCACATGACATCCCACTTCAATATCCTAATGCATTTTAGCTCTGCCTTTTACTTCTTGTTCCATCACTAATTAGTACCAGTCCTGTCAACAGTGACTTCCAACCAATTATTGACAGTATGAACAAGAAGCTTACTGGCTGGAAGACGAAGTTCCTCAACATGGCTGGGCTAGGGCTTCTCTAGGAAGCATCCCCTCTCACATTATGCAGTACATCAAAATCCCTGCACAAGTCCACAACTCTAAAAATAGAATCCAAAGGAACTTTATTTGGGGTACTACATCTGAAAAAAGGAAAGCTCTACATGGTAAACTAGACATGCATACAAGCTCTGAAGAGAAAGGAGATATGGGTATCCAAAGAAGTGATATCAAGAACAGAGCCCTTCATAGCTGTCTCTACTGGAGAATCTACCACAATCCTGAAAGCATGTGGAGTACAATTCTTATTAGTAAATCTCTAAAGAATAAACCCAATTGCAGAGTTAAGCCTGTCTCCAGAACATGAGGGTGTGTCTTGGATGGATGGAGGGATAGCAAAGATGGTCACAGATGGGTGGCCCATAAGAGGACCAGAGTCAACTTCTTTAATGACATCTGGCTCTCGCACTAGAGTGCTATAGAAGTATGATCAACTTCGTTAATGACATCTGGCTCCCGCACTATAGTGCTATACAAGTATGATCTGGGGTCCCTAATAAGGGAGAAAGATAACCTTAAGATAAGTGACTTTAATAGAAATGGACTCTGGAACCTCTCTGGTTTGTCCATATCCCTTCCTGCCCACATTATAGCTTGGATTCTCAACACTCACCTCCACTCCAACCAAACTAAAGAAGACCAGCTACTTTGGGGTCTCACAACTAATTGAAGGTTCTCTACTAACAGTGCCTATACCCTTATCAACGTCAATACTGTCAAAGGACATCAAGTCAGCAACACGCAGAACTTTAAATGGATCTAGAGAACCAAAAGCCCTAACAAGATCAAGAACTTCCTCTGGCTCATGAACCATGCAAGACTTCCTACAACTAAATACCTCCATAGACTAGGCATTAATGTTAACCAAGATTGTCACTTAGAAATTACTCACATCTTCTTTAAGTGTGCTAGCGCCTCTGACTTCTGAACCAAGGTTACCTGCAACAGCACTCATGCCTGCATTTTTCATACGTTCAGTCTTTCCATTGAAACGTGGGAGAATCTTTGGAATCCTCTTAGAGGGAAACCCTACAATGCTATGCTTTCTGAGAGTGGACACTGATAACAGCTTCATTCTAGAGTGGACAATTTCTAAAAACAGCATGCTTCAGGTTCAGTAAATATTGACCCACAGCTTTGAGAGACTCTTTCCCAATGTTTGAACAAGAATCCATTGTTATAGAGGTCATATTGGGCAGTTCACTACTATTTCGAACAAAGACTTGCCGGTAATTGTTGCCCTACTCTCAAACATCTTTTCTTATGGAATGTGTCTTCTGTTGGTGATGAAGGCTTAGCTAAGATTGCTCATGAGTGTCATCTGTTAGAGAAGCTCGACCTTTTCCAATGCCCAACAATTTTTTTTTCTATTTCAAAAAAATTGTTGGTCATTGGAAAAGATCAAGCTTCTCTAACAGATGACACTCATGAGCAATCTCAGATAAGCCTTCATCACCAACAGAAGACACATCCCATAAGAAAAGATGTTTGAGCGTAGGGCAACCTCGAGCGATAGCCTTGACACCAGCATCAGTCACACCACGAAAAAGGTTATCTCCCCAAATAGATAGCTTTACTAAACATCCAAAGTTTGCAGTTCCAATGGAATTAGCAGCAAGTCTGGCATCAGTGGCTTCCCTGCCAACAAAGGACCTGGAAAGATATCCTTCACCTCCTACACCATTAGATTCTGCAATCTCACCAATTTTAACTTGGGTATTCTGAGTAGATTCCACTTCAGCAATTGAAGGCAGATAGGGCTTGAAGGCAAATGTTTCATTCCTGTGAATGCTCTTAAAAGCATAAGCCAGCGCTTGGAAACACAAGATAAGATAAGTGACTTTAATAGAAATGGACTATGGAACCTCTCTGGGTTGTCCATATCCCTTCCTGACCACCTTATAGCTTGGATTGTCAACACTCACCTCCCCCAACAAAACAAAAGAAGACCAGCTAGTTTGGGGTCTCACAACTAATGGAAGGTTCTCTACAAACAGTGCCTATACCCTTATCCACGGTAATACTGTCAAAGGACATCAAGTCAGCAACACGCAGAGCTTTAAATAGATCTAGAGAACAAAATGCCCAGGCAAGATCAAGAACTTCCTCTGGCTCATGAACCATGCAAGACTTCCTACAACTAAATACCTCCATAGACTAGGCATTAATGTTAACCAAGATTGTCACTTAGAAATTACTCACATCTTCTTTAAGTGTGCTAGCGCCTCTGACTTCTGAACCAAGGTTACCTGCAACGGCACTCATGCCTGCATTTTTCATACGTTTAGCCTTATCATTGAAACCTAGGAGACTCTTCAAAATCCTCTTAGAGGGAAACCCTACAATGCTATGCACTCGAGGAGTGGACACTGATAACAGCTTAATTCTAGAGTGGACAATTTCTAAACACAACAAATTTCAGGTACAGGCAATAATGACCCACAGCTTTCAGAGATTCATTCCCAATGCTTGAACAAGAATCCATTGTTATAGATGTCATATTGGGCAGTTCACTGCAATTTTAAACGAACGCTTGCCAGTAATTGTTGCCCTACCCTCAAACATCTTTTCTTATGGGATGTGTCTTCTGTTGGTGATGAAGGATTATCGGAGATTTCTCATGACTGTCATCTGTTAGAGAAGCTTGACCTTTTCCAATGCCCAACAATTTTTTTTTTCTATTTCAATAAAATTGTTGGTCATTCGAAAAGATAAAGCTTTTCTAACAAATGATACTCATTAGCAATCTCAGATAAACCTTCATCACCAGCAGAAAACACATCCCATAAGAAAAGATGTTTGAGCGTAGGGCAACCTCGAGCGATAGCCTTGACACCAGCATCAGTCACACCACGAAAAAGGTTATCTCCCCAAATAGATAGCTTTACTAAACATCCAAAGTTTGCAGTTCCAATGGAATTAGCAGCAAGTCTGGCATCAGTGGCTTCCCTGCCAAAAAGGGACCTGGAAAGATATCCTTCACCTCCTACACCATTAGATTCTGCAATCTCACCAATTTTAACTTGGGTATTCTGAGTAGATTCCTCTTCAGCAATTGAAGGCAGATAGGGCTTGAAGGCAAATGTTTCATTCCTGGAATGCTCTTAAAAGCATAAGCCAGCGCTTGGAAACACAAGATAAGATAAGTGACTTTAATAGAAATGGACTATGGAACCTCTCTGGGTTGTCCATATCCCTTCCTAACCACCTTATAGCTTGGATTGTCAACACTCACCTCCCCCAACAAAACAAAAGAAGACCAGCTAGTTTGGGGTCTCACAACTAATGGAAGGTTCTCTACAAACAGTGCATATACCCTTATCCACGGTAATACTGTCAAAGGACATCAAGTCAGCAACACGCAGAGCTTTAAATAGATCTAGAGAACAAAATGCCCAGGCAAGATAAAGACCTTCTACTGGCTCATAACCATCCCAGACTTCCTACTACTAAATACCTCCACAGACTAGGCATTTATGTTAACCAAGATTGTTACTTTGATATTACTCACATCTTCTTTAAGTGTACTAACGCCTCTGACTTCTGAACCAAGGTTACCTGCAACGGCACTCATGCCTGCATTTTTCATACGTTTAGCCTTATCATTGAAACCTAGGAGACTCTTCAAAATCCTCTTAGAGGGAAACCCTACAATGCTATGCACTCGAGGAGTGGACACTGATAACAGCTTAATTCTAGAGTGGACAATTTCTAAACACAACAAATTTCAGGTACAGGCAATATTGACCCACAGCTTTCAGAGATTCATTCCCAATGCTTGAACAAGAATCCATTGTTATAGATGTCATATTGGGCAGTTCACTGCAATTTTAAACGAACGCTTGCCAGTAATTGTTGCCCTACCCTCAAACATCTTTTCTTATGGGATGTGTCTTCTGTTGGTGATGAAGGATTATCTGAGATTTCTCATGACTGTCATCTGTTAGAGAAGCTTGACCTTTTCCAATGCCCAACAATTTTATTTTTTTCTATTTCAATAAAATTGTTGGTCATTCGAAAAGATAAAGCTTTTCTAACAAATGATACTCATGAGTAATCTCAGATAAACCTTCATCACCAGCAGAAAACACATCCCATAAGAAAAGATGTTTGAGCATAGGGCAACCTCGAGCGATAGCCTTGAGACCAGCATCAGTCACACCGCGAAAAAGGTTGTCTCCCCAAATAGATAGCTTTACTAAACATCCAATGTTTGCAGTTCCAATGGAATTAGCAGCAAGCCTGGCATCTGTGGCTTCCCTGCCAACAACGGATTTGGCAAGATATCCTTCACCTCCTACACCATTAGATTCTACAATCTCACCAATTTTAACTTGGGAATTCTAAGTAGATTCCTCTTCAGCAATTGAACGCAGATAGGGCTTGAAGGCAAATGTTTCATTCCTGCGAATGCTCTTAAAAGCATAAGCCAGCGCTTGGAAACACAAGATAAGATAAGTGACTTTAATAGAAATGGACTATGGAACCTCTCTGGGTTGTCCATATCCCATCCTGACCACCTTATAGCTTGGATTGTCAACACTCACCTCCCCCAACAAAACAAAAGAAGACCAGCTAGTTTGGGGTCTCACAACTAATGGAAGGTTCTCTACAAACAGTGCCTATACCCTTATCCACGGTAATACTGTCAAAGGACATCAAGTCAGCAACACGCAGAGCTTTAAATAGATCTAGAGAACAAAATGCCCAGGCAAGATAAAGACCTTCTACTGGCTCATAACCATCCCAGACTTCCTACTACTAAATACCTCCACAGACTAGGCATTTATGTTAACCAAGATTGTTACTTTGATATTACTCACATCTTCTTTAAGTGTACTAACGCCTCTGACTTCTGAACCAAGGTTACCTGCAACGGCACTCATGCCTGCATTTTTCATACGTTTAGCCTTATCATTGAAACCTAGGAGACTCTTCAAAATCCTCTTAGAGGGAAACCCTACAATGCTATGCACTCGAGGAGTGGACACTGATAACAGCTTAATTCTAGAGTGGACAATTTCTAAACACAACAAATTTCAGGTACAGGCAATATTGACCCACAGCTTTCAGAGATTCATTCCCAATGCTTGAACAAGAATCCATTGTTATAGATGTCATATTGGGCAGTTCACTGCAATTTTAAACGAACGCTTGCCAGTAATTGTTGCCCTACCCTCAAACATCTTTTCTTATGGGATGTGTCTTCTGTTGGTGATGAAGGATTATCTGAGATTTCTCATGACTGTCATCTGTTAGAGAAGCTTGACCTTTTCCAATGCCCAACAATTTTATTTTTTTCTATTTCAATAAAATTGTTGGTCATTCGAAAAGATAAAGCTTTTCTAACAAATGATACTCATGAGTAATCTCAGATAAACCTTCATCACCAGCAGAAAACACATCCCATAAGAAAAGATGTTTGAGCATAGGGCAACCTCGAGCGATAGCCTTGAGACCAGCATCAGTCACACCGCGAAAAAGGTTGTCTCCCCAAATAGATAGCTTTACTAAACATCCAATGTTTGCAGTTCCAATGGAATTAGCAGCAAGCCTGGCATCTGTGGCTTCCCTGCCAACAACGGATTTGGCAAGATATCCTTCACCTCCTACACCATTAGATTCTACAATCTCACCAATTTTAACTTGGGAATTCTAAGTAGATTCCTCTTCAGCAATTGAACGCAGATAGGGCTTGAAGGCAAATGTTTCATTCCTGCGAATGCTCTTAAAAGCATAAGCCAGCGCTTGGAAACACAAGATAAGATAAGTGACTTTAATAGAAATGGACTATGGAACCTCTCTGGGTTGTCCATATCCCATCCTGACCACCTTATAGCTTGGATTGTCAACACTCACCTCCCCCAACAAAACAAAAGAAGACCAGCTAGTTTGGGGTCTCACAACTAATGGAAGGTTCTCTACAAACAGTGCCTATACCCTTATCCACGGTAATACTGTCAAAGGACATCAAGTCAGCAACACGCAGAGCTTTAAATAGATCTAGAGAACAAAATGCCCAGGCAAGATAAAGACCTTCTACTGGCTCATAACCATCCCAGACTTCCTACTACTAAATACCTCCACAGACTAGGCATTTATGTTAACCAAGATTGTTACTTTGATATTACTCACATCTTCTTTAAGTGTACTAACGCCTCTGACTTCTGAACCAAGGTTACCTGCAACGGCACTCATGCCTGCATTTTTCATACGTTTAGCCTTATCATTGAAACCTAGGAGACTCTTCAAAATCCTCTTAGAGGGAAACCCTACAATGCTATGCACTCAAGGAGTGGACACTGATAACAGCTTAATTCTAGAGTGGACAATTTCTAAACACAACAAATTTCAGGTACAGGCAATATTGACCCACAGCTTTCAGAGATTCATTCCCAATGCTTGAACAAGAATCCATTGTTATAGATGTCATATTGGGCAGTTCACTGCAATTTTAAACGAACGCTTGCCAGTAATTGTTGCCCTACCCTCAAACATCTTTTCTTATGGGATGTGTCTTCTGTTGGTGATGAAGGATTATCTGAGATTTCTCATGACTGTCATCTGTTAGAGAAGCTTGACCTTTTCCAATGCCCAAAAATTTTATTTTTTTCTATTTCAATAAAATTGTTGGTCATTCGAAAAGATAAAGCTTTTCTAACAAATGATACTCATGAGTAATCTCAGATAAACCTTCATCACCAGCAGAAAACACATCCCATAAGAAAAGATGTTTGAGCATAGGGCAACCTCGAGCGATAGCCTTGAGACCAGCATCAGTCACACCGCGAAAAAGGTTGTCTCCCCAAATAGATAGCTTTACTAAACATCCAATGTTTGCAGTTCCAATGGAATTAGCAGCAAGCCTGGCATCTGTGGCTTCCCTGCCAACAACGGATTTGGCAAGATATCCTTCACCTCCTACACCATTAGATTCTACAATCTCACCCATTTGGATTGTCAATATCCCTTCCTGACCACCTTATAGCTTGGATTGTCAACACTCACCTCCCCCAACAAAACAAAAGAAGACCAGCTAGTTTGGGGTCTCACAACTAATGGAAGGTTCTCTACAAACAGTGCCTATACCCTTATCCACGGTAATACTGTCAAAGGACATCAAGTCAGCAACACGCAGAGCTTTAAATAGATCTAGAGAACAAAATGCCCAGGCAAGATAAAGACCTTCTACTGGCTCATAACCATCCCAGACTTCCTACTACTAAATACCTCCACAGACTAGGCATTTATGTTAACCAAGATTGTTACTTTGATATTACTCACATCTTCTTTAAGTGTACTAACGCCTCTGACTTCTGAACCAAGGTTACCTGCAACGGCACTCATGCATGCATTTTTCATACGTTTAGCCTTATCATTGAAACCTAGGAGACTCTTCAAAATCCTCTTAGAGGGAAACCCTACAATGCTATGCACTCAAGGAGTGGACACTGATAACAGCTTAATTCTAGAGTGGACAATTTCTAAACACAACAAATTTCAGGTACAGGCAATATTGACCCACAGCTTTCAGAGATTCATTCCCAATGCTTGAACAAGAATCCATTGTTATAGATGTCATATTGGGCAGTTCACTGCAATTTTAAACGAACGCTTGACAGTAATTGTTGCCCTACCCTCAAACATCTTTTCTTATGGAATGTGTCTTCTGTTGATGATGAAGGATTATATGAGATTTCTCATGACTGTCATCTGTTAGAGAAGCTTGACCTTTTCCAATGCCCAACAATTTTTTTTTTCTATTTCAATAAAATTGTTGGTCATTCGAAAAGATAAAGCTTTTCTAACAAATGATACTCATTAGCAATCTCAGATAAACCTTCATCACCAGCAGAAAACACATCCCATAAGAAAAGATGTTTTAGCGTAAGGCAACCTCGAGCGATAGCCTTGACACCAGCATCAGTCACACCACGAAAAAGTTAATCTCCCCAAATAGATAGCTTTACTAAACATCCAAAGTTTGCAGTTCCAATGGAATTAGCAGCAAGTCTGGCATCAGTGGCTTCCCTGCCAAAAAGGGACCTGGAAAGATATCCTTCACCTCCTACACCATTAGATTCTACAATCTCACCAATTTTAACTTGGGAATTCTAAGTAGATTCTTCTTCAGCAATTGAAGGCAGATAGGGCTTGAAGGCAAATGTTTCATTCCTGCGAATGCTCTTAAAAGCATAAGCCAGCGCTTGGAAACACAAGATAAGATAAGTGACTTTAATAGAAATGGACTATGGAACCTCTCTGGGTTGTCCATATCCCTTCCTGACCACCTTATAGCTTGGATTGTCAACACTCACCTCCCCCAACAAAACAAAAGAAGACCAGCTAGTTTGGGGTCTCACAACTAATGGAAGGTTCTCTAATAACAGTGCCTATACCCTTATCCACGGTAATACTGTCAAAAGACATCAAGTCAGCAACATGCAGAACTTTAAATGGATCTAGAGAACCAAATGCCCTAGCAAGATCAAGACCTTCTACTGGCTCATGAACCATGCCAGACTTCCTACTACTAAATACCTCCACAGACTAGGCATTTATGCTAACCAAGATGGTTACTTTGATATTACTCACATCTTCTTTAAGTGTACTAACACCTCTGACTTCTGAACAACGGTTACCTGCAACGGCACTCATGCCTGCATTTTTCATACGTTTAGCCTTTCCATTGAAACCTGGGAGAATCTTCAAAATCCTCTTAGAGGGAAACCCTACAATGCGATGCACTCTAGGAGTGGACACTTATAACAGCTTAATTCTAGAGTGGACAATTTCTAAAAACAGCAAGCTTCAGGTACAGGTAATATTGACCCACGGCTTTGAGAGACTCATTCCCGATGTTTGAACAAGAATCCACTGATATAGACGTCATATTGGGCAGTTCACTGCATTTTCGAACAAAGGCTTGCCAAAACTTGTTGCCACACTCTCAAACATCTTTACTTATTGGATGTGTCTTCTATTGGTGATGAAGGCTTATCTGAGATTTCTCATGACTGTCATCTGTTAGAGAAGTTTGACCTTTTCCAATGCCCAACAATTTTATTTTTTTCTATTTCAATAAAATTGTTGGTCATTCGAAAAGATAAAGCTTTTCTAACAAATGACACTCATGACCAATCTCAAATAAACCTTCATCACCAGCAGAAAACACATCCCATAAGAAAAGATGTTTGAGCGTAGGGCAACCTCGAGCGATAGCCTTGAGACCAGCATCAGTCACACCACGAAAAAGGTTATCTCCCCAAATAGATAGCTTTACTAAACATCCAAAGTTTGCAGTTCCAATGGAATTAGCAGCAAGTCTGGCATCAGTGGCTTCCCTCCCAACAACGGACTTGGCAAGATATCCTTCACCTCCTACACCATTAGATTCTACAATCTCTCTAATTTTAACTTGGGAATTTTGAGTAGATTCCTCTTCAGCATTTGAAGGCAGATAGGGCTTGAAGGCAAATGTTTCATTCCTGCGAATGCTCTTAAAAGCATAAGCCAGCGCTTGGAAACACAAGATAAGATAAGTGACTTTAATAGAAATGGACTATGGAACCTCTCTGGGTTGTCCATATCCCATCCTGACCACCTTATAGCTTGGATTGTCAACACTCACCTCCCCCAACAAAACAAAAGAAGACCAGCTAGTTTGGGGTCTCACAACTAATGGAAGGTTCTCTACAAACAGTGCCTATACCCTTATCCACGGTAATACTGTCAAAGGACATCAAGTCAGCAATACGCAGAGCTTTAAATAGATCTAGAGAACAAAATGCCCAGGCAAGATAAAGACCTTCTACTGGCTCATAACCATCCCAGACTTCCTACTACTAAATACCTCCACAGACTAGGCATTTATGTTAACCAAGATTGTTACTTTGATATTACTCACATCTTCTTCAAGTGTACTAACGCCTCTGACTTCTGAACCAAGGTTACCTGCAACGGCACTCATGCCTGCATTTTTCATACGTTTAGCCTTATCATTGAAACCTAGGAGACTCTTCAAAATCCTCTTAGAGGGAAACCCTACAATGCTATGCACTCTAAGAGTGGACACTGATAACAGATTTATTCTAGAGTGGACAATTTCTAAAAGCAGTAAATTTTCGGTACAGGCAATATTGACACACAGCTTTGAGAGACTCATTCCCAATGTTTGAACAAGAATCTGTTGTTATAGAGGTCATATTGGGTAGTTCACTGCATTTTCGAACAAAGGCTTGCCAGTAATTGTTGCCCTACTCTCAAACATCTTTTCTTATGGGATGTGTCTTCTGTTGGTGATGAAGGCTTATCTGAGATTTCTCATGAATGTCATATGTTAGAGAAGCTTGACCTTTTCCAATGCCCAACAATTGTTTTTTTCTATTTCAAAAAAATTGTTGATCATTGGAAAAGATAAAGCTTTTCTAACAAATGACACTCATGAGCAATCTCAGATAAACCTTCATCACCAGCAGAAGACACATCCCATAAGAAAAGATGTTTGAAAGTAGGACTACCACGAGCGATAGCCTTGAGACCAGCATCATTCACACAACGAAAAAGGTTGTCACCCCAAATAGATAGCTTTACTAAACATCCAAAGTTTGCAGTTCCAATGGAATTAGCAGCAAATCTGGCATCTGTGGCTTCCCTCCCAACAAGGGACTTGGCAAGATATCCTTCACCTCCTACACAATTAGATTCGACAATCTCACCAATTTTAACTTGGGTATTTTAAGTAGATTCCTCTTCAGCATTTGAAGGCAGATAGGGCTAGAAGGCAAATGTTTCATTCCTGCGAATGCTCTTAAAAGCATAAGCCAGCGCTTGGAAACACAAGATAAGATAAGTGACGTTAATAGAAATGGACTATGGAACCTCTCTGGGTTGTCCATATCCCTTCCTGACCACCTTATAGCTTGGATTGTCAACACTCACCTCCCCCCAACAAAACAAAAGAAGACCAGCTAGTTTGGGGTCTCACAACTTATGGAAGGTTCTCTAATAACAGTGCCTATACCTTTATCCACGGTAATACTGTCAAAAGACATCAAGTCAGCAACATGCAGAACTTTAAATGGATCTAGAGAACCAAATGCCCTAGCAAGATCAAGACCTTCTACTGGCTCATGAACCATGCCAGACTTCCTACTACTAAATACCTCCACAGACTAGGTATTTATGTTAACCAAGATGGTTACTTTGATATTACTCACATCTTCTTTAAGTGTACTAACACCTCTGACTTCTGAACAACGGTTACCTGCAACGGCACTCATGCCTGCATTTTTCATACGTTTAGCCTTTCCATTGAAACCTAGGAGAATCTTCAAAATCCCCTTAGAGGGAAACCCTACAATGCTATGCTTTCTGAGAGTGGACACTGATAACAGCTTCATTCTAGAGTGGACAATTTCTAAAAACAGCATGCTTCAGGTTCAGTAAATATTGACCCACAGCTTTGAGAGACTCTTTCCCAATGTTTGAACAAGAATCCATTGTTATAGAGGTCATATTGGGCAGTTCACTACTATTTCGAACAAAGACTTGCCGGTAATTGTTGCCCTACTCTCAAACATCTTTTCTTATGGAATGTGTCTTCTGTTGGTGATGAAGGCTTAGCAAAGATTGCTCATGAGTGTCATCTGTTAGAGAAGCTCGACCTTTTCCAATGCCCAACAATTTTTTTTTCTATTTCAAAAAAATTGTTGGTCATTGGAAAAGATCAAGCTTCTCTAACAGATGACACTCATGAGCAATCTCAGATAAGCCTTCATCACCAACAGAAGACACATCCCATAAGAAAAGATGTTTGAGAGTAGGGCAACCTCGAGCGATGGTCTCAAGACCAGCATCAGTCACACCACGACAAAGGTTGTCTCCCCAAATAGATTACCTTTACTAAACATCCAAGGTTAGCAGTTCCAATGGCAATAGCAGCAAGTCTGGCATCAGTGGCTTACTTGCCAACAAGGGACCTGGCAAGATATCCTTCACCTCCTACACCATTAGATTATACAATCTCACCAATTTTAACTTGGGTATTCTGAGTAGATTCCTCTTCAGCATTTGAAGGATGATTGGGCTTGAAGGAAAATGTTTCATTCCTGCGAATGCTCTTAAAAGCATAAGCCAGCGCTTGGAAACACAAGATAAGACAAGTGACTTTAATAGAAATGGACTATGGAACCTCTCTGGGTTGTCCATATCCCATCCTGACCACCTTATAGCTTGGATTGTCAACACTCACCTCCACCCCAACCAAACTAAAGAAGACCAGCTAGTTTGGGGTCTCACAACTAATGGAAGGTTCTCTACTAACAGTGCATATACCCTTATCCACGTCAATACTGTCAAAGGACATCAAGTCAGCAACACGCGAACTTTAAATGGATCTAGAGAACCAAATGCCCTAGCGAGATCAAGACCTTCCACTGGCTCATGAACCATGCTAGATTTCCTACTACTAAATACCTCCACAGACTAGGCATTAATGTTAACCAAGATTGTCACTTAGATATTACTCACATCTTCTTTAAGTGTGCTAACCCCTCTGACTTCTGAACCAAGGTTACCTGCAACAAAACTCATACCTGCATTTTTCATACGTTCAACCTTTCCATTGAAACCTGGGAGAATCTTTGGAATCCTCCTAGAGGGAAACCCTACAATGCTATGCTCTCTAGAGATGTCATGCTTCTCTTTTGTTTTTTTGAACATTTGGCTTCAAAGGTAGGACAACTTTTTAAACGAAAGGAAAAGGAACACCTCATTCAGCCTAGCACTCTTCCAAGTTGCTGAGTACCACCTTCTCATCGATCAAACTCCCTTCCCTAAAGGACAACTAGATACAATCCTAGTCAAATGGAACTCCCCTCCTCGTGAGACTTACATGCTTAACACTGATGGTTCTATCAATTTCAGCCCTGGTATTGGCGGAATTGGAGGCGTTATTAGAAACCATAGAGGGGATTGGACAATGAGATTCAGTGCCAAGGCCCCTCACATGAATTCCACAATGGCAGAGCTCCAAGCCCTGCGACAGGGGCTCGTGTTAGCTATTGAGTACAATCTTTCCCCCATTGAAATCAATCTCGACTCTCTAGAAGTCATAAATATGCAAAACCATGATAATATGATTTATTCTAACATTCTTGTGGAGTGAAGATCTCAAATGCAATAGCTGGGAACATCAGCACCAACCCACATCATTAGAGAGCAGAATTGAGTGACTGATCTACTGAGCAAGGAAGGAGTGAATGCCCGTCTTTTGTAACCCCTACCATTTTGATAGTTCCACCAATATATGTAGCCAAAGCAAAATGTGCAGGCATTCTTGGAACTATGCACTCTAGGAAACTACCTATTTGTAATAGTTACTTATTAGGCCATTCAATGGTCAAGACTTCAACTTATCCTGCTACACAAAGCAGGACCTTTTTGCACTAATGTTTATGTCATTTTAAGCAACAAAAAAAAATCTTAACAGAGGTGAAATATATTTGAATTATTTAGATATTGATAGAGTAATTTTGAATTAATAGTATAACAAAGGATAAAATTGATCTTTTTTCCATTGTAAAAAAATAAAATTTGACCATTTTTGTTGTTATAAGTATAACTTTAACCGTAAAAGCTTTTCAGTAAATTAAAAAGGTTAGATGTCTTATTTATACCTACGTCTGAATTTGAATCATGATAGTTTATAAATACACTTAATTCATTAGTTGCGACGTTACATTGTTTGATACTCATTAAAAATTTAGTAAATTTTTATATCACAAGTGAATTATCGGGCATGAGGTAAATCGGGATTGCTACTTTTGGAAATAATTTTCCTCTTATTACAACTATATACAAGGAAGGATATCCAATTTTGTAGTCTGCACATTAATTTTCTTGTCCTTTTTATTCAAATTGAAATTTGTTAGACCTCGCATATTTGATAAATTTTAAGAACTTAAAAAAAATTTATATGCTACTAGAAATGAGTGGAAGGAGGTTTATCATATAATTCTCTATACTTTTTCGCCGCCGACAATTGTGATAACATATGTCTAGGACATGGAAGCATAGAAATCACTCTCTACGATAATGTCTTCAGGTATGTTTCTATAACGCCCTCTTAGTAAATTATCTTGTCTAAGATCCTGATATGCATTAAGTTTATGCTTATAATAAAGTCTCAAGGTAAAATATTATTTGAAACAAGTTTAGTAATATTTTCATATAAAATAAAGACAAAATATATCAATGTACTTTGTAGGATTATTATTACCTTTTTCAAGACAACATCATTTTTAGTAGCATATAAAAAGTCTTTAAAGTTCTTAAAATTTATCAAATATGCGAGATCTTACAAATTTCAATTTGGATAAAAAGGATAAGAAAATTCATGTGCAGACTACAAAATTGGATATCCTTTTTTTGAAAATAGTAGTAATAAAAGAAAAAATATTTACAAAAGTTGCAATCATGATCCACCTCATGTCAGATAATAAATCACTCTTGATTATATAAAAATATAATAATTTTTTAATGAGTATCAAATAATGTGACTTAGCAACTAATGAAGTGAGTGTATCTATGAACTATTATTATTTAAATTCAAACAAAGGTATAAATAGGGTATCTAATCTTTTTAATTTACTTAAAAGCTTTGACAATTAAAGTTATACTTATAAAAGCAAAAATCGTCAAATTTAATTCCTAAACTCGACACATATAAAAAAGTTTCACTTGTACATTATTTTTTAGAATTGAAAATAATATTTATATATTCCTAACTGGTACTCCAACATTTACTTCTATAATATTAAGCACCGAGTGCATTAAACTTCACATATATTGGGATGTTTGAATTTCCTCAATCAATGGTTGTGCATTCTCCTAAATAAGTTTCTGCACCAATTGTCTCCTTAACAGATTTGTATTTAATTTTGTTTTTCTAGTCTATTTAATAAAAAAATGTGAATGAAAATATTTTTGGCATAAGTACTCACATGTTATACCCCACGTGATTTGGTTTCTAAAAATATATGTTCAATTGGGCATAAAAATTTGGTTGCTAAAAAGGAAAAACTTAAAGATCTATATATTTTTAAGGAAATTTGTGCAATTCCATGTTTATTCATGTAACTTTTTTTTGTAAAAAAAAATACATGTCCTATTCTTAAAAAACATAACTTCAGTTTATGAACATTATAATAAATTCTGAAATACTACACAATTTATGTCTTCTTCTTCTTCTTCTTTCGTACAAATCTATGTTGCTAAGTATAGCATAGTTACGACTTACCGAATAACTTGCGAGATATTATGATAAAAGAAGACGACAAAGCTCATTGTATTTTGAGTTTTGGAAAACTGGAATTTGAGATCATTGTCTTAAACGTAATTCTTGAGTATAGAGGAATAATGAGACACTGAACATATGCTACCACTTAATACTTACTGATAATTTGCATCGGTTTGCCAGCATTGGACGTTAATAGTTTCTTAAGGGAAGCATTGTGTAGAAAGCCACTTACCTCAAAGTAGACAAACATTTCAGTTTGTGGAAGGAGATTCGATCCAACTACCAGTCTTCTGCTTTGTAGCACGTCAATGCTTCATCAACTTATCCAAACCAGTTATGCCACTGCGCACTCCTTTGTCTCCATAGATCTTGGAAAGCACCGAGTATACTGCAGGATGATCGTGCTCCAGTGTGTAGATTCCATTTGCTGCAATCTCTCTGCGTTCTAGACATGAGTGCACGCCACATGCTCCTTGCAATGTCCCCCAGACCTGATACGACTCTTCAGCATCCTCTCGAACTCCTGCATTGCCCTCTCTGCAAGCCCATGTCTTGCATAACCTCCAATGATCGAATTCCAAGCTACCGAATTTCTTGCAGGGATTGACTCAAAAATGCAGAAAGCAAGTTCAATGTCTCCACATTTAGCATACATGTCAACAAGGGAGGTCAACAAGACGACATCAAGAGGGAAACCAGACTTCAAGATGCAGGCATGAACTTGATTGCCAACCAAAACAGCAGAGTAGCCTGCGCAGGCATCTAAAACAGCTGAAAACGTAAAATGATTAGGACGAGAACAGGAGTTCAACATCAACTTAAACAATTTCAAAGCCCTCATAATTCTCCATATTACACATACCCTCTTATCATTGCTATCCAAGAAACCACAACTTTCTCACTCATCTCATCAAAAACGAATCGAGCTTCATTAAGCTTCTTGTTCTCAATATACCCATTGATCAAAGTACTTCAAGTAAAAAAATTCTCATAGGCATCATATCAAAATCCCTCTGCGCCTCACTTGAGCACCCAAACTTCATATAACCAAAAATCAACACATTCCACAGAATAACATCTTTGTCCAAAAAAGCTCATCAAAAACTCGACCTAAACCTCTGTAATCATCCAAATCAACATAACCCCTCATCAATCCTGACCCTACAAATAACATTGAGACTTATCCCCAAACAGAGCACGAGACCATGAAGCTGAGGGATCAAATGCTTGAAATCTAAAAGCAAGAAGGAGCTAATTGATACCGTGAAAGTGAGCTCATTGGATCTCATGTCTCCACATCTGTTCGTATCTAGAAAACATCTGTATACTTTCTCTGGGTTGTTGGCGTTGTGATATCCGGAGAGCATGGTGTTCCAAGAAAGGACATCTCTGTCAGGCATTTTGTCGAACAGGTACTCTGCTTGTTGGATACGGCTGTGTTTGAAGTAACCAGCGATAAGGGAATTCCATGATACGACGTTTGTCAAGTTGGGGCTTTGATCGAAGAGCTTCCGAGCTTCTTGGAGGTTTCCGTTTCCGATGAAGCTGTTGAGGGTAGAAATTTTGCGGCGAAGAGCAAAGGTGCGCAGCGCCGTCATTTGAATCTTACAGCCGCTACCTTGTAGTCCGTTTCTATTTATATGTCACAATTTTAGGTTTTACTTCTTTATTTAGGGTTAGGTTGAAGTCAAGTTTTCAATAAATACGTATGAATTAATCATTTAGTTTTTTTCATGTTTGATCAAATTTATATTTTTAAGCTAATAACTTTTAAGGGTAAAATAGGAAAAATAATATTTGTATCAATTTTGTGAAATGACAAATATTAAGTAAAAATTACTTTTAGTAAAGACGACATATAAATAGAAACAAGGAAATACAACTTATCTTATTATAGTAGGTTATTATTCTTTTTTCTACCTCATCTCTTCCTTTTTAGTTGTCATGTATATTAAAAATAGTTGTCAATTAAAACAATCAAGAGAGAATTAATTATCTTTTTCTAACTTTCCTTTTAACATTAATTATTTTAGAATTAAGAGGCACATATATAAGGAATATATTTATCAAACAACACTCTTTATTAATTTTTTCTTAAGGGTTGTGTCAAACCTTATCATGACAACTAAAAAGGAACGACGAAAGTAGTTACTTATATCGAGCTTGTAACAAGGGAAGTTGCTATTTTATATTTCCTCAGTCCTAATTCAAATGTTTTAGTTTGATTGGACACAAAATTTAAGGAATAAAAATAGATTTTTAAATCGTATGATCATCCTATATTAAAGATGTTACAAAACGAATATATCTTTCTAAAATGTCTTTTAATTTATATTTTATAATTTTAAACTTGGCATATAAGATATTTGAATTGTTGACTTATTAAATATAGAAAGAGCCACTTGGGACAAGACAAAAAGAAAAGTAAGAGACTTAAATAATTTGGACGGAGGGAGTATTTGTTTTTATAGTTCAATGGTACCCCATGATATAAAAAACTGGGATAAGGAACTAGAACACACTTAAACTATAGTGAGGTTTTCAATTACACATCTTAATTATGCGACTATCATGTGACTTTCAATTTTCTTATTATTTATCCTCCTTACTAACTACCTGGTAGAAGAAAAAAAAAATCGCGATAGATATTTTAGAAAGTGTCAATCACACATTTAAAGTATGCAACAGTTTTTATGACCTTCTAAACTCATTCTTTTGGTATTATTTACCATTATTACCCACTCACTAATTACCTGATTAAAAAGTTAAGTTAATTCATTCTTGAATCACAAACTAAAATACATCTTGCATCATGACTTTCAAGGATAGTAAATCAGCTATTAATTAACTCTCTAATTTTTTTCCCTAAATTTACCATAAATTGTGCCTCATGATATGTATTTTTTTGCACATTTCTATAAACAAATTCCTTCTTTTTAAGTATACTCCCTTTTTTTTGTTAGTCTTGAAATAGAGAATTTTATCATATAAATTGGAATAGAAAAAGTTATACCATAAACATAACATTTGTGTTAGTTATATACTACATGCATGGAAAAAAGTTGATGCGACGAGTGCGCATGCATATATATATACTATAATAGAGGTGAAAGAGAATTCATAGTTAAAATTTATAAAATGAGTTTTTATAATAATCTCAAGATAATATTACAATAATAATTAACTAGTTGGGTTCACCAATTAATTAATATTTATAGATAATTTTGCAAGTTCTTATATATATAAAAGTTACTGAGTTCACGTGTACTCATAATTAGAGCCAAATGTCCATATCATCTAAACTTAGCGTTTCTGCACTTGCCCAATAATTGTGACAATAGTACTGATAATCCTCATGAGATGAATAATTATAAACCGTCATATCTGAAGGGGTTGAAAAATCATGAGAAATATTAATTCCATCTTCAAAACTAGACAAGTTGTTCCAAATATTACTATCATCTTCTTCTACGAATGAATCTGTTGATGAGATGACATTAACGTTTGGACATGTGATATTGTTAGGAGAATAATTCTCTGTCACGATGTCAGAAGATGATGATGTGGCAGTCGGTATTATTTGTTGAGCTAGCAAAGAAGGCATCCATTGATAGAGAAGGAAGTGTTGAAATTGTTGGCTATCGATGTCGCAATGAAGCTCTTTTGCATGTTTTTTTACTTTGGTTCTCCAATAATTCTTCACATCGTTATCGCTTCTTCCAGGCAAATTCTCTGCTATCTTTGACCATCTATTTTTTGTTGGTTAAAAAAAATCAAAATAATTATTACTTATCATGAGTTCAACTTTTATACAATATAATCATTTCATTTGTGTCAGTTTATATGACAATATATACTATACTTACCGATTACCAAAGCGAAAATGGAGGAGTAGAATAAGGAGCTGCTCTTGAGGAGTTATTTTTCCTCGTCGTAAATTTGGCCTCAAATAATTCAGCCATCTTAGTCTACAACTCTTACCGCTACGCTTCAACCCTATATTGGTATATAGGTAATTATTTTTTGATGAAAGAAACAAAATGATATGTGTGTGTATATATATATTATACTTCCTTTGCATGCAATATGTAGGAAACGCATGGGTTGGTACTATATATATGTGTGAGTTTGTTGAGATTTATAAGTAATACATCAGTTTGTTTTCTTTCTAACAACTTAAACTAGATGAGATGATTGATCACATGCACACTATGATATGGTCATAGTACGTACGTAGGCAAAAGTTCAAAAGAAGAGGAAAAGCATTTCCATGTTTTTGGCTCATGACGAAAAAGAAAAAGAAGAGTCATGCATCATGCCAACATATTGATAAAATATAATACGATTAAGTAAATAAATGTGTGATCTCTCTAACAATATGACATACCAGCAACATGAGCGAGTGAATTCCAGCGTCCTTGGCCAAATAAGGAGATGGAATGGATGAGTTTAGAGTCTTCATCGGAACTCCAGGGTCCTTTCTTCATCTCCATTAATACTTCTTCCATTCTCAAGACTCAAATATTAATTGTTATTGATCGATGTTTCAATTAGCTAGCTAAGGGGACTATATATATATATATATATATATATATATATAAGTGTAGTGTAATTGGCCATGAAAGTCCTTTTTAATTGGTTGGGTGGCGGTAGGGCGTGGAGTGGAGGAGTGATTTCAAAAGTTTGAGATAAGGTTGCATAAAAAGAGTGGAATATTGGCATGCTATGTTGAATGTGTACTTACTACTAGCTAGTAGATGTGAATATAAAGAAATGTTTTGGAAGAATTAAAAACGGTCAAAATGAATAATATGTGCCTTTTGAAAACAATATTAAAAAAAAATGATAGATTAAGGATATATATATACATATATATTGCATGCAAGTATCTAGAGATATTACTAAATCAAATCTTTCGCTGGCTCTTCAAAGTAGTTCATAGATTGAACTTTTTATACACTATAAAAAAATATATTTGATCACTTAAAAGTTAATTAATTATATATATATAGTTAAACGTGCAAGAGTAAAATATGGAAAGAAAATTGGAACAATGATTAAATAATGTTTTAAAAAGTGTAAGATATATTTTTAGTGTACAAAATATAAACTATATTGGAGTATTTAATATCATCATTGACTTACTTGTATATTTTGCTATTAGTAGGCATGCATGCATGTCATCTATGCAACTAGCTTTTTATTTAAATCTTAGGGGGAACCTACTCATCTCTAGTATAAATAAATACAACTCATAAAATTAAAATATTAAGCGTGACTTATCTCTAATTTGAATCCAAAAAGGAATTGATCCTCCAAAGCCTGTGGAAAGCTTAGATCGAATTTGATTATTACAATAGTATTTCGACATATTTATTTATTTTATTATTATGAGAATCAATCCTATAACTTTTAACATTTAATTTTATATCGTATATATCTTGACTTCTTCTTTGTTGATTCGAGACGTTATAGTCTAACCTCATCAGTATTATGTTAAGGAATTAGGAAAATATTTGGTAGTGGTAAAGTCAAAAAGATAAGAGTCAACCGCATTTACCGCGCTAGCTCAATCTAGAAGGATGCCAATTTATGCCTTTAATTAATTCCCACATCACTTGATTCTCCACACTGAATACACCGAGGCGGAGCTAGGTGGGGTTAGTGGGTTTGAACGAATCCAGTACATTTTCCATAGATCTTAATAAAATTAATTGACGATTCAATGGTAAAAAGGGATGCTAGATTTGTGGGTTTGAACCCCCAAACTCTTAATCCTGGCTCCGCCTCTGCGAATACATTATTGTTGTTATTGGAAAATGACCTCAAGCTAGGCCGGGAAGGTTTAAATCCAACTCCACATTTTCTCAACTTATTAAATTTGAATTTTGAATCAGTACAAAATAGTAATACAACGTGTGCCCAAGAACTTACTCCTTCTGTCCAACAATAGTTGTCCATAATGGACTTTGCACACTTCTTAAGAAATTATAAATAAAAGGGTGAGTATCAACCATTACGATTCATCTGAATCTAGTATTTTTAATGTTTAGCATAAATTCATATATAGAAATCTACTTAAACTATAAGATTTGAATCCATAACTTTAAAAATATATTAAATTTTGGAATACATATTAACGATGTCAAAATTAGAACTCATAAAATTAAAATTCCATCCGAGATGCCTTTATCCGTACTAGCAAATCTGTGGAGTAGTGTACTATATGTTTGAATTCAGAGATTCTTAATCCACCCAAAAAAGAGGATCCTTCATTGACAAGCTAACTTGCTACTGAGAAGGCCAGCAGGATTATTGAGGTAACACAATGCTTTCCAAATTCCAACAAATGGTGGGTTTGGCGGCCAATCAAATGGCCAGAGATGGAACAAATTCCAATTATTTTTCTACCATTCATACTATGGATTTGCACAACCTGAATGTCAAGTGTACACACACTTTTTACTCACCTTAGTGGAATAGAGAAATTGGAAAAAATTTACGTCATAGTTGTGTGAGGGAGTTTTTTATTTGAAAAAATACACTATTGTGGGTCCTATTCCATTACAACTTCTCCTTTTCTCTGACAGCACCTTTTAAATTCTCCTTTTATGTATTTTTTTTCCTTTCTCTTTTCATAATCTTGATTTTTATTTGACAAAACTTATATAGATACAATAAAATTAATACTGATTTAGATTTTATTTTCTACCTTTTTCCTGTGTCTGTTTTTTTATTCTTGTTTTTGTCATTTTGGTTGATTTTTTTGGACTTCACAATTTAAAGAACTTTAACGATAAGTACAATAATGGTATAAAAATTACGGAGTATATTTCTATAAAAGCAAATACGTATATATCTTGTTTCACATCTTTCTTCTTTCTTACCTATGAATCATTATTAAGCAAATTTTAACTATAAATCTCTAATTAAGCCTAAACTATAATCATTTTTGAAAGTTTTTTTATTATTAAATAATAATAACACAAAAATATTATGTACAATAAAATTTATATATTGCTAAAAAATTTACCGGTCTTTGCTTTGATTCGATTTTTGAGTTTTCATGAATATTTTTAACTATCAATATAAATTTTGTGTGAGTTTCTTGTTCAAGATTATCTTTTTAATATTCCCTTGGAATGTGATTCAATTTCTAAAGTGATCGTTTTCAAAAAATATAAATTTTGGGGCATAAGGGTTAGTTTTTTTTAAAAAAGTTGACTATATAATCATTTTTTATACTTTCTGTTAAAGTTCTGTTTTAAAAAAGGGTAACAATCAAAATTTCAAATTCGCTATCGCAACAATTGAAATAAAAATTTTAAAATTGCAACAAATTATAGAAGACATTTTTCAAAACAAAAAACTCACAAGATGAATACACAAAAAAATGCAATATCAAAATAAATTCGTTCAATTTTCCAAAATCAACATAACATTTTTACTTACAAAATAATTAGAAAAGGCTGCAGCAAGCGTACAGAAAATCTCTTGCATTTTTTATATTTGTTCAATTTATTTTTTTGTGTGAAATATTTTCTCTCTCTTGTTAGTTTTAGCAAGTACTTGCTTTAAAGTAGGCAAATGGCCCACTAATCTATCTATGTGTCAAAAAGTTAATGGAGCCTCACACATTTTTTATTGGTTGCGCCTCTCCCATAATAAAATTTTTCGAGCCGATATTGAGATTATTTTTTTCGGTTATACGGAAAATCAATCACAAAAAAGATTTGAGTTTCAGGAAAATAATGGTGGGAGATTTATGAGGATGTGTCCTTAGACTACCAGAAGCTGGTGGCCGCGGAGCGGTTATTGCAGCAGCTATGTCTGAGGCTGGCGCAGTGCACTATCTCTGCGCCCAATGCTGCTTAAGTTTGGCATCAGCCTGAATTAATGGTTCAACGTATATATAGCACACACAAGGGGATTTAACAAGGCTGAAGTTCCAGATTTCATATATGTATTAACTGCTCGTTTAGGAAATTGCTTATCATTCGATATCCACAGTGATCAACCGACATATTCCAGCACAACTTCAGCCAAAATGGGGAGAGGGGGAAGCAAAGTTACCGCGATGGTGCTGAAGAGTGCAAATACGAAATGGCTGCTAAGCT
The DNA here is from genome assembly GCA_018342035.1 of Solanum appendiculatum. Classification (NCBI taxonomy): domain Eukaryota; kingdom Viridiplantae; phylum Streptophyta; class Magnoliopsida; order Solanales; family Solanaceae; genus Solanum; species Solanum appendiculatum. The sequence continues at coordinate 316,134 of JAGDQO010001619.1, forward strand.
ACGACTTTTCTGGAAAATGGCTACTGAAACCCCAGGTACAGGGTAAGTCTCCAATTTCTTTATTTTATTCCCTACTTGACAGCATGGACCTTGTTCCATAACTCAACACATAACATGGCCACAATACATAACTAAAGATGATAACTTTTTAACTTCAAGATAGAGTCATGCAGCTCAAGAAGTTGATAATGCAGAGGACATATCAGCATGCCCTCCCATCATCCTCTCTGCCTTTTCTCCACGTTCTCCTGTTACAGTGTACCATAGAATCATTACAAGGGACAAGTTTTAATCTCTACAAAGGATATGAAATTCAGATGATAAATCAACCTATAAAAACGATCTAATTTTAAAATACAAAAGGACTATCATTAAGCAAAACATTCAACTTACCAGTGCGAACTCTTATTACATCAGAGATAGGAGTCACTGCCAGAGTAAAAAAAAAAACAGCATCAATAATTCAGCATTTTGTAATATTTCCATTAAGGCAATAATGTCTAGCACATCAAGGTTCCGAGAATACTCAATTAGAATATGAAAAACTAATGATATCCCAACAGAGGGCCCAACTTTAAATGCCACTTTGAACTTCAGGGTCTCTTTCACTCGTTTAAGATTTTCTTTGCAAGGAAAAACATGTCATGTTTAAACATTAGCAAGATCAGAACTATGTAATATGATTGCGCATATGTTACCCAAGAGATTCTCAAAGGAATCTGAGGTTTTAGCAGCTGGACAGGAGTGTTTCACCTAAAAAGTCTAGTGGTCAGCTATGGGAATGAAAAGAGAAGACAACGAAGAATAGAATTCAATAGGAAAAGTGTAGTATTATTCATCAATGAATGTAATCTGTTATGGTACAATGATTTATAGAAAATTGGAAGAGAGTCACACCGATATTACTTCAACAGACTGTAACTAACATAACAACTTTTCTACTGATGGCTAATACCAACTAACTTTAACCAACTGTGGCTAACTACACTATTTCATGTATCAGCATAAGCAGTCACTAAAGTTAGATTATGAGCAGATATGCTATTCCACTACCCAGAGTACTGCTTCACCATGGGAAAAGTAAGAACTGCAGAGTAAAATATTGGAAGGCTCTTCGAGCTCCAGATTCCTAATCAGTGGGCCACCATTTGGCATTTTTCTATAAGTAATTTTCTCTATAATAGTGCAACCATTCTAATCTATATCACTCCATAAGGGTTCAAAATTGTGAAGATGCTCTCAAAGTTAGCTACGTTAACATAAGATAATTACGTCTTGAAATCTTTGGTTTTCTTTCTTTTTCTCCTCTGTGTGGAGAGTGGGAGGGGGGGGGGGATCTTTACCACTGGAAACTGCATTTTATGCTCTTCAATAAATTTCTTCTAAATGGATACCTGCATCTTTTTTAGTTTTAATACTAAAGAAAAAAATCCTCTGCTAATACAATATGGCCATTAACTTGAGCACACAATAAGCTCTTCTAGCATCAGACAACCTGTGTTATGATCCACTCCAGGCTAGGCTTGACATTTTGGCAGAATAATGAAATTAAGATCAAAGATAGGCTTCTTACATGAGAAACAGACTCACCAAATAAAAAGCCTTGAGAGGAAAACATAGAAGAGTGTGTGTGTGTGTGCATCGATAAATCATAAATGTATGTATCTTTATAAGCTAGAAACTGAAATCATGTTTTCTCACAAGACGTTTAAATATTTAAGAAAATAAGCATCAAAGCAAAGGATAGATCAACAAATTTGGGCTTCAATTAAAATATTGTGAACAATGTCACTGATGGATTTCCATGTCTGATAAAATAAAAGGTAAAGATCAAAAAGTTTGAAATTCCTACAGCTTTTTATCTTATTTTAAAATTTTGGGATAGTATCTCTATTTGTTTCTTCTGGTAGACCTACATCAGTTTACAGTACACCATCTCAGTGGAACCAAAGGATTTTGTTTGAACAAATATGGATCTTTATTGCAAGCACATTTTTATAGGCTTGCTGACATTGGTTTTCCTGCTTCATGTGCAACACACTTAGATTACTGAGGCATACATTTGCTTGGAAACAACACAACAAATTAAAGATTATGTGTTACACGGCTTACCCTGTACAGAAGATATGTCATGAATCATGATATGAAAATATACAGCATTAAGCTTGGTTAACATTTATATTAACATAACTAGTCACAGAACTCCAAGATCATGAAGTGAAAAACTTACAGAATATCTTTCCATCACCTATTTCACCAGTTCTTGCCTCTTCAATTATCTTGGCAATGACTCCTTCAACCTAATAAGACAGCATTACAGGTTAGATCAGAAGTAACATCTAAAAAGCACAATTATATCACAAGGAGCACCACTTAGATAAAACTTGTAAATACATAGGAAAGATAAATGACACTTTAACCATATACTTCTATAATCATATACTTTAACCATATACTTCTACACATATGGTTTTGAGTTATAGCACATAAAGCTTGATCATCGCCTTTTAAATTCAAAACCTGGTCTTTGCTGACAACAATCTCCATTTTAACTTTTGCTACAAATGTGTCTTCAGAGAATTCAGAGCCTGCAAGCAGCAGATAACTTCAAAACCCAAGGAAGAGTCTCTTTTTAATTGAGAAATATTCAAGACAACCTAAATAAAAACTTAAAATTGATGAATGTTTCCATACCAGCTTGCCTCTCGGTCAAGCCACCTTGGGCGCCAAAACCACGAACATCCGAGACAGTGACACCACGAATGCCCATTTTCAATAGTGCCTTCATAATACAGAAAACATGAGTAAATAATGGAGTCTTTTAGCTTTGGGGATTAGATGTTTTGAAATATATATAGGAAAATGGTTGCCTTCAATCTAGTTGTGAAATGGAGTTCAATAGTCATCACAGAATCTGGGCTTCACTTCACCATATTGTTAAATATTCTAGCGTTTCAGGAGGAACATTTATTTTTCTTTTGTATGTGTGTGTGTGTGGATGGGGAGTTTTACCTCATTTCACTCCAACCTCTACATTTAATACGTTCAACCTCCTTAGTGTTCCTTCGGTGCTAGATATTATTAGGACATCCTGATCTAAAGCCCGTGTCCCCTTGAACTTTTTTCAACTTAGTCATAACAAGACTTCTTAGTATCAAAAAACAAAGAATTTGTCTCCGAAAGCCTAATAGCAACTCAATCCTGTCCTATCGAAAGGATTATCCATAGGGTCATGATATGACAATATAGAAAAGAAAAAGGTATATATATTAAGCTCTATGAAGAAATAAGAATGTATAACAAGAAAGAACCAGGATGAATTTCAAACTTATCAGTATTGACATTAGTAGAGCAAGCTAGCAGCATTTCAATTAACCTTTAGGCTCTTTATAACTTTGATCACAACTGAATTGAAGCTGTGCTATAAAAGTATTTTCCACAATATATAAGCTTTTCTATGATGTGATAAAATGTAAAATTGGGTTGACTAAAAACCCCCTAAAAGAAGTACAATAAAGAGCCCCAATTTAAGAATTCATGTAAGCATGCAACCTTAAGGATCGATCACAAAGAGAAAAGACTCAATTTTTTTCTAAAAAGTGGCGCATGCATATGAAAATTGGGAAAAAAAAATCCGAGTGCTTACCGAAGAAACCTGTTGAATTCTCCAAGGTCTAGTCCATTCCAAAAATTGCAGAAGAATATAAAAGACACAAAATTGAATCAGTAAACAGAGTAAAGAAAACAGATTAGAATGCAGAGTAAAGAAAACTGATGCTATCACCTTAGAATTGCTTCGACTTTGTAAAACTTCGCATCGGGGACGAAATCTGAAAAAACAAAACCGACCCATTATTACTGTAAGCAACAAAAGAAGGAAAATCAATGACCCATTACTAAATAATTGAATTTATGAAGTGGGTTTTAAGCAAAATTGAAACCTGGAGAGTTTTGGGCTCTGATAATCGGGAAAGAAGGAGGATTTTGACAGCGTTTGAAGGTGAGTTGCGAAGGGAAGAGCTTGGGTTGAAGAACGGTAATGGAAGTGAAATGAGGGAATTGTGAGAAGGATGGAGAAGAAGAGAAGGAATGAAGGGAGAAATTGGATTTGGAAAGTGAGGGAGAAGCCATTGGCGTTGAGTTGCAGAAGAGAAAGCTGTTAATCGATGAGCTCTATGGCTTTAAATATGGTGAAGTGACGCCATTTTACTGAATAATTTGGTTTCTTTACCTTTTCTCTTGTTATTATCGATGGAAAAAATATTCAAGAACAAAAGGTGGGTTAAGACTATGAAATGAATAGGGACTCTTATTTAAGCCGTTTAAAATTGAATCGAAATCAATAAATCAAATTGAAAAAAGTTATTAATTTATTGATAATGAGTTATTGATTTAGCGATTTTGATAATAATTTTGATTCTTTAATCAAATAATGGATTCTTAACGGTTTGAGGTTGTAACACCTTGCAAATTCGACTCTAAGGATCCAAACCATTCGTCATAAGAATATAAGCTTGGATTGAGTGACATCCAACATGCACATGTGTTTTAAGGTCCGTTCCTAAGCGTGGGAAGTGAATCAGTAGTGGTTTAGACTTTAGAGTTATAAGTTGAGTTCATAGCTTTCTTACCGACTAAGTTTGAGCATTAGTTCATGCGAGGTCAACTTCAAACAATCACAGAAGAGTTAGGTGTCCTATTACCTATCAAATTAAACGCCTATGAGACTTCTTTCCAATGCCACCAAGATTGCGTCAAACCAAGGCCCGAGTCAAAAGTTATAATCATTTTATTTTTCTCAGACATTCTATTTTGGAGATGCGTTTCGTTGGCGATGAACAATTCTGAACCGGCGTTGTCTAGCGTTGGTTGAATAAAGTTTAAGAGACTTTCTGTTTTGAACATCCGTTTCCCTAGCGTTGAGCAATATTGGATAGGCGTTTCACCGGTTGAAACGCCGATTGGACGACGAAAAATCATTTAAGTTGATTTTAGCTCGATTTTTCTCACTTTTGACCATATTTTCAAGCCCTAGAAGTGGCTCATTTCATCCTCATCCATCAAAGATAAGTCTTTTTTCATGGAATTCAAGCTTTCCAACTCAAATTCCTTCATCTATTCATGAATCATTGATAGAAATCTTAATCTTTGGCTATAAGGTTTTCAAGAAGAGAGTTCAAGAATCTCAAGAAAAGGTTACTTGATTACTCTTCTTCAAGTTAGGGTTCTTCGCTAGGATTTGTTGAATGTTTAAGATATGTAAGACCATTATAATGAGGAATTAAGTCATTCATCATGCCCTATATCTACTGTTTCAATTCATAAGATCAAAGCCAAGGTTTGTACCCTATGATTCATAATCTTCGAATTTACTCTATATTCCTATTGTTGAATTATTGATTTTGTTATAGAGATTTCATTACTTCACTTTATTAATGATCTTTGACTATTGATTCATGCTTAATATGCCACATAAACCCTTTATTTGTTAAGAGTTATTGAAGACCTTGTCATATTGATTTCTTATCCATTGTTTTCATGAGTAAATTAAATTTCAAATCTTAAAGTAATAGTTCAGAAATAGAAAGAGCTTCAAGAGCATGAATTTGTTTCAAGTGCATTATTTTCATAAAGAAAAGCATAGTTAGCTTTAAGAGAGCATATCTTAGTTTCGAGAAGGTGAAGTGAGTTTGCATAAAGCATAGTCTTCAAAAGAAAATTAAGTACAATTATAAATAAATATTTTTAAGTATTAAATCAACATAGAGAGTCTTGGTTTTTCCCTAAAGTGGACCTTTCCCTAAATGGGACATTATACCGTTATTGAGCATTATTGAAGAATTTTGGAAATACTATTGAGCATCGAGTTGGGTAAGGGTTTAGATAATTCAAATCCTATAACTATGCCACTAGCGCATGATAGGATCGTGCTATTGGTTCAGGCGACTCCTCAGAAAGCCACTGATAAGGGCTAAGAGATTGGATCCATATTCCAGTTTGTCCTTTATTAAGACAAAGTACAAGATGTTCTTGAAAACGTGGGCAAGACGTTGTATCATCACGAGGCTCATATGACAGTTGTCGGTTAGAAAAACTCTCCAAAAAAATTACATTAATTTCAACATTTGCTACTATTGCATGCATTTTCAATTGTAAAGCTTGATTGTTAAAGTAGATGTGCATGCTTTACTTTTCAGTTGGTTATCTTACCGTCAACCTTTATATTTACTTTTTCAGTTCAGCAAATTCAGTTTAGCCTGTTGTTTCATTAAGCTATTTTACATACCGTACATTTCATGTATCGGCGTCATTTTGGCGTTGCATCTTTAAATGATGCAGATTCAGGGATTTCTGATCTTCAACTGGCAGGCACTTCAGTAGGATCTCTTTCCATCAACTTTTGGTGGGACCTCTTTACTTTCGGAGAACTCTAGTTTTGCTAGTTCAATTCAGTTAATCGTTATTTATTTCTAGTAAAATAGTTAGATAGTTGTGGATCTTGTCCCGACACTTATTCTCAATTCAGTAGAAGCTTCATAGACAAGTTAAGTAAGTTACATTAGATTATATTTCAGTTGTTTCTCAAACATCTCTATTTTCAAACTTATTATTTATAAAGCTATTTGAGTTGTGTTTTCTACATCAGTTGAGTAGCTCATCTTTTAAAAACTTCCGCATAGTTTTTATAGTCTCAGTATAGAACTAGCCACGCCCAAGATATAGGCTCAGGGCGTGATCTTTAAAATGAGAGTTGTTATTATTATTTTAATTTATTAAAATATTAATAATCAAATTTAAATCTTTAAAAGTGTAACAAATTAAATATAAATGATATATTTGATAGCAACTTGTTAAATACTAGTTACAAGAGCCCGTGCTAGCACGAGCCCAATAAATGTTATTTTTTTGTCTCAATTTATGTGATATAGATAAAATTTGAAGAATAATTTTTTAGATATTTAAAATTGTTAATTATTTTAATTTATAATTTTTTTTATGTAACTTTCTATAATATATGTAACCTTTTTATCCCAATTTATGTGGCACTCATAGATTTTTTATATGTCTTTTAAATTATTAAGTTATTAATTATTGTGACTTAAAGTACATTTTATATCATTTTTAAATAATATATGTTACTTACTTTGTTCCAATTTATGTTGCACATATAAAATTTTCATAATCAATCAAAATTTTATGTCTTTTAGATATTTTAAACTGTTAATTATTGTGATTTATATACCTTTTACATAAATTTCAAATAATATATGTTACTCTTTCTGTCCCAATTTATGTGCACTGATAAAATTTCAAGAACCATTTAAAATTTAAAATTGATAATTATTGTAATTTATAGTACCTTTTACGTTAATTTTTAATTTTTAATTCAAAATAAGTTTTATATATTTATGTGACGGTAAATTATCTTTTTTCTTCGTAAACTTGATATTAATGTAGATACATAAATTATCTAATAACTAATTCTTACATTACTAATATCATATAATTCTAATCAACTAGGAAATGATGCCTAATTAATTTGATGATTTATTCATTATTAATTTTATCAAACAAAAATATTTTTTTACCAAAAAATAAATGGACTCGCATTTCAAGTGGCCCCCACATGTATTAATAAGTTTTTTAAATTGCTGCAAAAATGATAATGTCAAAGAGCTTGAAAAAATATTCTAGTAAGATATAATTTAATTGTTGAAAAGTTATGCTTATGTGATTTTCATCACTAATATACTCCAACAAAATTGGTCAATATTATGAAAATTGCAAAGTTGTCATTTTTTAGACCACTAAATTTTAATGTAAACTCAAAATTGGATAAAATATTAACTAAAAATTCAAAAAATTATCAGTTCAAACTCTAATTTATTTATTTATTTAAAAAAATAAATTCAACCATTCACATACAAGTTGTAGAAGAAATAGTCACGTATCCAACCATCGAAGTTTCTTCTTTGATTAGTTCCATTCCCTCCATGGCCCATGCATTTTGCTCAACGAAACCACAACCACAACCACAACAATAATTAGTGGCGGAGTTAAGATTAATTATATTAAGAATGTGTAAAATAAAATAAATACTCATAAAAATAAATATTTAATCTTTGTTTATCATATAATTTTTTGATAAAAATTATGTATTAGACCACTTTCCACCTAAGGTGATCTGTCTATGACAATAACAAATTAAGTACAATTTTATAAGTGATATCTGAGAAGAATGATATTTACGTTATTTTATTCTTACCAAGAAAAGAACAACATCAACATAAATAATATGCTAATTAAAGCAACGAAAATAACATATAATATTAAAATAGAAAAAAAAAAATAGCAAAGAATTATTTAGTACGTGAAATGAGATAAACAAGGATATCACATATGTTTGATATATTTTATAAAGAGAGAAGTATTGTAAATACCTGTAATTTGGTGCAAATTATTAGTTTCATCCTGAATTATTGATAGCTTTAAAAATATCTATTAATTTGACTTACTGAACTTAAATACCCCATCGATTCTTGCAACATGACCTTTAAATTCTCACAAATTTTAGGGTTGTTTTCAACAATTCTCTCGATTTTTTAGTAAGAGTCACATGTTCCTACAAGAGTTTGGAACTACTTGCTATGTCATGTGGCAAAAATTAAGTGTGTATTTAAGTTTAGTTAGTTAAATATAGGAATGTTTTTAAAATTTTCAGTAATTCAGGGATGAAACTAAGAATTTACGTCAAATTCAGAAATGTTTTCAACACTTATCTCTTTTATAAATAATTTTATCTCACTTCCTATCTATATTGAATAGTAAGCTCATCACTAATCTTTTTTTAGGACTAATGATACTCCTTCTGTCCCTAATTATTTGTCCAATTTTTCTTTTTTTACTTGTCCATTTTGACAAATCAAGATTTTTTTTGCCTATTATACTCTCAATTAATTAATTTTGAAAAAGGTAGAACTTCTTGAAAATATTAAATTTTCAATTCATTCACTTCATAATTAATAGGGATAAAATGATAAACTCACTATGTCAATTATTGTTTTCTTACTAAGTGTGTCAATTCAAAAGTAGACAAATAATTAGGGACAGAGGAAGTAAAAAATAAAATAAAATCGAAATAGCTAATATCACAAATAAAAAACTAAAATAAACTAATCCCAAATTTAATAGAGAGATTACCAAACAACCCGGGAGAGATTAATACTTAAAAACAAAATTGTTAGCGCCACCGTATAGGTGTTCACCTACTCTACGACTTTTATATAACCGCCGGTTCCCCACCGGCGGTCACAGTCAGCGCAAGTTGAAGCGAAACTTCTACAAAATTTTGTCTTTGCAATTTCCACATACCAAAAAGTTCCACAGCAAAAACCCCTCTTCATACTTTCATTTCTAAGCTGTTCTTTTTGTTTTTTTGGGGGAAATTTTTCTGTCTGTTTTTTTGATTTCAAGAAGAAGAGGAATTTAGTGTGCTGTTTGTTTTATGATATCAAAAGTTGTGGACTTTAATCATGGTAGCTGGAGCTGAAGTTATGGTACCAGTACAACAGACCATCACTGTTTTGGATGTCCCCTGTTGTTCTGATGTGGTGGGTTGTTCTCTTTTTTGCTTATTTTGTTGGGTTTTTTTCGTTTTCAGGGATACCCATCTTTTGGGTATTCTTTGTATAAGAGATTTTACTTGTTTTATTTCGTGTTAAGTTCTGTGCTTTTGATTGAAGATTTGATCTTTAAAGGAACTAAATTCAACATCAGTTCAACTTTGAATAGTTACTTGCCTCATAAATGCTTATAGATTATTATGAAACCCATAGAAGGAAGCAATAAAAGAAGAACATTTTTGGCATGAAAATTGTGAGTATTTGAAAAGGGTAGTTTTTGTTTTCAAAGTGAAAAATGATATTTGAAAATTTGAGTTGTGTTTTGCCATGCATACAAATTGGAGTTGTTTTTGAATTTTTGCGAGTAATTTTAAGTGAAAACAACGTTGTGGTGTTTTTCAAAAGTTGAATTCCGGAATTTTATGACCAAACGTGTTTTCCGGAGTTCAAGTCTGGTGAAAAGTAAAGTTTCATGGTCAGATGCCCCCTTAATCTTAATAGATGCAGTTCACTAGATTTTAGGAAGGAATTGTTGTTCTTAAGGGTGATATGGTGTGAATTGTTGTGAATCTTACCAATTGAGGTCTTGGGGTTTAACTGTAATCATTTATGACTAACTTAGGACCTCTCATAGTATCATAATAATCATTACATGAGCAGAAAAGGTATAGAGTGACCGAAGGATGACACTAGAAAGGGGAGGCATTCTCCCAGGAAGGTGTTTATTCTGTATTTCTGTGGTATAGCAATCCAATTTATATTCTAGATATATGTAACAATAAAAATGTGTAATTCTTGGCGAGTGACATTCCTCTAGGTGTTAATTAGGCAAATAGTGATGTGCTTCAATGCAGTTCATAAGGTACCTATGTGTTAATAAACATATTCTTTAGGCAAACAGTAGCTTGATTCTTCAATAAGGTGGAGTTACCTTCTTCCCACAACAGGAAAAATGTGCTTACACGTAGTTTGTCGAGCTCGCTTGCGTGGAAATCAATTTTTCTCTTTATTTCATTTGAATTACTCATGGAAATTATTCTCATTCTCTTAGTTCTGTCAGTGGCTCTGTAAGCTTGTCTTTTTACAAAGTTATGATGATACAAGCCCACTAAAACATTAGGTATAATGGATTAGTTTTTTTTTTCTTTTGCGAGAGACTACCTGCTGTTAGGGAAGATGGAATAGGTTGTTTCTCCTATGCTACTCATCTTTACTGTTCTAATTTTACCTTTTCTTATGAACCATGCCATGTCATATCGCCTTTTTCATTGTTCCACAATTTTCATGCTAACTATGTACATTATATTAGTGCCTGTTATTAAACTCTCTCTTTTCATCTGTGTAATGCTGTATCTTTATCAATTCATTATTTCAGGTTTCTAATTCACCAGACACTACAGTTTTGCAATTTGTTCCTAGCATTCGCTCAGGTAGCTTTGCAGATATTGGCCCACGGAGGTTCATGGAAGATGAGCATATAAGGATAGATGATCTTTCTGCACATCAAGGCTCCCTCGTCAGGTTCCCTAAGCCTTGTGCCTTCTATGGGGTAATTGTCAATTCTGGCACATGTTATATATTGTCATTGGAGGGCTTGTCTAACCGATTCGTGTTTTCATTATCTTATAGGTGTTTGATGGTCATGGAGGACCTGAGGCAGCAGCTTATGTGAGGAAGCATGTACTACGATTCCTTTTTGAGGAAACCAAATTCCCTCAGACATCAGACGTTGATGACATATTTTTAAAAGAGGTGAAAAATTCTGTAAGAGAAGGGTTTCTTCTCGCTGACCTTGCTTTGGCGGATGAGTGTAGTGTAATTAGTTCTTCTGGAACTACTGCATTGACAGCGCTGATATTGGGAAGGTAAAGTTTTGATCCTTCTTGTATGTGTGTGAAAATGCTTCTCCTTTTTGTACAAAATTGGTCATGCTCATGGTAAGAAGTGGATGTACTATATTAGTTACGGGTTTATCGAACGCAATAACTTTGGCTCAGGCCCGTATATGTGTAAAAAATTCAGTAAATAAATACAAATAATAGATTCTGAATCCAATAAATTGAATGAGTTGCGATAGAATTCTGAACTCGAACTCGTCATGTTCAAATCCCCTGCTAATTGTCATGATTGCCTTTTAATCTTACTGTTAGCCGTATTATATGCTCAATTCTCTTTCTTGGCACTCTGTGGACGCATCATATGGTTTTCAGTTCTCTAAGCGGATGATATAAGTTATTCATTCCTTACTCAAGTATGTTGCTCGATGAATGAGCGTCAAACCTGTCTTTATTTTTTAATTCCGTAGAATTGCTTTCCCAAGTATCTAACCATAGACGATTGTATAACTCAAGAGCAGGGAGGGAGGGCTATAGGAGTTTCTATTTTATGGAATTTTTGGAACCTGCTTTTTTACTGTATTCTTGTTAACTAAAGTGCTACTCGGTCCTGTTGCAGGCTTTTAATGGTGGCGAATGTGGGAGACTGTCGTGCAGTCCTTTGCCACAAGGGAGAGGCAGTTAATATGTCTCAAGACCATAGACCGAATTATGCATCGGAGAGAAGACGTGTTGAAGAGTTGGGTGGATTTGTTGATGATGGCTATCTCAATGGTGTCCTATCAGTGACTAGGGCCTTAGGGGACTGGGACATGAAGCTGCCTCGTGGCTCTGCCTCTCCTCTGACTGCGGAGCCTGAATTCCGACAGATCATCTTGACCGAGGATGATGAATTCCTTATAATTGGTTGTGACGGGATCTGGGATGTTATGTCAAGTCAACAAGCCGTTAATCTTGTACGTCGTGGTCTGAGACGGCATGATGATCCTGAACAGTGTGCCAAAGACCTTGTCATGGAGGCCCTGCGTCTCAATACCTTTGACAATCTTACTGTGGTAATTGTTTGCTTTACTTCTCTTGATCATCCAGAACCATCACAGTCACGACAAAGGCGTTTAAGATGCTGCAGCTTCTCAGCAGAAGCCTTGTGCAGCTTACAGAGTTGGTTAGATAACAGTGGAAGCCGTTGAGTTTAGAGGATTCTTCCTCTGTGGTTAATTCGGATGCTTTTTCTTCCTTTATGCTTTTTTTGGGTGGGTTTTCTGTACATACAATCGAAGAGGATGGGCTCAATTTGATGGTTTTTTGTTGTATTGGAATTCTCATGTATCTCATTTTATTTGCTGTACATAACAGACTAATTTCGAACTTTACTAAATTCTCCATTGAAACATTATTGTTCTGGTCCGTTCAGTGTACATATGGTCGATAATTCGATATGAATGTTTCTCTCTTTAAATGTGGAAATAGTCGTTATTGGTCATGAATTTAGTATTACTGTTATTTAGGCTGAAATGTTTGGGGTTCCAACTGTCTCTATATTTGTCAAACCATAGCTACCAGTCATGACAACAGGGCTAGCAGCTGTACCACCAGATAGTCTTCTTCCTTCTCCTGTACTTCGTGACTCGAAGGTAAGTTGAATTTTCGGATATAATTAGGTGGCTGCAGAGCTCACATCAAAATACCAGGATCGGATATACTCATCACGGTGATGATGTTGATAGAGTGGTATGATTTTGTTTGTTTTGGTATAGTAGGTATTTCGACGTTTGGTGCCCTTTACCTGCTCTGCTGCAAGAAATGTTACCAAACACTTGATCACGAAGACCAGGACCACAACATTATTGGTACAAGTACTCCTCCTATGTTGTATGAGAGCCTGTTGCACCTGCATCTATCAAGTAGTTGTTGCTGGCGTAGGATTCAACCAGCGTGGCTCTTGGCTACGCGTTTTGTATCCTTTGTTGTCCTTTGCATATTTCTGACCTGGGATGTCCTTCTTTATGGCTGCTCCATCTTTGTCTATTACACTGAGTAAGTTTGTGTTTTGCTGATTGAGAATGATGGAGGTTTAATCAGTCAGTCCCAAATTTAATACTAATACTCTTTTAATGTAGGTGGACTTGTACGTTGCTAATCGTCTACTTTGCGGTAAGTCCTACAATTAAGCAATGATTATTTCTTCTCTGCTTCTGATCAGGTTCATCCTGTGCAACTAAATAATTTGAGTGTAGATTGGAACCATCATATCTGCATATGAATGTCTACTCTACTACTCATCAAACGAATTAGCTCTGCGCGGAAACGTGATTGAAGACATTAAATATCACCATGTTGAAGAAGAAACAGTAGTAGCACTAGGAGCAATTAGCTTTTGGAGTAACCAGATGCTGCAAATTTCATACCAGGTTTGTCCATAAGCAACAAATTCTTTGTATGAGAACCTTGACATAACTGGTAAAGTTGTTGTCATGTCTCATGTGACCAGGAGGTCATAGATTTCGAGCTGTGGAAACAACCTTTTGTAGAAATTTCTGCAGTATAAGGTTGCGTACAATAGACCCTTGTGGTCCGATCCTTTTCTGAACCCCGCGCATTATCATCAAATTTTGTGCTTATGCATATACTATTCTAAGGAGATTTTTCTACTTACTTGAATGAACAGACTTGTGCAGGATCAGTAATTCTCACAGACATAGTTTTTTGGTTCATTATACTACCCTTCTCTTCAAATTCACATCTTCACCTAAACCTGGTATATTATACATTAATATATGCTTCTTTCATTAATTAGTAGTGAATTAATGTTCTCTTTTCCAAATATAATTTATTTCATTTTTTATGTGACAGTTGATGGGTGGCATGCATTCTCTCAACATTATTTGTCTTCTACTTGATACCTCCCTCAACAGCCTGGTAACTAACACACACACACATACTATACCATACTATACATACATACAATTACGTACCTTCGTGTTTGGTGACTAATTAAGGGGTTGATTATCTCAGAAAGTCACTTTTCTTCATCTTCTTCGATAAAGAAAGTAACTTTACGAGATAATAACTATCAGTTGAGTGACAGTATATGAGAAATCAACGTTGCGGTTTAATTTGCAGTCATTTCCTTGGGCGGGGCTTTCATACTTTGTGTTGTGGAGCTGCTGCTATGTTATTTTTCAGTGGCTTATCCATGCCTGTGGTTTATTAATCTGGTAAGAAAAATAATTTTTTGCATGAAGATCTAATTATAATATATAGTCATGTTTTATTTGAAAAAAAATATTTTGTAGGTGGCCTTACCCTTTTTTGGAACTTTCAACACCATGGGCTCCTCTTTGGTAAAATAAAATAAACCTTACTATAAATTATGTACATTTTTATGTCCACCTTCACTGAATATGAGTTATTGTTCACGTGGTGGGGCAGGTACTTTTGCTTGGCTCTGTTTCACCTGCTTTGCTATGGAATTTATTGGTTCTTTGTGGCTTTCAAAAATTCAATTTTCTCTTAGCTACAAGGGAATTTATTTAGTGTACTAGTTTTCGGATACGTGTGTCCTATGTAAATTAGTATAAATGTTTTAAAATAATATAGTTAGTGTTAGAATTTATTTGTAATAAGTTATACTAAATTTGAAGGAAGAAAATACAAACTCAAATTGTTATGAGATTATTCAATTTAGTTACGTAGGTATGACTCTCATACCAAATATTTAACTTAGACAATTTATAGAGAGACGTTTTTTGAAAAATCTTATCAACACCGTCTTACCATAAATACTCATATAAATAATACTATGTTTGGCAGCTGATTAGGAGGAAAATTATCTATGTATAAAATTAATACGGTATTTGATTTGCAATTAAGAAAGTGGAATAACTAATACATGCATAACTAATACGTACATAAAATAATACATAAATTCATTCATAACTAGTTCTTACATTAGTAATACCTATATAACTCTAATCGACTCGTAAGTCATAACTACTGTATTAATTTTATTACTTTTATCCAAATAATTTACTATAAAACAAACTTTAACACCTAAAATATTTTTTTTAATAATTGATATTTATGAAGTATTTGTGGTCGGCTTAACCAAAACGGGTTCGTAATAAGAAGACTATACTACCGACAAAAATTTCCTACACGACCCCTTCCCCACCACCACCCCATCCTCTCTTGTTGAAAGTTATTTTTTTTAAAATAAATTTCTATTTTTATATATTAAAATTATTATCATGTTTTACTTTTTATATTAACTACTTACTTTTAAAATTATTTTATAAGATTTAATACTAAATATCAATTGATACAAATATTAATTTATATTTTTACGATAAGGGAAATCCGCGGATAAAATTCTCGCTTCTATGCAATAGCTCGCAAATTACACAGGAGAGGTAACCTGCATTAGGCAAGAAAAAAGCTTGAGTTTCAGATATGGCAACTACCAACCAATCTTTACTTATCGGTTGTGGTACGCCTCTTTATTCAAGGCAAGAAAGTCATCTTGTTAATTTCTCCATGGCCTCTCTACTCTACTAGCTCTATTATTCTTCTATTTTCCATCAACTAAACAAACAGAGATGTCAGCGTTGGGTTTAGACTACTGGCTGCAATGGCAAGTCTTTGTCTGTGCTCTAATCTTCATCATACCAACCACAATTGCATTAAGATTCATCATCAATAATCGAAGAAAAGAAAACGAACCTATTATTATTAAGTCAACTGATCTGTGGATCCCTTGTTGGAGAAATCTCCATCCTATTTGGCTTCTATGCTTCAGAGCTTCCGCCTTTATTGCCATGGCATGTATGCTTTACCAGACGGTTAACAACTTAGGATTCTTCGTCTTCCTCTTCTACACACAGTACTTCCTTTTCTACTCTATGAGTTCAAAATTCAGTAGAATTTACTAATTCTCAACTGATCTGATATTCTAAATTGTTTTCCAGATGGACATTTGCTTTAGTTGGGATCTATTTTGCGGTATTAATCTTACAGCTGATTGTTTTTTTTTTCTTCTTTTTTTTAACTGGTTTAAAGCTGATCGTAAAATGTGGTTGCAGCTGGGAACCTTTATATCAGCCCGGGGATGCTGGTTGAATACAACAAATCCCTTTTCTCAGCGCGGGGAAATAGATAAATTTCTTAAAACAGCTGTTGAAGAGAATACCTCTGAGCAACGGCTTGGATTTTGGGAAAACTTTATGTTAATTATTTATCAGGTTAGCATTCGAGAATGTCAAATTTGGATGGTTTAACAAATTTCCCAGCTCTGAGAAGTGAGAGGAACTTGTTCAGCAAGTTTGAAAAGGGAGGATTTGTTTTAATGGTGAATGGACGAAATGAATTTGTCTGCCTAATCGCAATAGCGATAACCTGTTTTAATTTGATTTATTACAACTTTGATGAGTTTATTGTTTTTTTCCTATAGATTAGTGCAGGTGCTGTTATGTTGACAGATATTGTCTTTTGGTGTCTATTGCTCCCATTTATGACGGGTGAAAATTTTAAGCTCACCCTGGTGAGTTCATCTTCATTTGAAATGTTGCAGTAAATGCGTTATGTTTAGCTCTTACTATAGAATGTTACTCTTCCTCTCACTATCTACTAAGAAAAATCTTTTAGTTCAAGTTTCTAGAAATGATATATATGCATCTTTCCATGTCAAAAGTTCAATATATCAGTTTGCATCATGTTCCATCTAGGATAGTCTGGATTATGTACTAAATCGTTGTTAGTCTCAAGGATCAAAGGAGACTGATATTGTCACGAAGCACTCGCAGAAAACTTAAAAAGTGTGTGTTGATAGTCCTTTCTTCTTAATGAAGACCTCATGTGAAAAATACGGGGAGGTCAGAAAGAGGGTGGGGAGAAACAGGGAAGGACAGGTGAATTCAGCTATGAAAATGGCATTTGCATGAGAAAGTTTGGATGACCACAATGTTTTTGTTCCTCAACATCCTTAAGGAACATATTTGTTCTCATCTTAGAACATAGACCATAGTTACTAGCTAATTGCAATCTAACAGGCTGAGAATTGACACTATTTGTTCAAAAATAGCATTCTGCATTCTGAATTCGATCCAACTCTATAGTTACAAGTCTGTGCAACACTCAAGTTACAGTTTATTTACTCAGCTAGTTATTCTAATTGTGAACTTTTGTTGGCGTGGCAGCTAATTGGATTAATGCACTCTGTAAATGCTATATTTCTTCTTCTTGATTCAGTCCTGAGCAATCTTGTAAGTGCAACAGTTTCTCCCATGCCTAACTCCAATAAGTTTTTCGGAGTCCCTTACAATGCTTGCTATAAGTAGTTAAATTCTGCAAGTCTAATGGGAGACGGCTGTTTTGTGTTTCAGCAATTTACTTGGTTTGGTATCACATATTTTATACTGTGGAGCTTTTCTTATGTTGTTTTCCAGTGGAGTCTACATGTGTGCTGCTTATCTTGGTAAATATATATATGTGTAGCAATCATACACGCGTTTCATATATAAAAGACATATATATGTATATCGTTTATGGTTTATACAAGTGTTCTATTGTGCAGGTGGCCATATCCTTTCTTGGAACTTAACACTCCATGGGCACCATTGTGGTAATAACATGCCTTCTATGTTCACCTTCTCTGCTCTTTTACGATTTGAATATCCTAAAACGGATGTTGGTTTCAGGTATCTTGGCATTGCTCTGGTCCACATCCCCTGTTACGGACTATACGCACTGCTTATCAAGGCAACAGACCGAATATTCTCAAGATTGTTTCCGCAGGCATTTCTTAGGTCGTATTACTGAGCTTCTTGTCGTATAAAGAAAGTGCTATGCTACGTTCAATCTCTAAATCTTCAATAATAAAGTTGTTAGTTATATAGGAGTACTATAGGATAATAAGGTTACACGTGCATGGTGTTCACTATTTAACCTATATGTATCGTAACATAATTATATACACTATATAGTGTTATTTTTCGATGAAGGATGTTCAAATGAGTTCCCTTTACTCTATGTGGATATACTACTGGTTCAGACTTCATGGTAATGGCATGTGGTAAACATGCCCCTCACAAATGCGCCTTTGTTTTGCTAATGCACCCTCCATCTTATGGCAGTGGCGCTGAGATTGCAAAGAAGAATACTTGAGGAAGACTATAATGAAGAAGCCTGAATTCAAGATAGCTGTTGTTGTTGTATGTATAAATGAAATTGTAATTGTTTTCCTCAGTTACACGAAATACTATGAAATAAACTTCAACACAAATGGTGCTTCTCCTGTTGTTGTTGCAAAAGGTGCCTCTTTTGGGTGATATCTCTATCTTATTTCACTAGTACTGTTAATGATAATGAGGACCCATTATGAGTCATACTACAAAAAGTAGATAAGCAAGATTACAGAGGCGTATTCAGAATTTCGAGATGAGGAGTGCACTATTGTAATATGATACTTCGAATATGGGTTCACACATCTATATTTCAATATTTTTTTAAAAATATAACACTATTATATATGATCTCGGGAGGGAAGCCTGGGTTCACGTGCACCCGGTGACCCCCCCTAGATACGCCCCTGAGCAAGAATTATTAATACATGAACAAGTGTCCAACAACTTTTACTAGTAAAAGCTAGAGTCCACAAGAGGAAGCATCCAGCAAATAAAAACAAAAGCTTAGCTATCACTTAATCAGAGTTGTTGTTTGCTAGTATCGGAAATCATTAAGTTATCTTCTTCCTTTCGGGGATAAAGCACTTCCAATTGCAGAATAGTACTATTATGGATTCACAGTCACCACCACATGGTTCTATTATCTTCTCTACCGTCGGCAGAACCAATTATGGCTTCGATATCTTCTCCATCAAATCTCCATTTTCTTTCCTCAATTCTCCGGTAGAGCACCGTCTCACTGACGGTACCTCCATTAATTACAACGGTCAGTTGGTAGATGAAGATCAGACACTCGTCTTCGTCTCTGAGAGATCAGGTGCTCCGCGCATTTACTTGAGACGCCCCTCCTCTCATATACAGATTGAACAACTTCCTGCTTCCATTGATAGCCTATTTCTCGATCGTCCGTTTATTCGAAATAAACGCCTCTACTATATTTCAGCTCATCAGCAACCCAAACAAGTTTTCACCAGCTCGTCCGCTCTTTATTCCACCAATATCGATGGTGGTAGTAAGATCATCCGCTTGACTCCCTATGGCTGTGTTGATTATAGTCCGGTGATTTCGCAGTCTGGACTCCTGATTGCGGTTGCATCCTACGGACACCGTTGTTGGCCTACTGGTGAATTCCATGACCTGACTACTGATATTGTTGTTTTCCCTGAATCTGACCCCGATAAGCGGACAGTCGTGTGTCAACACGGTGGCTGGCCAACTTGGTCTGGTGATTCGACCATCTATTTTCACAGACAAGCTGATGATGGTTGGTGGAGCATTTTTAGAGTCAATTTGCCCGACGATTCCTCCAATCCGCGTGCTGATCCGGTTCGAGTCACTCCTCCTGGTGTGAACTGCTTTACTCCAGCAGCCTCACACAGCTCCAAATCAATGATTGCTATTGCTACCCGAAGACCGGGGAATAGCTATCGCCACATTGAGATTTTCGATGTGGAGTCGCACAAGTTCTATTCGGTGACTGAGTTGCTTAACCCTACCACTCACCATTACAATCCATTCTTCTCTCCTAAGTCGATGGTTCTCAGTTATCACCGTTTCCGAGGCGAATCATCATCCGGAGATGCAACAATTCCTTCCTTGGACCCGGTAATTTCTCCAGAAAATGGACTGAGAATGCTGAGGCTTAATGGATCATTTCCTTCCTTCTCTCCCTCAGGTGACTTTATTGCGTTCAATCATGATTTCAATGCTAATTCAGGCCTCAATATCGTCAAATCAGATGGTTCCAAGAAGTGGACATTGTTCAAAGGCCGTACGGCTTTCGGCAACTCCTGGTCTCCAGCTGAACCCGATGTGATTTTTACGTCAGTCGGACCTGTATTCGACTCTGTAAAAGCAACGGTTCAAATTGCACGAGTTTCGTTCAATTCATTGAATCTAATTGACAATGATTGCGGGGAAATTCCAGTAGAATTAGAAGTTCTCACAAAAGATGAAACTGGCAATAATGCCTTCCCTTCCTGCTCACCCGACGGAAAGCAGGTTGTATTCCGTTCAGGCCGTTCGGGACACAAAAATCTTTATATTATGGATGCTGTTAAGGGAGAGCTGGAGGGTGGAGGAATTCGTCAGCTAACAGACGGGCCATGGATTGATACAATGCCAAGCTGGTCACCTGAAGGAAATCTGATTGCATTTTCTTCCAACAGGCACAATCCGGATAATGTCACTTGCTTCAGCATTTACGTCATTCATCCAAATGGTACAGGTCTTCGGAGGATCCACGTGGCAGGGCCGGAGGGATCTGATGAAGTGGATAAAGAGAGACTAAACCACGTATGCTTTAGTAAGGACTGTGAGTGGCTTCTGTTCACAGGCAACTTGGGCGGAGTAACAGCAGAACCAGTGTCACTGCCAAACCAATACCAACCGTACGGTGACTTATATTTGGTGAAGTTGGATGGGAGTGGGTTGAAACGACTGACTTGTAACGCATATGAGAATGGAACTTCGGCCTGGCACCCGTCAGCTATGCCTATGACTGCTTTGGACATAGAACGGAACGTAGTAGTAGGAGATAAGTTGAGGGGTGAATTTAATGATGTACTATGGATGAATTGTTGAGGTAGAACAAATGGCCAGTCAAGAAAAAGATCATCCGAACTTCAAACAGGTGCTTTTGTTGTTCACTCATGAGTTCAGATAACATGTTATCTTATGGGCTGACGACAAAAGTATCTTGGCAAAATGATCCAGTCAAGGATTCTATTTTCGGAACTCTTACATGTTAAAATAAACATCTCAGGAGAGATTTGACGTAAAGCTGAAAAAAATTGTTATGGGGGATAAAAGCAATTGATCCTGCAATTTAAAGGATCAATTGATTTGGCCATGTTCAGACTTGTGGTCATTACTTATCTAGTAAGTGCTTATTAAATATTGTAAGATCATAGGTAACAATTCCATGATACTCTGAAAATGGAAAAGATTATAAAAGAAAGAAAGGGATAGCTTAAGCTTGTTTTATATTTTCCTGTGTCATATTTTACGGTACAACTATTATTACAATGGATTATGTGAAATGTGATGCAGACAAGAAGGTTTCAAGAAGCGGAGATAGCTCAGTTGGGGTTTGCATGTTCGATCAAGCCCATAACATTTTTAATTTTATTTTTTGGGTATAACGATTTTTTATCACCCGAAATGTATAAAATAAGGAAAAGGCATAAACATTCCCATGTACTTGGGTCAAAATGCCAGTTACATGCCTTATTTATGATGCACTAAAGAAGTCAAAATGTTTTTAGAACAAGGGAGGCGAGGAATTTCAATTATCAAATGTGCAACGGTTGTGTGTGAGAAAATATTACAACATTGATTAAGGGATTATAGCTTCAATGGAGTCAAAAGTGGACTTCCATGACCTAAACTATCGTCTAATTTACATAATAATCAAATTCAAAATTACACAAATGTGCTTATTGGATCAGTTACATTTCATAGAGGACTAACTTCATACAAAACATATCTATACACAAATGTTTTATGAAAAATCAAGGGAGAAAAGGATTATGAGAAGGACAATCTGTCCTCTGTTTTCTGTATGCCCTGATGTGGAAGGTATAAAAAACATCTATTCAGATCATCTCACATTAAACTTTTCTTCGAGCGAGTAAGAATTCAGAATCAACATACCTGGTAACATTTGTTCCTCCCAATGCTGCAGTTCCCAAAATAATAAAAAGAAAGGGAAGTCCAATCAGTGCATGGTTTCTCCTCCCTCCTCCTCCTCCTTTAGGAACACCACTTCTTACAACATGCGAATATCCAACTGATAACAAAACATCGTACGTCTTTCTAGTATCAGGGTTTAATCCCATTGTTACATGTGTGCACACATGCATATACAACACAATAAAGAGCTAATCCACAGTAGCTTACCTACATGTTCACCTTCTTGTCTTGCACCTGTAATTTACATTCAAAATGAGAAAATGGACCCAGTTACGACAAGTAAGGAACAAATAAAACAGACTGCAGTTGGGCAAATAAAATGTACTCCAATAGAGCTCTAGACAATTTAATGAACGTCACACCGTATTTATCTAGTGTTTTCCATCCTATAACTATTAGAATCAGAGGAAAATCTAAGAGTAGTTCCCGCAGGAATATATAATGAAAGAATTATACACAATAGATTTTTTAAAAAGGGACAAGATGAGTGGAGAAAGGAAACAATACTGTAAGCAGAAAGAGCAAGGAGGTTCTTTCTTTAGTTGAAAATCAAGCAAGTAAATGAATCTTCTTAGCTTGTCACATGTTGCAGATGCTAAGACATGAAAATTACCAGAAAGCAGGCAAGTGTATGCTTCTGAAATCTGCACACACACGCATTTTAAAGTTCAGCAGCAATGATCAATCAAATAAAAGCTCATAGAAAAGAAATGACGCACATAAATTGAACCTTCATCTGATAGAGGACAAACAGGTGAAACTTGAAAGACAAAGAAGTACCCTTTTGCTCACACTTCTAGATTTAAGAGTATAGTTGCAAGAAAGAGGGGAGAAATTCATACAACACGGAGTTGCCAAAAGGACCAGTAAACATACTGGTTCTCACAACAAAATTATTTCTTTGCTCTACTCAAATGGTCCCAAAAGACTACCTTGGTTTGGCATAACCAATTGATTAAGGCAAGTTTATAATGGAGAAAATGTTGAACGAGCCACTTTACATAGTATGTTAGTTAGTGCCTAGCTACACATTGTTTTATGATGCTCCAAACTTGATGAAAATGAAGTTTCAGCGAAAAGGAGCAGCAGGTATCATAAGAAGAAATGACGAAAATAAACACTTTGCAAAATATTGTATTTTGATAAAGCAGTTGTTTCAAGGGAAAAGATAACAACAGAAGTAGGAACATGGGAGTGGGGCATTGTTGTGCCTACAAAGTGGAAAGCTCACCATCTTAAATTTGAGTTCTGCATTAGGCTTAAGATGAACTGGAAAGCAATCGGGATGAGTCTCCCACACCTTCCTTCTATAAGCAGCTTTGACCTACATTTGTTTGAAATGTGATACTATCATTACTTTCATGAATCGAGGGTGTGTAAAAGGGAAATATGTGCAAGTCGGATCACAAAAGTATGTACTAAGCCTAGTTGTTGTTTGCATCATTGATTTTTCATTTTCCTTCTTCTCCCACCATTACGTCTTCCTCACCGGAAAAAATTTCCTACAACCAGAACCCAGTCCTGCTCTCTCAAAAATGCCAACCTATATCCACCATCCCTCAACACTTGTTCTTCACCATGAACCACCTTCTTCCAATCCCATCTCATACAAACACAGCAGATAACCATCATAACAAATCCTTCTTCCATCCACAAACAATCATCCCTCCACCAATGACACATTCGGACCACCCAACACCGGCCCCTCTTCTCCATCATCTATCTCCATTTGTTCCTTCCAGTTCCACCAAGACTTCCCTAATAATGTTTATTTTGTTGTCATATTTTCGTCGGAATTGTTTGGGGAGGAAGGAGAAAGAGTAGGGGAATAGTGGTCGGATATCAAAGTAGCTTTGTTTTTTTCTATTTTAGTATTTTGACACCCTTGTTGGTGCATGTGTATGGCCTACTCCTACCGAATTATAAAGGTATTCGATGTGTCATGTGTCGGGATGCATTTTGGACAACAGCAAGGCTACTAGCAACCCCCACAAAGTTTAGGTGTGTAGTTGAAAATTCCGGAGGAGTTGGAAGGGATAGTATCCTAAGAAACAACATGTGAGTTGTGACACACCTTTATTATATGTATAAATAATAGATAGAGAAACATACACCTGAGAAGCATTGGGGGAAGAATTAGTGGGAAAGCCTAGCAAGAGTTTTGCCTCGTCCATCCGCATCTCAACTATCTAAAATTGTGCCTGCAAAAATGGTGAACCAATCAAATTTTCTGGTTCGACAAAGAAACATTATCATGATGCAAGTAATTTATAGACAGGAATTCCGTAGATTACTTGAATTAAACACATACAGCTCCTCTGTTAATTATTTTTGAGTTGTTATGGAATTCATTATAGTGAGAAAATCATCATCAACAACTCGGGTTGTCAAAACACAAGAAGCAGCAGTTGGAATTGAAACACAGAAATTAGTTGTAGATCTAATCCATCCATTACAGAAGAAAAGCAAACGCTAATCAAATTACAGATAGAATCTTAAAGCCATGAGAACGAACAGAAAATAAATTTACAAGTACCAGTAGAAGAGTTGCACAATTAACCTAAAATCAGACCTCAGACGCCCAAATCAGCTCAAACAATCCGAACAATTACTTCTCCGGCAGATGAGGTGCAGGTGCTGGACGTGGACTCAATGGGAAGCATTTATGTGACCCGCGTCATTCTAAGCCATTTTGTGGCCTAACAACTAAAAATATTGTTGGACCGACAGTAGTTTATAGTTAAAAAAATATAATATTCCCTCCTTCCATTTCATGTAATCTAAAATAATTGTATGGTTGCAAATTATTATATTAACGGTGAAAATGACATTTATAAATAAACTATTTCTAGTTATAATAAAATGACCTTCTTTATTTATATTTATAGAATTGGATTGGTTACTTTAAAAAAAAAGTAAAACAGAAAAATTACTGACATTTTGTATGACGATAGAGCTTAATCAGATTTACACTTTTACACTACAAAAATCAGTCTCCCACTCAATCATGAGTTCGTCACATGGGACTTGCCAAGTGTGATTTACATTTCTCGTGTGATTTGCGTGTTATTTTATAGTGAGCAAATTACCACAAAGTATCATCCAAAAGGTAGTGTCTGTGGTTGAGGTTGTGGGAAATTTCCAAAAATAAAATAAAATTCATACTCCCCCGCTCTTATTTATATGTTGTCCTGATTAAAAATAGACGATTTTTACTATTTGTCATTTCAAAAAATCAATGTATAAATGACACATTATCTCTATTTTACCCTTGAAAGTATGAATTTGATCAACAAAGGAAAACTAAATGATTAATTCATATTCATGGTCAATTAATTAATTAAAATAAATTAATTTATGTTCATTTATTGAAAACTTGACTTCAAGAGAATACTAAATAAGAATATAATGATAAACTTACACAATTTCTTAAGGGCCTAAAATATAAAATGATAAACATATAAATAGGGAACAGAGGAGTGTCTCCTTAATTATCTCATAAATAACAAAGTTCCTACATAATTCAAATCAGGGAAGATTGAATAGCTAGGATAAAGAAAAAAATAAATACTAAGAGCTTGTTTAAGTGCTCAAAAGTATTTTTTAAGTGCTAAAATATAGAAGGGGGTTTATCAAAATCCACTTTTAAAATATAGAAACAAAATCTTTACAAAATATACACAACCTTCAACAAATATCACAAGATAATTTTTTTTTAGAGATTTAACTTTTTCTTTCACACAAACTCTTAACTGTCGCTATCCTTATCCCACCCCACTTTGCTTCCGACGTTGCCCGTTGGTGGTGCTTCCCCGCCATCTGTTGTTACTCCGCCGGAAAATCAAATGACTATCAATTACTCATTTTTTTCCATAAAAGTTTTCTTCTTCACCAGAGTTTCCTCTCATGGCTTCCACAACTTCTTTTCTCCATGTAAACGTATACCATTGTATGTCAACGTACACATACATTATATACAAGAACATATATACACAATATAACACTTGTATGTCAATGTATATACGCGACATACACATGAGATACTAACCTTTTTTCTTGAAAACTAACTACATGGTGGCCAAAGAATTTCAGCTATAAATGACTCTGTAGTAGGCTGGGTAATGTTATCTTCCCAGAGTTGTTTTCGTCGAGCTTGTTGAACTGATTGCATATCTGCATTACATCTTTCTCACTGATCTTTCCCATCTCCTTGAGCTTGTAGATCACATATTCTGATTTCCTGTGTAGCATTGCAAAAGATAAGGCTTTTAATCCCTCCATCCATATTACTATGTTTTTTTATATGCTCCAAATATTCCAATTCAAATTTATTTAAGTTTGGTTATTAAAGGAAGTGTCTTTTTTCTATGAAAGTAACTTCTAATGTTCCTTTCTACAATATTAGTAGAACATGCAAGTCAAACCCACTTATTATTTCAGGACAAACAAAACTGTCAAATAAAACAGGACAAAGATAATTAGATTATATTCCTTCCGTTTTAATTTGTATATCTGATTATGACCTTGACACGGAGTTCAGAAATTAAAGAAAACTATTGAATTTTGTTATCTTAAACTAAAAATAGGTAAAATGTACCAAAACGTACTTCAATATTGTGCTCATAAACATGTCTCATGAAAAAATAGAATTAAACAATTTGCAATTTTTTAAACGAACTAAAAAGAAAAGTAAAACATACAGATTGAGGCGGGAGTAAAAGTTATGTAGCCCCAATGATATGGCCTATCAGTCACTAAAGGAGTGAAACCAAATTGTGCTCAAGTTCTCATCAAGGCACAACAATAGGGCTGTTTTGGGAATAAGTTATCTCGGGATAATTAATCCGAAATAAGTTATTTCATTATCCCATCATTATGGCAAAAACAGTGGGATAAATAGTCCTTATACTACCTAATACCTTCAACGCAAACGTGGGATAAAATATTCCTACATTTTATCCTGAAATCTAGACAAAATATGAATAATGAGTTGATGAACTCAAATATGGCAGACTAGTGTTAAGGCAATAAGATGTTGTTTTGTGAAATTTGGATTGGAAGAAATAAGTAGACTTACTTAATGAAACCATTATTGTTAATATCAGCAGCAAGCAGATCTTCAATGGTGATTTCACGCTGCAACACCCAGTTAGTAATTCTCCTGTGCCTCTTGTCAATCCTTGCCTCTGCTAAATACAAGAAAGCTCGAGCCACCGCAAGGGTCGAAAACAAAAGCCAAATTGAAGCAAACAACCTTCCCGGCAGAGTTTTGAAAGCTCTATCACCATATCCAACAGTTGTAACAGACATTACCGATAAGTAAACGGAATCAACCCAATCCAAATTCTCCTGGAAATATAACACCATTGACCCCAACCCTATACACAAAAGCACAACTCCCAGAGCCAAACCGACCTTCAATCTAATTCTCATTCTGCCCTTTGCTACATCGACGATGCAATCCATACAGGCAGAGAATCCGCTACGCCTATGGTCATTCCTAGCTAATTGCCCCTGCCCTTGCAATCGAGTGCCGGTTAATATCAAGTTCTCCTGTAAATCAAGTACGTAATTGACAACCCCACTCAGCAAAATGTCAATGAACCCAAAACCCACAAGCACAAATATACAAGCAAAGAGTTTGGTTAAAGGAGTAGTTGGAGCAATATCGCCGTATCCAATGGTACACATAGTGACGATGCAAAAGTAAAGGGCGTCAACAACAGGGTGGGTTTCAATTCCAGAGAAGTGGTCACGGTTGAAAGAATACACGACGACACCTAGAGAAAGGTAAATAACAAGCAGAAAAGCGGTCTGTCTGACGAGAGAAGTAGACTCAAAGTGGTCAGATTCTTCATGAGGGTGTGATTCAAAGGGATCATTCACGGAAACCATAGCAGGAGCAGTTCTGGATCGGCGGAATTTCTTCTTGTTAGAAGGCCAGGAAGTCGGAGCGAAAAAGTCATCATCGGAATCGGAGGAAGAGAAATTGGTCGGAGACGATGGAGCTGATTCAGTTATAGGCTGTGTTTGAAGTAATGGCTCAGCAGCCATTAATAGGAAACTCTGCTAAATTGAAGAGAGAAAAGTTAGGGATTCAGACAATAACGCTGATTCGATTGGAGTGGATTTGAGAAATTTTATTTTGAGTTTGTCCTCTTCCAAATATTTTTTATTTTTAGATTGACAAAATGAAATTGTAGCTTAAGGTGGAGTCTAAAGTGTTCAAGTTGAGTAGAACCAAGACAGAATACTTGGAGTGCAAGTTCGATTGTAACGCCTGAGGTTGGCATTGAAGTGAGGCTGGATACACAAGTCATTTAGAAAGGAGGAAGTTTCAAGTATGTAGGGTCTATTATCCAAGAAAATGGGGAGATGAATGATGATGTCACTCATCGTATAGGAGCAGTGTGGATGAAATAGAGGCTCGCATCTGGAGTTTTGTATGATAAAAAAGTGCCACCAAAACTTAAAGGCAAGTTCTACAGAGCGGTGGTTAGACCGTTAATGTTGTATGGAGCGGAGCGTTAGCCAGTTAAAAACTCTCACATTGAGAAAATGAAAGTTATAGAGATGAGCATGTTGAGGTGTGTGTGTGGACATACTAGGTGGGACACGATTAGGAATCAAGATATTCGGGACAAGGTAATCGAGACTGAGATGGTTTGGACATGTGCAAAGAAGATGCACTGATGGCCCAGCGGAGTGTGAGAGGTTGGATGTGGATGGTTTCAAGAGAGGTAGAGGTAGACCTAAGAAGTATTGGAGAGAGGTGATTAGACATGAAATGACGCAACTTCAACTTATCGAGGACATAATTTTAGATAGGAGGTTATGGAGGACACATATTAGGATAAGAGGTTGGTTAGTTAGTTAGTTGAGCGTTTTCCCATTATTTCCTCTTTACTATTAGTCGTACTATTAATAGTATTATTCTTGTAGTGCCTTTGTCCTTTTTGTGTGGTCACTATTTGTGATTTTTACTCTTTGATTATCGTTGTAACTTGTTATGACTATTATTGATGATGATTTGTTCGGTTGTCTATAGTTTACTATGACTGTCTTCGTGTACTTTATTTCTCCCTATCCTAGTTCGGACTGTTTTTTCTTTTTCTTCTTCTTCTCTTCTTCTTCTTCTCCTGAGTTGAGGGTCTATCGGAAATAGTCTCTCTACTTAGAAAGTAGTGATAAGTTCTGCTTACATTCTACCCTCCTCAAACCCTACTTCATGGAATTATACTTGGTTTGTTTTTGTTGTTATTGAATTATTAAGTTAAGAATTTTAATCATTATTAGAAAAATGAAAATTTATATACTCAATCAATTGAATTACTAATATTTTTTTTTGATGAAGTTGTATTTGAATATGCTTTGCATAAAGAAAAGACAAAAAATCTCATGTGACCATTTTTTGTAATTTGAAGTTCTAATTTACATTCCCAACTTTGCTTTTGATAAATAAGTTTGGTGAAAAATATTTACATCCTAATTTAGCAAAGTTGCTAGTGTGAAATAAACCAAACAGGTTTTAGAGTAATTTTTTTTTTCAAATTTAATATTGAATTTGAATTTTTATAATGAAATATTAATTTAAGTCATTTTGATTCTCTCTTTGTAACATGGGGAGGCATGACTTATGACGTGTGGTGGGGCTCATCATCTTGCCTTTTGCTGCAATCGAAGAAATAGCTTATGGTCTCTTCTTTGACCCAAAAAAAAATAAAATACTTATCGCCTGTTCAACGCTAAAGAGATTATTTTAAAAATTATTTACGTAAATAAAATGGAAATCGTAATCAACAAATTATTTTCTTAAATTTAGTTGCGTATGTAAGAGGTCCAATTTTATTTTTTTATGACTAACTAGGCATGCAAGTTGAACTAATTAACTTTAATCATCATTTCTTGCTAACTAATTTTTTGTTATGAATTTAACTAGGTATAGCTAATTAACTCATTTATGTCCCCCTCTCATTCTAGATGCGTATAGTAGATAGGGGTTTTCTTTCTCATTTTAGTAATTGTCAACCGGTTAATTAATACCTTGACTATATTATGAGTAGTAGCTAGTGGTGATAGTGATTGACAATAATGGTTGGTTGATATTGATTATTAATGATGGTGGTGAATATGACAACGAATGACGATATATAGTAATGATTGATGAGTATTATAGTAATGGTAGTTTATGGTGATGTTCATAAATAGTTTTTTGTGATGTGAGTAACTAATTGTAGCCGGCAATGAACGATGACAATGGCAACGTGCCTGCTTCTAGCCGATGATATTTATGTAATTTTCATTTTAATTTTTTATCTTTTGAAAATTAGTTTTTTTTTTTATAAATCACAATAATTAATAATTTTAAATACTTAAATTTTAAAAGATATATAAAAAATTCGATTGAGTTTCAAAATTTTATCAGTGCCCCATAAATTGCAACAAAAGAAGTAACAAATAGTATTTAAAATAGTGTAAAAATATATAAATCACAATAATTAAAAACCTGAAACATTTGAAAAAAAAATTGGCTGATTATTGAAATCTGCGCCACATAAATTGGGACATAGAGAGTAATATATATTATCTTAAAATTATATAAAAACTATTATAAATCACAATACCTAATAACTTCGAATATTTAAAAATCATAACTTTTAAAATGATTCACCAAATTCAAACTATGTCACATAAATTTAAACTGAAAAAAGAATATATATTGAGCCCGTGGGACACCTTTGTCTAGTAGATGTAGAAAATTAACATCTAAAATTACTCATTTGTTTACCATTAACAAATTTCTTAATCTTTATACATCTCAATATCAATTTAAAAAATACGTTTATTAATATTAGAGCGAAATACTTTGTACTCAACCAAAATTCTAATAGTGCTTTTGACAAAAAATATATTTTTTATATTTAAAAAAATATAAAAACAGTATGGTAGTCCATAAATATTTAATGGAAGCCGACACTTTAGTTGTATGATCACGGATTCAAATCTGCACTTTTATTGAGGCTGCGCAGTCATGGCAATTTCCTGGCAGCAAATATAAAAAGTGCTACCACATTTCTCCGTCAAACTCATAACTTAACTGTGTGTATTCATTCGCTTTATCCCCTCTCCACGCAAAATGCTTACCTAAGCACCTACGTACACCTCCTCTGTACGTTTTTTCATATATAGAAAATAAAAAGCGTTGAATCTTGTGCTTCAAGGGAAGACTATTTATTTTTATCGTTTTCCTCATCAGGAATTCTGACTGTACAGAATAAATATATGATGCAATAGGTTTGTTTCTATGTAAATGTACTGGATCTTATTGATAGGTCAATTAAAAGAGGATCAGTCGGGCGGCAGCAGCGGCAGAAAAGGAAAATCCAAATCTTATTCCATTGCTCATTGTCTGGTAGAGTAGAGAGTAAGTAATCATTTCCCACAAGGAAATTCAAACTTTACACAAGTAAAGTGCACTGCCAGAAAAGCAGGAATCCACAACAATAACAATACAGTTATCCACTTTGACAAATAAGTAGCTCTTAACCTCAACCACCTTCAGTCAGTCTGAAGGAGAAGAAACTCAGATCAGGTACTACCTCATTCCTCTCTCTTCTTTTATTTTCTTCCCCTACCACCACGCCGTCTGAATCTTCCTGTCTATTATTTTTCCCATTTTGACTTGTTATGGAGTTAAAGAAAAAAAAAAAAAAAATTAAATTTATGCCAAATGTATTAAAATGTAAAAAAGGTTGGAAAAAAAAAGATCAATTCTTTTTTTTAAATAGAATAAAAAGAAAGTAGCTAAGTCGTTTGTTCTGTAAACTCACGAGGAGGGAGTGGAGTGTTTGGTTTGTTCATTACCCGAGAACCGACTTAGTTGGGATTTCATGCATGCCGTGGCCGCTATTCACCTTCTGACGGAGATGATGAGGTAGCTGTGTGGACATACTAGAACAGATAAAATTAGGAATGAAGATATACAATACTTGGTAGGAGTGACCCCGTGGAAGATAAGATGCATGGGTAAGTGAGGCTGCAATGATTTGGACGTGTAAAGAGGAGAAATGCAAATGCCATGGTTAGGAGGTGTGAGAGGTTCGGTAGGCATGAGGAGGACCCATATGGAGGGGTAGAGGTAGGCTTAAGAAGTATTGAGATCGAGAATTAGGGAAGAATGTTTAGTTAGCAGTCAGACGTTTTTTGTTCCCTTTCCCAGAGTTTTAGACTTTTAGTATTATTCGTTTATTCTTCTTATTGTTAGATTCTTATTACTATTTGTTGTTTCGGTATCTTATTATCGTGTTGTTATTTCTATTTGATGTTATTGCCTCTTTTTCACTGTTTGTTGTCTTTCAGAAACAACCTCTCTACCTCCTCAAAGGTAGGGGTAAGGTCTGCATACACTGCATTGCTTTCATCAAGCTGAGTAAATCAGAAACTAATTAGTGGTGAGTGGGATCAAGAATAAGGGGTCTGCTGGCAGTTTCGATTTATATATATTCTTCTCAATTTCATTAGTAATACTTGTTTGTTGCTTTCTTCCCTTGTGTGTTTCTAATATGCTTTTAGTAAAATGCAACTGATCTTCAGGTCTGAGTAGTAGCCTGCCACCAGAGGTCTAAATTGGTGTTGTGACTAACGAATTTACTCTTTAACATTGGAACAGCTATGGCTGAAGGGAACAGTTTGAATGGAAATTCAGGACACAATGAAGCCTCCTCATCATCAGGAGGGCAAAACAATACAAGCCAGCAGGATTCAGACAAGACCAAACAAGCGGAGAACACTAATACAGTTCCCTTTTACAAGCTCTTCTCCTTTGCTGATTCCACTGATATGGTTTTGATGATCACTGGAACTATTGGAGCTATCGGCAACGGATTGTCCCTACCCATTATGACAATTCTTTTTGGAGAATTGACAGACTCCTTCGGACAAAACCAAAATAACAACGAGGTGCTTCGCGTAGTCTCCAGGGTATGCTTTCATGAACATTTTCCAAATTTATCACTCCTATTTCTTAGTATAGCTTCTTATGTTATTTGTCTAATTTTCATGTAGGTCTCGCTGAAATTTGTCTACTTAGCTTTGGGATGTGGGGCAGCTGCATTTCTTCGTAAGTTCTTATTCTGCCTTTACTAAGCATAGGCTATTTTTGAGATATTATTGAAGTTAAAATTAAAATGTGTTGTTCAGAGGTCGCTTGTTGGATGATCACCGGTGAAAGACAGGCTTCTCGAATAAGGAGTCTCTATCTGAAAACTATTTTGCAACAAGATATTGCTTTCTATGACAAGGAAACAAATACAGGAGAGGTGGTTGGACGGATGTCTGGTGACACTGTTCTTATACAAGACGCAATGGGCGAGAAGGTACTCATGCTGAAAAGCAACTCTATGAAGCCCTTTTCTGTGAAGCCACTACATAATAATTTTCTTTCTGCATAAATGATCCTTTGCGAGGATATAATTGCTCTTTCTATACTTGATGTTATTTTCTCAACTGTGGCAGGTAGGGAAATTTCTACAGCTGATATCAACATTCATTGGGGGCTTTGTCATTGCATTTATCAAAGGCTGGCTTCTCACGCTTGTCATGTTATCCGTCATTCCTCTACTTGTCATATCTGGTGGAGCGATGTCCCACGTTCTAGCTAAGATGGCGTCCAGTGGACAAGATGCTTATGCCAAGGCTGCAACAGTAGTTGAACAGACAATTGGATCCATTAGAACGGTAAAATAAGTTTAAATTATTGGGATTCCATGCTCATTCTCATGCTCCGATGAAATTTGTATGGGAGTAAATTAGCAATCTTTGTTTCACTTTCTTTTCAGTAAATCACTACCAGTACAAGTATGATATGTAAATGTATCTTGTTTCCTCCTCAGGTTGCATCATTTACAGGGGAGAAGCAAGCTGTGGCCAACTATAACGAGTCCCTAATTAAAGCTTACCATTCAAGTGCAAAAGAAGGGCTGGCAACTGGATTAGGTCTTGGCTCACTTTTTGCTATTATATACTGCAGCTACGCTTTGGCTATTTGGTATGGTGCAAGGCTCATCTTGGAAAAAGGATATACTGGTGGTCAAGTTATCAATATAATTATTGCTGTGTTAACTTCTTCCATGTGAGTATTTTTAAATTCCTTAAAAGCTACAAACAACAATCCATCAAGTAAATTGAAGATGACAGTATTTTCTAAGCATTTATTTATTCATGTGTTATGATTAAATATTTCTCTGTCAGGTCCCTGGGGCAGGCAGCTCCTTGTATGTCTGCATTCGCTGCAGGTCAAGCGGCAGCTTTCAAAATGTTTGAAACCATAAAAAGAAAGCCGGAAATAGATGCTTATGATACCAATGGAAAAATATTGGACGACATCCGTGGTGATATTGAATTGAATGATGTGTGCTTCAGTTACCCAGCCAGACCTGATGAGGAAATATTCGGTGGATTTTCATTATTTGTACCAAGTGGTACAACTGCAGCTTTGGTTGGGCAAAGTGGAAGTGGGAAGTCAACAGTCATAAGTCTAATAGAAAGATTTTATGATCCTCAATCTGGTCAAGTTCTGATTGATGGAATTAATCTCAAGGACTTCCAGCTTAAGTGGATCAGGGGAAAGATTGGTCTTGTGAGCCAAGAACCCGTACTTTTCACAGCAAGCATTAAGGAAAATATTCTGTATGGCAAGCACGATGCTACTGCTGAAGAGATCAAAGCTGCAACTGAGTTAGCAAATGCAGCAAAGTTCATAGATAAACTCCCACAGGTTCTATTTGCAACTTAGTCTGGTCATCTTCAAAAATCTGAGCTGCTTCTTTCAGATTTCTTTTTAATCAATTGAGTTGGCTCCTGATTTACCATTTACACTAAAACTTCTTTGTTCAGGGTCTAGACACCATGGTCGGAGAACATGGAACTCAACTTTCTGGTGGGCAAAAGCAAAGAATTGCCATTGCAAGAGCAATTCTAAAAGATCCACGGATATTACTGTTAGATGAAGCAACAAGTGCATTAGATGCAGAATCTGAGAGAGTTGTACAAGAGGCATTGGATAGAATTATGATCAACAGAACAACCATCATAGTTGCACATCGATTGAGTACAGTAAGGAATGCTGATATGATTGCAGTCATTCATCAGGGAAAAGTTGTTGAAAAAGGTATTGAACCATATAGACTTAGTTAGATATGCTATTCTCTGACCTCCGGATGATCATCAATATTGACTTCACTATTATTCTGTTCAACAACATATACTAATAAAGAATGTTATAGTTGTCTGGTTAGCATATTAAATGACAAATTCATCACGTCTGAGTTCAGAGACATCCAAACAAGAACCAATAACTTTTTCATTAGTATTATTTGTGTGTGTTATTTCAATCACTATAGACTCTTATGAACCTAATGCTTGTTTTCTGAATCTTTAAGTCTTTCCTAGCAGAGCTTTAAAGGACACTTCAACTGCGAGTTTTTTTTTTTCTGTCTTAATAAATTTCTTAAAAAAAGACGACACAAACATTTTCTTTAACGTCATTGCTGTGGACTGTTCAGGCACACATGGCGAACTACTCAAGGATCGTGAGGGAGCATACTCTCAGCTTATACGCTTACAGGAAGTGAACAATGAAACAGAAAAATCAGGCTTAGATGAGAGGGACAGCATAGATAAGTCTATGGGATCTGGTAGACAGTCAAGTCAAAGAATATCACTAATACGATCTATCAGTCGGAGTTCATCTGGTGTAGGAAATAGCAGCCGCCGTTCACTCTCCATATCATTTGGTTTACCTACTGGACTTAGTGTACCTGAAACAGCTAACACACACATAGAAACGGGTATCCAGGAAGTAGCTGGAAAGCCGTTAGAGGTCCCCATCCGTCGCCTAGCCTATCTCAACAAGCCTGAAATACCTGTGATCATTATTGGAACTGTGGCTGCAATTATTAATGGTGCTATACTTCCAATTTTCGGAATATTATTCTCTAGCGTGGTCAAAGCATTTTATGAGCCACCGCATGAACTAAGGAAGGACTCAAAGTTTTGGGCTCTTATGTTTGTTCTTCTTGGAGCTGTAACTTTAATTGCCTTTCCTGCAAGGACATACCTTTTCAGTATAGCTGGTTGTAAGTTGATAAAAAGAATTAGATCAATGTGCTTTGAGAAGGTGGTCCGCATGGAGGTAGGATGGTTTGATGAATCTGAGCACTCCACTGGAATCATTGGCGCTAGGCTTTCTGCTGATGCAGCTGCAGTCCGTGGTTTAGTAGGAGATGCACTTGCTCAAATGGTCCAAGATAGTGCAACAGCAATTGTAGGTTTAGCTATTGCTTTTGAAGCAAGTTGGCAGTTGGCACTTATCGTTCTTGTTATGATACCTCTAATTGGATTAAATGGATATATCCAAATCAAGTTCATGAAAGGGTTCAGTGCAAATGCAAAGGTTTGTCCAAATCCTTATTATACAGCTTATGGTTGCTGGTAATATTAAAGAATATGGATAATTGAGTCTGAAACTTAGAAGTTTTTCTAAAACATCAGTCAAATCACTACATTACCAAGCTATAAATCTTTTTAACCTTCATATGGCTAATTTTTTATTACTCCATCCGTCCCAATGGCTGTGACACACTTTTCTTTTTAGTCTGTCCCAAAAAGAATATCTCCTTTCTATAATTAGAAACAACTTAACTTTAAATTGCACACAAATGTCAAGTTTTGTTTTAGACTACAAATCTCAAAAGACTTTGTTTCTTTCTTCAACTTTGCACCTAGTCCAATGGTGCTGCATAGATTGGGACGGAGGGAGTATCTTTTACCATTGCCAGATTCTCTTGGTGATAATGTTTCTGATTAATTGTTCTTTACCCAGATGATGTATGAGGAAGCAAGTCAAGTTGCGAACGATGCTGTTGGAGGTATAAGAACTGTTGCGTCATTTTGTGCAGAAGAGAAGGTGATGGAAATGTACAGAAGAAAGTGTGAAGGCCCATTGAAGGCAGGAATAAAGCAAGGTTTGATTAGTGGGACTGGGTTTGGTGTATCATTTGCTTTGCTGTTTTGTGTATATGCAACCAGTTTTTATGCGGGAGCTCATCTTGTTCAGGATGGCAAAATCACATTTTCAGACGTCTTCCGTGTATGTGGCTCAATACCCCCTTGTTACATTTTTTCATTTTTTTTCAGGATTTTGGTAAATGTCTGTTATGAGGCTAATTTGGAGTATTTGTGACCTGGCAGGTTTTCTTTGCTCTGACGATGGCAGCTATAGGAATTTCCCAGTCAAGCTCATTGGCTCCAGATTCAACCAAGGCCAAGAGTGCAGCTGCTTCCGTATTTGCTATTCTAGACAGGAAATCAAAAATAGACCCAAGTGATGATTCTGGTATGACACTGGACACTGTGAAGGGAGATATTGAGCTGAAGCACGTAAGCTTTAAGTATCCAACAAGGCCAGATGTTCAAATTTTAAGAGACCTTTGCTTGACCATTCGCAGTGGAAAGGTGAATTTACTCATGTTTGATTCCATCTTAGATATTGTTTTTCCAAGACAAAGTAAGGCATATAGAGTTTGCCTTACTGGCTAATTAAAATTTATTGGTTAACTTTGTTATGCGTTGAAATTTCAGACGGTTGCTTTGGTTGGGGAGAGCGGATGTGGGAAGTCTACTGTAATATCATTGCTGCAAAGGTT
This sequence comes from Solanum appendiculatum, assembly GCA_018342035.1. Taxonomy (NCBI): domain Eukaryota; kingdom Viridiplantae; phylum Streptophyta; class Magnoliopsida; order Solanales; family Solanaceae; genus Solanum; species Solanum appendiculatum. The sequence goes on from JAGDQO010001619.1 coordinate 354,170, forward strand.
TTATGATCCTGATGCAGGCCAGATTTCGTTGGACGGAATAGAAATTCAGAAGTTCCAGGTAAAATGGCTAAGGCAGCAAATGGGGCTCGTAAGCCAAGAGCCAGTGTTGTTCAACGACACAATCCGAGCCAACATTGCATATGGAAAGGAAGGAAATGCAACTGAAGCAGAAGTTTTAGCAGCAGCCGAATTAGCAAACGCCCACAAGTTCATCAGTGGTCTGCACCAGGTTAGTTTGAATATTATAATTCTCAACATATATGTATTGTCAATGGAAATGATAGGCCAGCTTACACATGAATATTATAGGGCTATGATACGACAGTGGGAGAGCGAGGAACTCAGCTGTCGGGTGGGCAAAAACAACGAGTAGCTATAGCAAGGGCCATATTGAAAAATCCAAAAATCCTACTATTAGATGAGGCGACAAGCGCATTGGATGCAGAATCAGAGAGAATAGTTCAAGATGCACTTGACCGGGTGATGGTAAATCGTACAACCGTGGTGGTAGCTCATAGATTATCCACCATCAAAGGAGCAGATGTAATTGCTGTGGTGAAAAATGGAGTAATTGTGGAGAAAGGGAAACATGATACTCTTATCAATATCAAAGATGGCTTTTATTCCTCTTTGGTGGCCCTCCACACCAGGACTTCCTAGTTTTGCTACTACTTATCCTCTTAATACTTGTATTTTATTATTTGTTATTTTACTGTTTCTTGCAAGTCGTGTAAAGTCTAGCATTTCCATTACCAAATGAGAGAAGCAAGTTAATGTCATGATGTGCTGTGTTTAATTTGCAAGTTCCCTGGCTGCTTCCAGTCTCTCATTCTGTTTACTGGTTTTGCAGCATGCGCGCGCGTTACATGTTGTAGCAATTAAATTCATCAACATTTTACTTGGAACTATGTTGTAGAAACTTCTATTTATATACGTATATTCTTAACATATGGTTTTCATCTTTCGTGCATGTGCACATGCTCATTCCTTTAATCAATTGTAATTTGATAGCTTCAAATGGATCGTTTAGTGTGGCTATGGTCATAACATAACCCTGTTGCCAATAAAAATCTTGTCCTCAGCGTTCAAGTAAATCATATTATAATATTATTTGTTATATTCAAGGACAAATTCACAAAATTCACAAACTTGGTTGGCCATGTGAAGTTCATATTTGCATACAACTAACTTTATATAATTATACTTTATAGTTTTGCGTGGTCAACTTCAAATATTTTATCGTAAATGCTCATTTTCTAACAGATAACAATCTGATTAATTAATATTAACAATTATCAAGCAACAATATCTTTGAATCAAATTTCAACAGGTACCTCATCAAAAAAATACCTCCTAAAATAAATGTTTAATTGAACTTAAACATAAAAAATTGAACTCGGTCGGTTCGGGGTCTGGGTTGGATATCGAGTTGGGGGTATCGGTTCCAACTGGGCTGGGCTATACGGTTTTAGGCATGCTGGACCGGACTTAACCGGATTGAGCTAGTCTGATTTTCTATAAAAATAAAATATTTTTAGTTTCTTTTTAGGAGAAACTATGTATTTAGACATACTTTACTATCATATATACTATTATTACCTATACTTTCAAAATATTACGTATGTTACCACTAATTAAGAATGTTCTATCATATATTTAGAAAAATACACTTAGATACATGTATTTTTGCTACCAAATACACTAAAATAGGAGAAAGACGAGCGAAATGGGGAGGGAGGGGAGCGAGGTTTGTTATGTATCCCATCACCCCAGATACATGTATTTGTGCATATCTGATGTGATTCACATGTATCTGGCATACCAGAGAAAAAGGAGAGTGGCGAGCGAGATTTGTTATGTATCCCAAATACATGCGAATTCACTTGGATACAATGTATCTACAACAAATTACACCTAATTTTGACCCCATTTATCTCTAGATACATGTATCTGAACGTATGTGGACACACCAAAATCTGGTAAGATATGTAATATTGCAAACTAGACTGTATCTAAATAATTAACTCCAAAACTAATAAGATTTATGTCTGCTTTCCCTTATTTTTTTTAGTATTTATTACAAGGGCAATTTGGTCAAGGTAGTGGTGGACTGAGTAATTTCATTGGTTATTGGAGAATTTCTTTCTAGCTATCTCTGCACACCACGTTGTCTAAATCTTCAAATCCATTCCTACGTGCCTACATATCATCAATAACTCTTATTATTCCTTGTTAGTATATAAAAATTCTCCCACCCCCACGTTCTGTCATTGATCTATTATTTTTTCTGAATAACACAACTATGATACATGGTTTGTTCATAATATTCCTACTCAAGCTGAATAAACGAGAGACTAATTTTTCATATTCATATAATGGTTTTAGTGAAATTCCATTCTTTTTCATGTCTAACTAAGTATTAGACTAAATTAGTGTTTGTGACAAACGAAATTAGTCTTTTAACATAGACACACACAGATATGGGTGAAGGGAACAGATTGAATGAAAATAATAAAGTTCCCTTTTACAAGCTCAATGAAGCCTCATCAACATCATCAGAAGAGCTAGACAATGCTGGAGGCCAGCAGGATTCAGACATGACCAAACAAATGCAAACAGTTCCTTTTTACAAGCTCTTTTCATTTGCAGATTCCACTGATATAGTTTTGATGATCATTGGAACTATTGCAGCTATCGGAAACGGATTGTCCATCCCCCTTATGACTGTTCTGTTTGGAGAATTGACTGACTCATTTGGACAAAACCAAAATAACAAAGATGTGCTTCGCATGGTCGCCAGGGTAATTAATACACTTTACTTTTTAATCATCAACATTTATAAACTTAAAATGACAATCTGTCTAATTTCATGTAGGTCTCCCTAAAAATTGTCTACTTAGCTTTCGGATGTGGTGTAGCTGCATTTCTTCGTAAGTGAGCATTAATCTGCCTTTTCTAAGCATATATAGTCGTTATTATTGAAGTTTGAATGAATATGGGTGTTGTACAGAGGTTACTTGTTGGATGATCTCCGGTGAAAGACAAGCTTCTCGAATAAGGAGTCTCTATCTGAAAACTATTTTGCAACAAGATATTGCTTTCTATGATAATGAAACAAATACAGGAGAGGTGGTTGGGAGGATGTCTGGTGACACTGTACTTATACAAGACGCGATGGGTGAGAAGGTACTCATGCTGAAAAGCAACTCTACTTAATTCTCTGTTTGCCTTTAATTGCTCTTTCTATACTTGATGTTATTTCCTTAACTGTGGCAGGTAGGGAAATTTGTTCAGCTGATAGCAACATTCATTGGGGGCTTTGTAGTTGCATTTACAAAAGGCTGGCTTCTCACGTTTGTTATGTTATCCATCATTCCTCTACTTGTCATATCTGGTGGAGTGATGTCCCTCATCCTATCTAGGATGGCGTCCAGTGGACAGGAAGCTTATGCCAAGGCTGCAGCGGTGGTTGAACAGACAATTGGATCCATTAGAATAGTATGTCATAAGTGAAGCAATCTTTGTTTTACTTTCTTCTCTCCAATACAAGTATGATATGTATCTTGTTTCCTCCTCAGGTTGCATCATTTACGGGGGAGAAGAAAGCTATAGCCGACTACAACGAGTCCCTAATCAAAGCTTATCATTCAGGTGCAAAAGAAGGGCTGGCAAGTGGATTAGGTCTTGGCACACTTTTTGCTCTTATGTACTGCAGCTATGCTTTGGCTATTTGGTATGGTGCAAGGCTCATCTTGGAAAAAGGATATACAGGTGGTCAGGTTATCAATATAATTGTTGCTGTGTTAACTGCTTCTATGTGAGTTTTTTTTTTTCTTAAAAGCTACATACAACAATACATCAAGTAAATTGAAGATGGGGGGATTTTATAAGCTTTAATTCATGGGTTTTGATTAAATATTTGTATATCAGGTCCCTGGGACAGGCATCTCCTTGTATGTCTGCATTCGCTGCAGGTCAAGCTGCAGCGTTCAAGATGTTTGAAACCATAGAGAGAAAGCCAGAGATAGATGCTTATGATACCAATGGAAAAATATTGAATGACATTCGTGGCAATATTGAATTGAATGATGTGTACTTCAGTTACCCAGCCAGACCTGATGAGCAAATATTCGGTGGATTTTCATTATTTGTACCACGTGGCACAACTGCAGCTTTGGTTGGGCAAAGTGGAAGCGGGAAGTCAACAGTCATAAGTCTGATAGAAAGATTTTATGATCCTCAATCTGGTCAAGTTCTGATTGATGGAATTAATCTCAAGGACTTCCAGCTTAAGTGGATCAGGGGAAAGATTGGTCTTGTGAGCCAAGAACCTGTGCTTTTCACAGCAAGCATTAAGGAAAATATTGTGTATGGAAAATACGATGCTACTTCTGAAGAGATCAAAGCTGCAGTTGAGTTAGCAAATGCCGCAAAGTTCTTAGATAAACTCCCACAGGTTTTATTTTGAACTTAGTTTGGTCATCTTTCAAAAGTCTGTGCTGCTTCTTTCAACTTTCTTTGTTATCACAACTGAGTTGGCTCCTGGTTGTCTTAAAATGATGTGTGTCATTTACCATTTTTGCGAAAACTTCTTTGTTCAGGGTCTAGACACTATGGTTGGAGAACATGGAACTCAACTTTCTGGTGGGCAAAAGCAAAGAATTGCCATCGCAAGAGCAATTTTAAAAGATCCACGAATATTACTGTTAGATGAAGCAACAAGTGCATTAGATGCAGAATCTGAGAGAGTTGTACAAGAAGCATTGGATAGAATTATGATCAACAGAACAACCATCATAGTTGCACATCGATTGACCACAGTAAGGAATGCTGATATGATTGCAGTCATTCATAGGGGAAAAGTTGTTGAAAAAGGTATTGAACCATATAGACTTAGTTAGAAATGCTATTCTTTGACCTCTGGAGAATAATCAATATTGACTTCACTATTATTCTGTTCAACATCATATACTAATCCAGAATGTTATTGTAGTCTGGTTAGCATATTAAATGACAAATTCATCACGTCTGAGTTCAGATGCATCCAAACAAAAACCGTGAACTTTGTCATTAGTATTATTTGTGTGTGTTGCTTCAATTACTTGAGACTCTTATGAACCTAATGCTTGTTTTCTGAATCCTTAAGTCTTTCATAGCAAAGCTTAAAAGGATACTTCAACAGCGAGTTTCTTTTCTGTCTTAATAACTTTCTTAAAAGAAAGATAACTCAAACATTCTCTTTAATGTCATTGCTGTGGATTGTTCAGGCACACATTCCGAACTACTCAAGGATCCTGAGGGAGGGTACTCTCAGCTTATACGCTTACAAGAAGTGAACAAAGAAACAGAAAAATCAGGCTTAGATGAGAGGGGCAGATTAGATAAGTCTATGGGATCTGGTACACAGTCAAGTAAAAGGATGTCACTATTACGATCTCTCAGTCGGAGTTCATCTGGCGTAGGAAATAGCAGCAGCCGTTCACTCTCCATCTCATTTTCTTTCCCTACTGGACTTAGTGTATCTGAAATAGATAATGAAGACACAGAGACAGGTATCCAGGAAGTATCTGGAAAACCGTTAAATGTCCCCATCAGTCGCTTAGCCTATCTCAACAAGCCTGAGGCACCTGTGATCATTATTGGAACTGTGGCTGCAATTATTAATGGTGCCATACTTCCAATTTTCGGCGTCTTATTCGCTACCGTGATCAAAATATTTTATAAGCCACCAGAAGAACTTAGGAAGGATTCAAGGTTTTGGGCTGAAATGTTTATTCTTCTTGCAGCTGTAACTTTAATTGCATTTCCTGCAAGGTCATACTTTTTCGGTATAGCTGGTTGTAAGTTGGTAAGAAGAATTAGATCAATGTGCTTTGAGAAGTTGGTCCACATGGAGGTAGGATGGTTTGATGAACCTGAGAATTCCACTGGAATCATTGGAGCTAGGCTTTCCGCTGATGCAGCTGCAGTCCGTGGTTTAGTAGGAGATGCACTTGCTCAAACGGTCCAAGATAGTGCAACAGCAATTATAGGTTTAGCTGTTGCTTTTGAAGCGAGTTGGCAGTTGGCACTTATCGTCCTTGCTATGATACCCCTAATTGGACTAAATGGATATATCCAAATGAAGTTTATGACAGGGTTCAGTGCAGATGCAAAGGTTTGTTCAAATCCTTATTGTACAGCTTACATAATAGTGAATGAAGTTGCTATAGTAGGCAAACTAATCACTACATTAGCCAAGCTGTAAATCTTAAACTTGATACTGTAGTATTCTCAAACATCACTATTTTAGCCAAGCTATAAATTAATCTTTTTGGTTATTATCTGTTACCGTTATAAACTCTTTCGGTGATAATGTTACTGACTAATCGTACTTTTCACAGATGATGTATGAGGAAGCAAGTCAAGTTGCGAACGATGCTGTTGGAAGTATAAGAACTGTTGCATCATTTTGTGCAGAAGAGAAGGTGATGGAAACATACAGAAGAAAGAGTGAAGCCCCATTGAAGGCAGGAATGAAGCAAGGTTTGATTAGCGGGATAGGCTTTGGTGTATCAAATACTTTGATGTTTTGTGTATATGCAACAAGTTTTTATGCTGGAGCTCTTCTTGTTCAAAATGGCAAAATCACCTTTGCAGACGTTTACCGTGTATGCACAATACCTCCGGTTACATTTTCTTTTCTTCAGGATTTTAGTTAATGTCTGTTATGAGGCTAATGTGGAGAATTTGCAACTGGCAGGTTTTCTTTGCTCTGTCAACGGCAGCTATAGGAATTTCCCAGTCAAGCTCATTGGCTCCAGATTCAACCAAGGCCAAGAGTGCAGCTGCTTCGATATTTGCTATTCTAGACAGGAAATCAAAAGTAGATCCAAGTGATGTGTCTGGTAAGACACTGGACATTGTGAAGGGAGATATTAAGCTGAAGCACGTAAGCTTTAAGTATCCAACGAGGCCAGATGTTCAAATTTTAAGAGACCTTTGCTTGACCATCCGCAGTGGAAAGGTGAATTTACAGTTTGATTCCATCTTAGGTATCATTTTTAAGGCATATAGAGTTTGTTAATTTGATTGGTTAACTTTGTATGAGTTGAAATTTCAGACGGTTGCTTTAGTTGGGGAGAGCGGATGTGGAAAGTCCACTGTAATATCTTTGCTGCAAAGATTTTATGATCCTGATTCAGGCCAGATTTCGTTGGACGGAATAGAGATTCAGAAATTCCAGGTAAAATGGCTTAGGCAGCAAATGGGGCTTGTAAGCCAAGAGCCAGTGTTGTTCAACGACACAATCCGAGCCAATATTGCATATGGAAAGGAAGGAAATGCAATTGAAGCAGAAGTTTTAGCAGCAGCCGAATTAGCAAATGCCCACAAGTTCATCTGTGGTCTGCAACAGGTTGGTTTGAATATTATAATTCTCAACATATATATATTGTCAATGGAAATGATAGGCCAGCTTACACATGAATATTATAGGGCTATGATACGACAGTGGGAGAGCGAGGAACTCAGCTGTCGGGTGGGCAAAAACAACGAGTAGCTATAGCGAGGGCCATATTGAAAAATCCAAAAATCCTACTATTAGATGAGGCTACAAGCGCATTGGATGCAGAATCAGAGAGAATAGTTCAAGACGCACTTGACCGGGTGGTGGTAAATCGTACAACCGTGGTGGTAGCACATAGATTGTCCACCATCAAAGGAGCAGATGTAATTGCTGTGTTTAAAAATGGAGTTATCGTGGAGAAAGGAAAACATGATACTCTTATCAATATCAAAGATGGCTTTTATTCCTCTTTGGTGGCCCTCCACACGAGGTCTTCGTAGTTCTACTACTACTTGTTCTCTTAAATATAATTAATACTTATATTGTATTCATTTTACTGTATCATCACCTCCTGCCATGTCTTTGCTGGACTTGTAATGCCTTGCCAATGTAGCAACTTTGTCTATATGAATTAAGCATATGAAAAATAGGTGCTCACATTGTTGGTTGTCAGTGATTCCCCACTTCATTAGTCGTATACTCGTATATAACCTAACCTTCTAAGGGCAGCTAATCTTAAAATGAAGATCGATCCATTTGGGAGAGCCACGACAGATAATTCTGCTCCAAGGTACTTCCTCAGTTGGTTATACCTTAGTAAAGTGGCATGTCAGCTTCCAAAACATACATATTTTCCTCTGCTTCTCGTTTTTGTTTCTATCTTCCCAACCATGTTAAACTAGAATGGTTGGCTGCTAACCATGTGAAACATGCAACCTTATATTGCAGATGATTCTATCTCCTACATAAATAGTTTTGTAACATCATCTCACAAAAAGTTCTGCTCTTTCATATGGAATAATACTTCATAAGTACCATATCGTCAAGATTTACTTACAATCCTTTACTTATCAAAGGACATCATCACAGTAAGCATGATTTTGACCCCAAATATCTGGAAATGCAGCAATAAGGTACCTCTATATCCAAGTCAATTAATTTTTGAATAAGGTCAATCATATAGTTCATTGCTTCTTGAAAGATATTTCAATCGGATTTGATACTTACTAATTTAACTGCAACAGACAATTGAGAGAGCGGACTCCCTCACCTAAAGGCCTACTAACAACATGTAAGGTACAAAAAAAATGTATGAACAATTCAACCAGGGCCATTAATCCTGACAAGGACACATATCTGCTACATTAATGTTAGAGGGGGTACTTGTAAAGGTCACGCACAGGTGATGATTTTGTAAAGATTTAATGAATCTTGTGGTATCAGTATTAAAGAAATAAATTTTGCGCCTAACTCAACCTAAGCTAGTTTTCGATCTTGTGGTATCAATGTAAAGAAATAAATCTTGAGTTTAACTCAAACCCAAAAGCTAACTCTAGAGGAAACAATTACCAAGTCCATAATTCCTCATCACAACAATGTGGGACTTAGCTATATGAATCTTATGGTTTCATATATATATATATATATATATAAGTTACAAAACTAATTAATGTTGAGATACGTACTTTCAATTCTCGAGTTCGGAACCTATTTGAGCCACAAAGAGATAAAAGTAACCAAAATAAGCCGTTATTCTAGTAAGTAACTAAAATAGGCTTAGTGTAGTTTTTTTTTCCGTTTTTATCCAATATTCCAAACGACTTCCGTTAGTCTCTTAACGTATGTATTTTAATATAAAATAGAATTTTTTTTTCCACTTTATAAAGTGTAAGTTTTTCTTACACTTTGTAAAGTGTAACTTTTTCTTACACTTTATAAAGTGTAAGTTTTTCTTACACTTCGTAAAGTGTAACTTTTCCTTACAATTTATAAAGTGTAAATTTTTCTTTAACTTTGTATGTTTCTCCTTGGTTCTGTTGCAACTCTTGTAATTTATTTATTCATTATAATGTTGGTTGGCTGCTGCTGCAGTAATTTATTTATTCACTGCATAGCCATGGTTAAAAGTTTAGAACTTCAAAGAAAATTATTACTACCTTAAGGCCTGAGGCAGATACAACACCATGCAAATGACACTACATGTCATGTTGTGCTTATTTAATTTCCTATTAATCCCTATTCAAAGAGGAGAAATAAAATAGCTATACCTTTATTATGTTTAAGGTGGAAAGAGTTAAATAGAAACTATGTTGCTCGAATTTTTTAAAAATATTGTAAGTTTTGAAGGATCCGATATGGGTGTTGGTCATACATTTGTACATTCTTATAATCTGCTCATAATTTGTTTGCCATAATATCTGTACATTTGATGAATAAGAGGTATATGGAGTCTGTTAGGTGTTCGGTGGTGTGATTTGGTCCTATTATGGTTAAGTTTATGGAGTGACCATTTAATTTTTTTTATTGTGAATTGGTATATTCATGTTTTTGTTTAGAATTCTTTTGTAAAACAGAATTTCGCCATCCCACTAAATCGAAATTCTAACTTTTGGTTCGAAAGACATTTTCTTGTAATTGAAATGAAGAAAAATAGAAGATTAAAGATGTTGAAGGTGCTATGTTTGAACGTCCTTAAATAGAGCTTGGATGAGTTTTCAGATTAAAAAAAATAAAACACATAATGTAATAGTTTTTTCCGTTTTTATGATATGTCAAATCAATATAATTGTATGACAAAACACTGCAAAAGTGACATAAAGAGACACAATTTAATGTAAAATGGAAAAATATATTCCTTTTTGTAAAACATAAATTTTTTCTTCTACTTTATAAAGTGTTAGAAAAAGTTACAATTTACAAAGTGTAAGAAAAAACTTACACTTTACAAAGTGTAAGAAAAACTTACACTTTATAAAGTGGAAAAAAAAGTTTCGTTTTATATTAAAATACAGGCGTTAAGAGACTAACGGGAAGCCGTTTGGAATATTGGATAAAACGGAAAAAAAACTACACTAAGTCGATTTTAGTTGCTTACTAAAATAATCGGGGCACCATAGCATGTCGGGAATAAGGGGGACATAGTGAACGTAACCACTCCCTTGGTTGGGGGGAGGCGGTGGAGGAATTAGAGGACTGGTTCCAGAAATCGTAAACAAGCTGGCTGGGGTCTGCCATTATTGTAGTGTACTATTTGAGTTAGTTCACTCTGATGTACGGGGGCCTGCCCCTACTCTTTCTTTATCGGGTTATAATGATTTTGTGACTTTTTTGGGAGAAGGGGTACAGGGATCAATCTCACCTAAAGGACCAATTCAGCCCATGGGCTAATCAGATAGATTTGAAAGTCTGGGTTAGGAAGTGGTGACTTATTTTGATCACTTTTATCTCTGTGTGGCTCAAATAAGTTCCGAACTCTTCAATTCTCCAACTGCTGGTGCTAGTTGGAGAATACAATAGTAAGTGGTTCTAAATAAATAAAAAAAGAGATGGGGTATGTAGTAAATGTGGACTTTATGTCAATATAGAGAGACAGGTGACTATATATATATATATATATTATGCACGAATCCCTTAAATTTGATAGTGATTTTTATTTAGACACTCAAATTATAAATCATTTTAATTGAACATTTAAACATATGATAAAATATTTCTATAAGATATATTTTGTCTATGTGTAGTTATAAACGTCCATTACGCAAATAAAGTAATCATATAAAATATGCCTTATTATTTAATTATATACATCAGAATAATTGGAACATGCATGCATGAAGTTTTACGATTTATTGAGATTAATCATAAGTATAAAAAATGAACTGAGATATTTTGAGTTTAACTTAATTACATAATAGACGTTTGAAAATGCATACACAATCTTTTTCCAAATTTCGAATAAAAAATGTCTAATAGGAATATACTTTATCATTTATGTTCAGATGATTAATCGAACTATTTCGTAGACAGTATAAATATATCATGTGATTATAATCTCCGCCCCTGCTTAAAAGATGCTACATTTATAAGTACAACAGGTGTAAATTTATAGTTATAGTAACAAATGATTTCTTGTTTTCTGAATATTAATATTTTGAAAAAAATTAAAAAGGATTAATATTTGGGGTCAGAGGAAGTATTAGTGTAAATATTTTATAATCTCAAAAAGCGACATAAAAATTATATAAAATCAATTAAACTATGTTCCTAGATTTTAATCATACATTAATTAGTTTTGAAAGCTATATATGAAACCACAAGATTCATATATGAATATGAAGCTGAATTTGCCTTTTTATTGTGTATATTTATGGCTAAAAGGAGAGGTGTGTCAGTGTGATACAATAAATAAAACAGGGTACGTAGTAAATGTGGACCTTTATGTCAATATATACAGACAGCTGACCCTATGATGCTTATTAATTGCTTTATATTCATCTCGATCTAGACGAGTATTTGATTAGATACAAAATTTTATTTTTATTTTTATATTAACATGAGTTTAAAAATCTTAATAGCTCGATTGGTTGGTTATTTGAACTTCTATATATATATATTAGTGATAAGAGTTCGATTCTCCACATTGTAATTCCTCCCCATTTCTCGTACCCCATTTTTTGATAAAAAAGTAATTTTTTTGAGAGGATAATTTTGTTAAGATGTCTTGGAACTTTAAATTTAATTATTACTATTTTATGTAGTTATTTTATAAAAAGATAGTTTGATACGTGGAATAATGTGAAATACATCTCAAGATTCAATATAAGATATCCCAACTTATCATCCAATTTGAGATTATTTTATCCATCCCCAAGGTGGGATAAATTTGTCTAGAGATTATAATCACAAGATATATTTATATGGTCTACGAAACACGTGCAATATAAATTTTATCCATGCTTAATCCTGTAAAATTCAGTCTTATCTCATTCAATTTGGGATTGTATTATCCATGACCTCCCAAGTGGAATAAATTAAATCCAAGAATTATAATTTCATGACTATAATTCTAGAATAATTTAGCCTACATATCAAACGAGCCTTAAGGGTAATATATTTAAAAAATAATAAAATTTTCTTAATTTGATAAAATGAATAAGTAAAATGATTTTATTTTAAAGCAAAATAAATTGAAATAGAGGAAATATTAATCAGAGGAATTCCATCTACAAAATCAATTTTCTCTATATATGTAATATGTACATATTATATCAGATCTAGCTTTTGGTGGTTCAATTATTCAATGCTTTATTTGATGCGCTGCTTGATAGTGCCATGCATATAATGACAAGTTTTTTTTTTTCTGTGAAAAAGCATTTTTCAAGCAACCAACCAAGTTCTTAATTATTGAGAAAGTTTCAAACACATGAGCACCCTAAGCGTTGGCTCTGTCAAGCCATCTAAAACCACCAGGCTACAACACTTTGTTTTGTTAAGGGTGTCCAGAATATGTTATTTAATCACTTTGTATATCATTTTACTTATATATTATTTTCGGACGAAGGCTGTCCCTGACTATAACATAGCTACGCCCCTGCTCCAATGTGGAATTTTTCGATTCTAAATATTCAAATTTAGTCCCACATCAATGCAGATATCAGACATAGCAAAAAATCTAAATAAAATTATAACATATGCTCTGTATATATTGATTATACAGAGTGTATAATATTTACAATAATATGAAAAAGTTGGTGAAAGAATTGACACACTAGTGTACAATGGGGTCAGCAGTTCAACGAAGACCAATGACCAGATTGGCCCGTTTTTTCAGTTATAGGGATGCAAATGGACTTGTTCCGCGTGGACCCATTGTTTATTAGTCGGCAGTGCCATCTAGAAAAACTATGAATAACTTTACCATATTACCATTCTCTTTGCAACTATCTACTTCATCACCCTTCATAGTCCAGAGGCGGAACCAGAGTTTCATAGTCTAGAGGCAGAGTTATAGTTAGGAGTTTGGAGGCGGAACCAGAGTTTCATAGTCTAGAGGCAGAGTCATAGTTAGGAGTTTGAGATTCTAAATTTTAGGACATAAGAGAAAAATATTGTAAAATATGAAATTTTTGTTGATAGTGGGGTTCAAATCCACAATATTAGTGTGAAAGACATTTTCACCATCCTTTTTTGCTATCAATCAATTTTGTTAAGAGATTCACAAGAAAAAATATATATATATAAAAAATTTAATACAAATACAGAATCTATAGAAAAACTAGTGAGTTCGTTCAAATCCACGAACCCCACCTAGCTCCGCCTTTGATTCATACTCTCTACTTAAAATTTGAATGAATTAAATGCCTCCACCTAGCTTCATACACTCTACTTAAACTCTGGTGTCAATTTCCAACTATCACCTATTATCTTTTCAGCTACAAGCATATAACTAGAAAATTGGCGGTGCTCTTATTTATCTTCTGCTGTGTTTGGTTGAGGTTGGACACCCTATACATTATAGATTGGCGTCACAAAACTTGAAGAGGTATTTATTATTAAATTTGAAGAGAATTATTGAAAATATTTTTAAACTTGACGAAAATTTAGGAATGCACTAGTCATGTAAAAAGTAATTTTTAAGACTATCAATAGTTTATGAAACTAATTATTCCTACCGAATTGAGAGTGTTTTCAATACCTCGGTGGTAATTTAAGTGGCTGTTGGGGGCAGATGTGTAAGAGTAGAAACCACTTTTTGAAAGTCAACAAATTCCCTCGGCTCTATGCCATATTCTCCTTTAGCGCTTCTTTTTGTATACTATTCAACTTTAATAACTTCTTCTCACAAGTCACGAACCACAGCCCTCAGCACTGTCTGTACTTTCGCATATTGTAATTCGATTCCTTTACACAGTTCAATTTTTGAAGTCGGAGATGGATTCGACGGCGAGTCGGAGAACGGTGTCAGGGAGATCGTCGATTGTAGAGTCTATTAAAGGTTTTACTTTGGCCGGAGTTAGGATTTCCAAAGAGGATCTACGGAGAAGAATCACTATGCCAGAGTATTTAAGACTGGCCATAAGGGAGGCCATACGGAGTAAGGATGTTGATACCGTAAGACGACATCTCGATATGGCTTATGCCGCCGGCGCTGAGATTCCTCAGCCGGTAGAGGCGCCGATCATCGTCTTCATTAATTCTAAAAGTGGTGGAAGACATGGTCCACAGCTTAAAGCTAGGTTACAGGAACTCATGGGTGAAGAACAGGTCATCATTTTTTTCTCTCCTTTTATTGAAGAATTTTCATACTTATTTATGCATATATGGAACTGGAGTTGTTACTAAAACTACATAACTGATGCTATTTTTTAAAAAATATTTCATCTTTTTTGTATCCATTTTTTTATTTTAACAACTTTTAGGAATTGACTGTGGCACTATTTGGTTGGTGACATGGGGTGTACGTGTACTATGCTTATTATACTATAATATAATAGCTTGTGTGTATGCTATAAGTTCTTAGTGCCTGTTTAATTTTTTATTGCAGATATGATTTCTGCTTGAATTATCGAGACATGTTTAACTTTTGATGAACACCTTTTGGGTTGTAAATTTGTCATGGCTTTGCTGTAAAGTATGAACTAAATTGAGCAATTAAGAAAGAACACAACTTTTTGTAAAATTTGGTTCTCATTTATAAAGTCAGCTACTACTAAGTGCATTGAAGTTTATATCTACAACGTTGAAAATCAGCAAATTAACTGGTGGCATTTGATTGTGTCAGAACCTTGTTGACAATACAAGAATTAGTTTGATATTAGTTCATGTTATACTGCTTCGCAGAGCATATGTTTCAATCATTTACGTATTAAGTTCATTATAAGCAACAGAAAAATACAACAAGGTGACATAAGCTGTTCATCATATGGCTGAACAAATTAAGAGTAAAAGTTGATTATGCACTACAGTTGGTCCTTTCAGGTACTCTAGGTTGGTGGACCTCCTTATAGCTTGTAAAAACCTCCTTTTAACTTTTCTTTTCCTTAATGGTCCTTGCTTGCTTTGTGAATTCGATACGTGCACACAGCCATTCAAGGTCTAAACGTTTTCGGGAGCACTTTTGTGGATAGCCCTGTCTTACATGAGTTTGGCCACCTGAATGCAGTCACGGTTTTTGTCCGGCTTTTACTAGGTTAGGATATTATATAAGGTTAATACAAACTACTAATAGCCTACCTATCAAATTAGAAAAAGCAAACTACCAATATCCATCCTGACACATTCAACGAAGTTGTCTTGGAGAAATGAGCAGTCCACAAAATAATGAAATGGAAAAGTGGCAAATTAAGACAAAAGGAAATGGGGATTGGCTGTCTTCTCTATCTGCTGTTTATCACTTACCAGTTAGATGACATGCAAATGAAATCTTATGTGTCACTGGAAGTTAGTGCAGTTGGGCATAGTTTAGATTTTGATATTCTGAACAATATGATCTTTATTTCTGAATATAGTTTGTCAAGGCTTTGATTGCTTATTGGATTAAATTTTAAGCCTTGTGGTTTCTTTGATGTCGCTTTTCCGTTCTGATATCGCTTAGCAGGAGGGAAAATAACTGGTTGGTATAATTTGTTTTTTTATATGAGAACATCCCGATTGATAACCATATCATGTAAAATTTATGTTGAATTTTTAATACCTTGTCAAATGGTATTGATTTTCTCTACTTCAAACCGTGCCAGGTTTTTGACCTCTCAGATGTGAAGCCTCATGAGTTTGTTCAATATGGATTGAGTTGCCTGGAGAAGTTTGCTGCTCTTGGTGACAGCTGTGCAAAAGTAACTCGTGAAAGGATAAGAGTCGTGGTATGTATTTGATGTTACATGGAATTTGGACCCTTTTCAGTAGTTCAGTAGTAGTTTTTCAAGTGCACTTTTCTGGCATTTTATAGATTTGTATAGGAAAACTATTGCAAAAAGGAAATTGGAATTGAGGACTTATTTATTCAATCTGGTTTGGCAGGCAGCAGGAGGTGATGGCACCGTTGGATGGATTCTTGGCTGCCTTGGAGAGCTTAAGAAACAGGGTCGAGAGCCAGTTCCACCAACAGGAATAATCCCACTTGGCACAGGAAATGACTTATCCAGGAGTTTTGGATGGGTAAGCTTCGATGTGCATCAATTTTGCAGTTCTTGTTCTGTCTAGCCTTTCTGAACTTCCCTAAAATCTACTTTTCAGGGGGGCTCATTTCCTTTTAACTGGAAGTCAGCCACAAAAAGTATTCTTGATAGAGTTGCAACAGGTCCAATTAACTGTCTGGATAGGTGATGCTTTATGCATAGTTCTTGATAACATATTTTCAAGTTTCATGATAATAATATTGCTTAACTTACAAGATGTTCAATTGAATTGCTGATTGTTGTTTTGGATTGAAGTACATCATTATGATTTCCTTTTTGAAATCTCTACTAAAAAAAGATTGTTAATCTAAAACTTGTGACCAAATTTATTGAAGCTCTACTATTTGCCTTGTATTTGCTCCTTGGTGCACAAGAATGGATTCCATTTCTTTGTTTTATTACTTGACAATGTTTATTTTTTATCCTTTTCCTCGTGGAAGTAAAATTTCTTCATCAAAATGCCAGTAGGATGTCCAATATGCTCCTGATGAACATTTGCTTTTAGCAAACTTAATGAGAGGCAGGAAAATATTAACTTTAGGAAGGATATATTTCATTTCTCTTCTTCAATTTCCAGTTTATGCTCCGAGCTGCTTCATGAAACTAGCTTCATTTGCAGTTGGAATCTTCTAATATCAATGCCGTTTGGGGAAAAACTGGAAACACCTCATTCTCTGAAACCTACCGAGGATGCATCTCTTGATCAGGTCATTCTACATTTATTTTTACAAATTTGTTAACTGATATATGGACATGCGTAATTACTTTTGCTTTCTAATTACCTTGGTGTTAGATGCTCAACTAGAATAAGTAGTGTTCCACTATTTTGTGGGTGATTACGTATGTTTCCTCCATTGTGCTTATCTAGGGTCTTATTTGTTTGCTGATACTCTGATGTCTTTCTTTATTATTTCATCTTTATCTTCAATAAAATGCACTTGCCAAATGGTCATTCAGTCAAGGAACTGCTGTAATGAATTTCTTTTTTAAATTACGCTTTTACTTTTTCCTTAATATGACACATGATAAGCATATGTAATGTTTGTTTTCTGTTTTACTGATTTTTTTCTGTGATTTTGTTGTGCAGGAATTAGAAATTGATGGTGAGTTGCCCAAGAAGTTGTCCAACTATCAAGGAGTATACTACAATTACTTTAGCATAGGTATGATGATTAATAGATCAGATAAGTAATTAACTGTCAAGACTCATTTCACATTAGGGTTAACTTAGATTGTAAGAGTGCGTAAGGCCTGATCAATTGTGTACTTCTATCTTGGAAAATCCTTGTAAATAGTCTACATCACTAGCATTAATGTGAACTTTTGAAATCTTAAATTATAAAATTAGTCCATAATGTTTCATAGCAACGTGCTTACTCATGTCTACTTTCCATCTTTATCAATTAGTAATGTTTACATTGACATTACCTCTCTTACTTGATGATGCATCTACAAATATCTACCCGGAATGATTTTGCTATTGTAGGCCCCATAATAGTCTCCTTTTGAAGGGTGATTTATGTAAGCTGCATTTTGATTGTATTCTCCTTCCTCTCAGTAGTTCAATGTCTAGACCCTGTTATGAGATCTTTTCGAACTTTTCTATGCACTTACTATACATGCAGGTGAGAAGTTATTTATGTATGGATTCTGGTTTTGTTTGGTAAAGAGTAAAAGCTTGTCGGAATAAATACTATGTTAGCACCTCTCTTATATTTGCAATTTGCTTAGATTTGTAAAGGTTGAGGCTTCTCTTTTGGTCAACTAATGCAATTTGCTTAATCTTGTACTAATGAAACATGACTGTAAGAGATTTCTTTTGGTTTTTTTAATCTAAGTACAACTTGTCTGAACTCTCTTTCTTCTTTTGATCTGCAAAACTGCTTTTTCTTTTTGTTTTTTTGACAAGGTAAGATTCTAACCCTTACCTAATCGAAAAAAGGATTACGGTGACATTCTATTGATGATAAACTAGCACTAATCTTTGCTGGAGAAGATGTCACAGATAGTTCGGATCAGCAATTTGATGTAGAGTAGCATTTACATCATGTACAATTACCAGTCTGCACCGAAAAGATAGACCTATGTTTAAGGCTAATTACTTTTTGCCTTCGAATTCTGTATTCTTATTGTCCGTGCGGTCCACCAAATTGCAGGTGGAATTGAGTTCCATCTTCTTTTGCCTTCATTACTGATCCCTCTAAAATCTTCATATAAGTTTATCAGTGAAGGACAGAAACATCTCTTTGTGAATCAGAATTGTTCATTCGGTTGTTACAATCATTTTCCCTCTCTCCCCCCATTTGGTCTACAAGATTTAAAGTTAGTCTTCGATAACTTGTGTCTATAACTTTCTATGCAGGAATGGATGCACAGGTAGCCTATGGCTTCCATCATTTACGGAATGAAAAACCATACCTTGCACAAGGTCCCATATCAAACAAGGTTGGTGCTTCTTGTTTCTTTATCATTAAATTTTTTGAAGTACTTATTAAGGGATCTCTTGATCTTTCTTTTTTCTCTTCCTATTACTCAATTAATTTGAAAATGTGTATATGCTTGTCAAATGAATAAATGTGGGCAAACAACACCTATCATAAGGAAAGCGTTGAAGACATTCTAAAAAAAGATTTGTTAGAACTAACAGCTTCATGTTGCCAAATGGCACTGCTCCATTTTCTTTGGGATTTCCTTAAAAAACTGATTATCTATGCAAACCAAACTCTTATTTTATCTTCACGAATCCTTGTTGAATAGATAAAATTGTGGTTGCACTATTGCATATTGTTAGAGTGGGTTAGAGTCCCACATTGGTTGGGGAATGGACTAGTGGTCTGCTTATATGGACTTGGACTATCTTCCTCTCATAAGCTAGCTTTTGGGGTTGAGTAAGACCCATGTGCAATATATTTTCATGGTATCAGAGCTAGGTCCATTTCCAGTTTGGGCTGTCGGTCCACACTCCACTTGGGCTTGGGCGTGAAGGGGGACGTTAGAGTGGGTTAGAGTCCCACATTGGTTGGGGAATGGATTGGTCTGCTTATATGGACTTGGGCAATTCTACCTCATAAACTAGCTTTTGGGGTTGAGTTAAGCCCAAATGCTATATCTTTTCACATATAAATCCTTCCGGATACACTTAAAACATATTAAAAACAGGAAGTATCTGTTTTGGATCTCTAAGACCACTACTGGTTTCCTGTGCTTGGGTTATTTCGGCTTCTCTTAAAATAAGGTGCAGGTGTATTTAAGTAACTTCTAAAACTTCCATAACAGTCATGTTGGTATGGCCCTGTTTATATTCATGCAATTATGTGTCATGAACTTATTTGAGATATCTCATTGCGTGGATAGTGATTGCTAGCTGTTTCACCGCTCCTTTACTGAAAGTGTATTGCCATCCTAGGATGTGTTTTAGTCACTTTCCCTTTGTGTTTGTGACTTTGAACCTGCATATATAGTTTTTTTTACATTTCATATTTCTAGCTGATATTTTAACTTTATGAAAGTGCTACTTTAATTTCGTGGGACAGAAGTTCTAGGTATTGACAAAGCATTTATTGCAGTTGATTTACTCAGGGTATAGTTGCACGCAAGGCTGGTTCTTTACACCATGTAGCAGTGACCCTTGTTTGAGGTTAGAATGACTCCCTCAACACACATTGATCCCTGATGCGTTTTAATTCATCACACTCTGGTAGTTGCCACATGCTTTATCAAAAGATGTTTCTTATGAACCTTCTTATGTTAGTAATGTCAGTGTTTCATCCTCTTTTGTCCAATATATCATATATTTCTTTCAAAAGCTAGTATGCACAGTATGTATGGCCTTGCATGCAGGGCAGCGGATATTCTTAGGCTTGAAAATAAAAGGTGTGACTGATACTATTTGATTGTAGTATTAGATTAATTAACAAGGACGCCAAAAGTTCACATCTATCTCAAGGAAGGGGGCGTGCAGCACTTACTGGAGTTCTCTTGAAATTGTTTGCCATGTATTCCCCTCTGTATATTGATAACTCAGCATTAGTCTGGCAGTATTTATCATGTATGGTTATGTATAATCTGTTGAAAAAATAATGTATAATTTGTGTCCCCTCCTATTCCTTCCAACACATAAACTTGGATATTATTTTTAAAGTTGTACCCAATCATGCTTTTCATCTCTGATATTTTTTT
Organism: Solanum appendiculatum; assembly: GCA_018342035.1. Lineage (NCBI taxonomy): Eukaryota > Viridiplantae > Streptophyta > Magnoliopsida > Solanales > Solanaceae > Solanum > Solanum appendiculatum. The sequence continues at coordinate 374,849 of JAGDQO010001619.1, forward strand.
TTAAAGATACTGTGCTTACTTTTATTGATGGCAGGGGATTGAATAATATCTTGCGACTATATGTTAAGAAGGTCAACAGCTCAAAGTGGGAGCAAATTTCTGTTCCTTCAAGGTTGATTTTTGTCCTGGAATATTTATTACAGTGTTGTATTTTATGTCTGTCATGTAATGCAGAATCTCTTGGATAACTAACTATTATATATGTCTCGTTGTTCTTATTATTTGACAACTATATGGGTATCAAACTGCTAAACCACAATATTAAAGTTTGGGAGAGGGTGTTGGAGATGAGGATTAGTAGGGGTGTGTCTATCACGGAGAACAAATTTGGATACATGCCGAGGCGTTCGACTACAGAAATCATACATATCATCAGGAGATTGATGGATCAATATAGGGAGAAGGACTTACATTTGGTTTTCATTGACATAGAAAAAGCTCACAACAAAGGCCCTATGGGGATCGTATGGAGATGTTTGGAGGCTAAAGGTGTACCTATGGCGCATTAAGACAATTAAGGACATGTACGATGGAGGCAAGACTGGAGCGAGAACAGTGAGAGGAGACTCGGAGCACTTCCTAGTCGTGATGGGATTGCACCAGGGAACAACTCTTGGCCTGTTTCTGTTTGCATTTGTGATGGATGAATTGACACGACATATCCAAGAAGAGGTGCCATGGTTTATGTGGAGATGACATAGATTTGATTGAAGAGACACGTGACAAAGTTAACGACAGGTTGGAGGTTCGGAGGCAAACCTTGGAGTCAAAGGTTCAAATTGAGCAGGACTAAGACAAAATACTTGGAATGCAAGTTTAGTAATGTAACTCATGTGGCTGATGTGGAAGTAAGGATTGATACTCAAGTCATCTCCAAGAAAAAAAGTTTTGAATAATCCAAGAAAATTGGGAGATTGATGATGATATTACTTGTCGTATTGGAACGGGGTGGATAAAATGAAAGTTCGCATCCGGCGTCTTGTGTGATAAGTATGTGCCACCAAGCCTTACAGGTAAGTTTTATAAAGTAGTGGTCAGACAATCTGTGTTGTATGAGACGGAGTGTTGGCTGGTTAAAAACTCACACGTCCAAAAGATGAGAGTAGTTGAAATGATGTTGTGATGAATGTGTGGATATATTAAGAGAAATAGGATTAGGAACACAGTTATCCAGGATAAGGTGGGAATGACTTCCGTGGTGGACAAGACGAGGGAGACGAAACTGAGACAATTTGGGCATGTGAAGAGAAGATGCACAGATGCTCTATTGAGCAGGTGTGAGAGGTTGGCTAGTGGGTATTAGAATAGGTAGGGTAAGACTACATGCACGCCACCCTCCCCAAACCCCACTTGTGATATTACACTGAGTATGTTGTTTTGTTTTAATTATTTTTTCAAATAGTCTATTATATTGTTCTGTAATATGAAATACAATGCTAATACACTGGCTTTTACATGTTTTTTTTTTTTACTTGTGCATTCATTTTCCTGTTTTGTCTTTTTGTAGTGTTCGGTCAATAGTCACTCTGAATCTCCCTAGCTATGGCGGTGGAAGGAATCCATGGGGACGTTTGAAGCCAGAGTACTTGGAGAAGGTATTCCTTTGTGTTAGCTGTGTAGGACTCCAGTGGCTTTGGTGTATAATTAATGAATACCTACTGAAGAATTCTTTTTTCTTCAAAGTAAATTAATCATTTCTGAAACCAACGATAAACTAGGGTTATTTAGTTGGAAATTGCTGAACAGTTCAAATAGAATGTATTAGTTGTTCTGCTTAGGTTGTCAGACAAATATCTTTGTACAAAATTTCAGTTTGCAAAAATTCTGAATTTGGTCCATATTCATAAAAACTGTTTCAGCTTCTAGTCAACTTTATGTTTTAGGTACCACTTACTGTATAGTCTGTAATCAGAGAAAATGATTGAGCTTCTAGTCACTTCAAGTTTTAGGTTCTGCATATTGTGTGGTTCCCCAGTTAGCAACACATGATTTGAGCAAAAAACCCGAATTCCCTAGTGGTATTTTTTCCCAAAGTTTTGCAACTTGTAATTTTTAAACCTAACAAAGTTTAATTGATGTGTATGTGCAGTTTATCACATATTCTCAATTTTTCAAACTTTATCAGTACCTAGAATATGGTCGTAATAAACTTCAGGATAACGATAGGAAGTTGTAGCCACTTCACATCTGATCGGAAGATGAAAAGCTAACTTAGAACATTTTATCAACTGTTATACATCATCAAAAGTAACAATGAATTCTTTTTGTTTTCCTATGAAATTGTAGAGGGGTTTTGTGGAAGCCCATGCAGATGATGGTTGCATTGAAGTTTTCGGCCTGAAACAAGGATGGCATGCCTCTATGGTTATGGTTGAGCTCATTTCTGCAAAACACATTGCCCAGGTATTTATCAAGATCTGGTAAAAAAAAACAAGTGCAGCTTAGAGGCAATAAATTTGGATGTGTCCGTGTTAATCACTGATGTGTGTCCTCTCTATTTCATTTTGATCATGGTAATCATAACCTTGAAAAAAAGATCATGGTAATCATTACGTGCATTGCTTCATAGACTTTCCAACGAAAGACAAAGCGGGGAAGGGTTATCTACTATATCACAGGAAATTCCTCTTGCTGTACTAACTCCAGCTAAGTTTCTCCATCGTTTGTCTAAGGTTAGGCCCTTGCATCGGGCAAGGACATCTACAGACACCTGATAATGGTCTTTCAGGCATTTGAATGATGCTGTCCTTTTTTATTAGGGTTGTAAACCAGTTGTCCTCATTTTGGACAATAAATTGTTAATACATCCTAATGCGAGCCCCTCCAAAAGTGGTACTAGAATTGAAAGAGAGTAGCTTTGCTGGAGCATGTCTGGTTCTATGTTATATGGACTTTGAGGAAGTACATCACTAGAACACATCCAACACAGATACTTCCAGTTTTAATAGGTAGTGTCTTGAAGGATTTATATGCAATAGTGGAACTGCATTTTCGGAGGATAAAATAGAGCTTTGTGAACATAAATTTGGCTTGCATGGATATTCATCTTTTTTTTTAAAGGAAATCTCAAAGAAAATGGAGGAGAACCATTCACCAACATGAGGTTGTAATAGGGAATGTGGACATGCTTTATAAAGAGATACAACAAAACTATAGTTAACATGTGTGGATTTGTTCTCTCTCTTGCGTGTGTGCAGAATGTCATATGCTTATATTATATGCGTATTTCTCATCTTTTTGGTGGGATCACATTTGTTCTTAATGAGATTGTTCTAGCTATTCCTAGGTGGACTTGATGGACATTGTTGAATGAGGTTTAATTGAATACTTCTTTTGCTACTTTGTAGGCTTCAGCTATTAGATTTGAGTTGCGTGCAGGAGAGTGGAATGAAGCTTATATGCAGATGGACGGTGAGCCATGGAAACAACCAATTAGCAAGGAATATTCAACCTTCATTGAAATTAAGAGAGTACCATTTCAGTCTCTCATGGTTAACGGAAAGAGAATTTGATCGTTCTTCTCTTGCTCCAGATCTTCTTACAATAGTAGTTACCTATGTTTGTGTAAAGCATTTCAACATCCCAGAATAGCTGTTGCTTGTTGGCACGTACATACATTATGTGTTCTATAATTAAATGCATGGGCATATTATCTGATTTATGAGTAGATTATGCACAAAAATGAGTTGCATAAACATTATAGTGTTGATTTTACCATGATATTGAAATGATTATTTTTTCCCCAAACAACACATACTAATCATGAATTCATTTTTCATGATTCGGAAATGCCAAAAACAAATGAAGTTTGTCTTGGTGAGTATTGGTCACTTGGTTGTTTCCGGATCAAATTTCAGACCAATCATGGATCAACATGTATTAACACACACAAAAAACATTCATAATCATGAATTTGTGTTTCATGGCCTTGAATCGCTTGTGAGAATTGTTCACGAATTGTAAAATCTGATGTATAATCTATTTTGATAGATCACTTGTTTTTACTAATTCCCTTTGTTTTACTCATGTGAGATGTATGATTGATAAATTACATAATTAAATAAGATATTGTGAAAAGCTATTTTTAGAAAGCCAAATAAATAATTTAGTTGTAGAGTATAATGAGAATAATTTAAATTATATGATGAGGTGTGACATAAATATTAATATAGCGAAAAAAGAGGAGACTAATTCCCTATTGACCATGAACATGATTTCTTCTTCTCTATTATCTAATCTCTTCCTTTCCTCCTCGAATGAGGAAGAAGGGAAGGAAGAATATAATTTGAGAGAGAGGAATTAAGGTGGTGCGGGGCGGGGACGAGGGATGTTGAAATGGGTTCACACATGATGGAACCAGATGACTTAGCAACATATGCTAAAATATTTAGACATGGACAAAATGATTCATCAATTTGCATGTCAATTGGCAAGATTCAATCCAGAGGTTCCATCTTAATCCATAACAACGCTAACCCATTAGATTACTCTGTTCCTCTCTTACTCGCTCAGCTCTCCTTGGCTTCCCTCTTCATTCTTTTCACTTCTACCCTCTTCAAACCCCTAGGTCAACCGTCTAATGTCATTCAAATTTTTGTAAGTCATTGTCAATCAATGCATGCATGTATATATATCTTCATTTTTTTTCGTTGTAAATGTAATTAATTAATCGAAAAATGATGCATGTATGCAGGGTGGCTTACTACTAAGTCCGTCCTTTCTAGGACGAATTGATGGATTCATACCGCTTTTCTATCCTTATAGAAGTCTGGTAGTCATCGATGCTGTTGCTTTATTTGGTTATATGTTCTTTTTCTTCTTGATTGGAGTGCAGATAGATCCTTGGATCCTCAAAAGAGTTGAGAAGAAAGAGTTCATCATTGGCGTATCAACTGTAGCAACTGCTCTTGTGCTAAGCATCAGCACCTCTTTTATTCTGATCACATGTCATATACATATTGATCCATTAGTATCTGACTCACTACCAGTAGTAGCCACCATGTCTTCTGTACTCGGATTCCCAGTCATCGCTCACTATCTCACCGAGCTTAGGATGGTCAATTCTGATTTTGGAAGGATGGCACTCTCTTGTTCCCTTGTGAGCAATATGTTTGGGTTCTTAATCATAGCAATCACCAGCCTCTCGAGTCAACCCTCTGTCAAGAAATTCATGTTTCTGCAAAGCATTACTTCTGGTATTGGCTTTACCATGTTTATATTTCTTGTTGTGAGACCTCTTATCATATGGAGCACGCGAAGAAGTCCTCCAGGAGAACCATTAAAGCAAAGTTTCATTTGTATGGTATTTATTGGGGTCTTGCTCTCTGGATTTTGCAGCAAGGCTTTTGGCCTAAACCTCTTCTATGGGCCACTAGTTTACGGTCTAGCTATACCTGCTGGACCACCACTAGGCTCTGCCTTCGTCGAGAAGCTTCAATTCATTGTTTCATGGCTCTTTATGCCCATCTACTTTGTCAAAACCGGTTTAGTTACTGACATATTTTCTGTCAAACTGAAGAATTATTTGGTTCTGCAATCGATTATTCTCGTTGCTTGTTTGGGGAAATTCCTTGGAGCACTTATCTCTTCAATCTACAACCAAGTGTCCCTCCGAGATGCAATCTCAATTGGCCTCGTATCCAATGTTCAAGGTGTTCTAGAGCTAGGCATGTTTAAAATGATGAAGCAAAATGAGGTAATTAATTAATCAATCTGTTTACCTCATTCTCTTTACTCGTTCGCTAGACATGCTGCTCATGATCATTTCCATGGAACGTACAGGCAATAGCGGATGAAGCTTTTATTGTGTTGTGCATATCCCTGTTAATTGCAACTGCAATCGTGACACCGATACTGAAGTCTCTGTATGATCCACATAAAAGATATGCAGCACACAAGAACAGGAATATCCAGCATATGAAGCCTCACTCTGAGCTTCGGGTGCTTGCATGTATACATGATCAAGAAAATGTTCCTTCCACAATAAACTTGTTGGAAGCACTTCACCCGTCAAACCAAAGCCATATGGATATCGCGATGCTCCATTTAATAGAGATGGCTGGTCGTGCACATCCTCTTCTCATAAACCACAAACTCCCATTAATGATGAAGCACACAAACGAGGCGTCTGCTTCAAAAAGAATCATCAATGCTTTTAAAGTGTTTGAGAAGAACTTCTGTGAGACAGTAACCATGCATCCCTTTACAGCTATATCTCCTTATGTAATGATGCATGATGAAGTTTGCACAATGGCGCTTGAAAGGAGGGCATCTCTCGTAATGATTCCTTTCCACAAGAGGTTAACAATTAGTACTTCTTCTTCCATGAATCAGAAGAGGGCATCGAAGATAGGGATTAAGACTATGAATGACAAGATCCTGCAGACAACACCTTGTTCGGTTGCAATAATTGTAGACCGGTCACTTGTCAACACATCAAGGCCTGTACTAGACTCGTGGTCATTGTACCGTGTTGGTGTATTTTTCTTGGGAGGACCAGATGATAGGGAAGCACTAGCTCTGGGAGAGCGAATGGCTGGTAAACAAAACATTAGCCTCACAATAGTGCGGTTAGTACTCCTTCAGGATTGTGGTAATTACAACAATAACAACACAAGTAGTAGTGATTATGAGACGATACAGAAGATGATGGACAATGAAATGCTAAGTGAAGCAAGGAGCGATATGGCAGGAAATTATCGTGTCAAGTATGTGGAGAAGATGATAAGAGATGGAACAGGTACAGCTGCTGTTATGCGATCCATGGAAGACGAATACGAACTAATCATTGTTGGGAGACGTCATGACTCCCAATCTCCTCTATTACTTGGTCTGTCTGATTGGGTTGAAGAGTCTGAATTAGGCCCTGTAGGAGACATGTTTGCTTTAGCAGATTCACAAAGTAATTCCACAATATTAGTAGTGCAACAACACAATGGAGGATGATATATATATGTGTCCAACAACATCAACATTACAATTTATTAGTACATGAGGAAGAGTACTGTATGTACATAATACATCAATTTTGTATTCTTTTAAGATATATACAGTGTTGTCTGTACAATAAAGGAACAAATCATGCCATAAATTAGTAATCTTCTCCTGTCACTGATCTCACATTACTTTTGTTGTTATGTAATCAACCAAAATACAAAACTAATAGTTAGGAAATTAAGGTTTCGCCATAAACTCCCACACATATGTAGTTTTTTTTTTTTTTTGGTAGACAAGTGTTTTGGGTTAACATGAGTGATGATTAGTGACCTATGTATATACATATATTAGTGTGAGATATTTTGCTTTATCATGCGGTTGTAATTCTCACACTATATATATTGGATACCCTCTGCAATGAAGTAGAGAGACAACAAAATTCTCACACTTGCATGTGAATGTGATGGCGTATTTCTATTAGCCACGGTTCGAGGTCCAGGCGCATCTCTACTAGCCGCGGTTTGAGTGTGCGGACACACTTCTATTAATCGGGTTTGAGTCCTGACGACTTGGTTCTATTGGGGTGCCTTCAGCATAATTCGAGTCAAGGATCGAGCATTTCAGTTCTGGGTTATATGTAGTCTTAGCTAGATATCATTAGTTTTTCTGTGTACTCGTTGAACTTATAGGAGTCCGTTTGGGTTATTTACCTTTCAATTGCGCACGAATGTACTTTCTAGGCTTTTGGGAGTCTAGTTAGGTTATAGTTAGCTGATTTATTTCTGTCTCAGCTTCGTATTAGATTACTGATGGCGCATGGTTAGGCTTATCATTATTGCTCCTTTCTTCTGACTCTTAGTAACCGCTTTACTTCTCACTTTGCATTGTGTATTTACTTTTCAAGCTCTGCTATGTACCCTGTTGTTTTGGTTTGGTACTCATGCTCAGCCGATAACGTTGATTTGTGTTTTGCAGTAAGGACATTCGGAGATTGAGGGTGAGCTGATGACATCATAGTTTGACTCATCTCCATTTGTATATGATTTTGGCTAGTCTATGTATTCGAGACGTCTATACTTATTTTGCTTATTTTTGAACTGGTACTCGTTTTAGTAGCATTGTACCATTGTCTACATTGGATCTTGTATGATTATATATATTTATGTAATTTCTTCTCTTCCACTGTTATTTCCTTGTGTTGTTGTTTAATTCCATTGAAATTTGGATTACTGTCCATTGGGCCCATTACTTGTCATTTCGAACTATGGGTTGACTTACCTACCGGTAAGTGTTGGTAAATGTCATAATGACTCGAGTCTTTGGATCGTGACACATTAGTTAAATATCAATGTTTTAGGAAGGGAGAGCCATTTTGGCTTGAACTTCACTCTAGTTATAGTATTTCTCACTCTAGTACATGATGTAAGCTACAGTTTTGACCTCTACTTTATTAATAGAAAATGCCAATAGGACTGTCCTATTGGTATATTTATCTTTTTCTTAGGAAAAAAAAAATGCTGAGGCGCCAAGTCCACCTGTCTCAAACAACCTGAACCAATGGTCTCAATTTATCTGGTTACTATAGGGTGTTTGTACCTGTCAATAGCAGCCTGAACAAACTGGTTGCTTATTGCAAAATTTCTGCTCAACATACTACATGTATAGGCTAACTGTATGCTTATATTAGCGCCTGAATTCCGATTTGAACTATCCAATCCAGAAGGAGGTAATACTGTTATAACTCATGGACAACATCTAAAGCAGCATAATTATTGCTTTGCTTCAAGAAGGATAGCAGAGTACGGCGCAACATCATAAGTTTCACTGATACCAGACACTCCCTCAGTAACAAAATCATCTGGTGATTTCAGATTAGTGTCCACCTGCAATTAAAATTATCAGTTTGTACGAAATTTGAGGTGACTTTTTCAGCTTGAGTACTACTTGAGATAGTAAATATCAAGACAATACCAAAACAAATAGCTATACTGAAACAGACATGCAAATTAACTTCCTTCATTAAATATTGGAACTGATAACAGACTGCACAAAATAAAGTAAAATTGAAGGAAGATCATGTGAAGATAGGTGAAAATGGCTGTCATTTTGTATATTTGGAGGAATGAAACTCTATGAAGCACGGATATCACATTATAGACCATTTATTAGTTTCCTATTTGTTCAAGGTAAAATATGCCTGAAATGCAGTATATGCTGTTTCTTATGTTCTTTATCATGATTTTGTATCTTCTGATGAGAAATATCCTGTTTATCAAATGTACATATTCTTAAAAGGAAATGATCATGTCAAAATTTTCAAACAGTAACACGATAATCATAGTATATTTACCAAGAACCTGAATTTAGGGAGAAGAAAGAATAAGATGGTTAGTCTATTTATTTCTTTTATAAGTGATGTATAATCCACACCCCTTACTGCCACACTAGTTTGGGAATACTGTGAACAAGCAAACCCTTTATTTATTATGATAGCTTCTCGCTGTATTCTTCTGATAACACAATAAGGTGGTTAGTATATTTATTTATTCAGTATTGTTCGGTAAGGCTACGTAGCATATACGCCCATGCCCCTATGCCAGTACTAGTTTGGGAACACTTTGTGAATGGGGTAAGCCCTTTATTTATTATTGTTACAATCACTACTTGATGTATTCTTCTGATGAGAAAACTAACATAAGCAAAACTACAATCTAATATCCAAATGGTAGCTTTGCCCCTAATTTTCAAAATCTTCATATAATTCAAAAACACTATCATACAACTTCCCACATAAGCATAACCGTAGTATCCATATTAACATCATACTGGTACCACAGCCATGACTGCTTAATCTTCACATGCTAGGTATGCTATCTATATATCGCTTGCGTTAACTTTTCACATTTTTTAATGATATTCTACTATAAAGTTATACAGGAAAAAGGAAATGTGTATCCATACTCGACTACGCTATTCACAAACTAAGGAAAAACTTAGATCTAATTCAGACATTCAGTAGCGTGATCACGATGGATAGTTCACATTTTGGAAAGAGCAAGAGTTGTCTCCAATTGGGACAAAATGAATAGGGTGTTCAATGGGAAATACGATTGGAACATGAGGATGTAATATACCACTTTCTGTCTTCGACCTATAATTTCCAAATCAGTAGGTACAAATCCAAAATACAAGAAAGAATAACCAAACATATCAGAGCAGGAGCAAAATTCAGAGGCTATCTCATGTTTTGGATGTATATGCAAAGTGCATTCCTTAACTAATAAGAATAGTGCAAGAAGGTGGGAGCGGAGCTCCTAGGGAGGGGTAATTTTTTATTTATTTTTAAAAAAAATAAAATAATAATAAAAAATAATAAGAATAGCTTACCACTCGGTACCAACTTCTATTTTGTGGTGGTGAAGGTATTGCTGTTTTGATGGAGAAGTGGTGCGCATTAAATGCCAAGTAAATATCTCCTCCATTCCCATCATGGAGCCTACATTGTACAAAAGAGGATCCAACATGCAAATTCACTCATGCGAAAAGAAAAGCTCCTAAATTTTGAAATCGTCACAGTAAATTTTTGGTTGACAAATTAAAATCAGGAACACAGTTGCAACTGAAAAGTAAGGGATAGAAGAAAAACAAGAAAAAAGTCAGTGCAAAAGAAACAAACAGACCATATGAAAACAGCTTTAAAAAGGATCATTCACAGGAATGCCCCTATTTGGGTGGTCTTTAACTTTTTCCACTCAAATTCGTGGCTTTTTAGTATCTTCCCTTCAGCACTTAAGTAAGAAAAACGCAGACAAAAATACCCCTAATAATAAAAATTCGCAAGGCAAAAAATTTTTGCTAGGCACAGGTTATGCCCTATAAGACATAAGTTCATTTTTAGAACATTATACCTTAAGAAGTCCATACACTAAACATACACCATATAGGGCATAACCTGTGCCTTGCGAATTTATTTTGCCTTAGGCATAACTTATGCTTATGCCTATGCCTTGGGGCATAAGTCCAGTAGTATGCCTTCTTAAGGCATAAAGTTCTAAATCTAAACTTATGTCTAGTAAAACATAAAGTTTTAAAATTGTACTTATGCCTTGTATGGCATCATAACTTGTGCCTTGGGATATAAGTTCGGTTTTAGAACATTATGCCTTAAGACGTTCATACACGAACTTATGTCTTGGGGCAAAAGTTCAGTGGTGTGAACTTGTGCCTCATAGGGCATAAGTTCAGTGGTGTGAACTTGTGCCTCATAGGGCATAACCTAAGCCTAACGAATTTTTTTTAAAAAAAATTAAGGGTAAAGTTTGCCTTGCGAATTTGATAACACTGAATTGATACCCTAGGGCAAACATTATCTAAAAAGGTTTTCCTAGCGAAATTAAGTCATAGTTAAGGGTACTTTGGACAACAAATTTTCATTGAATGAGCAATAGGGGAAAAAATTAAAAACCACCCCAAAATAGCAGCAATCTGTACAAAAACTTGCTTAAAAAGAGGACTGATTGTAGTGTGTGAGTGAATTCATGATTTAGAAACAGAGATGATAAGATGGAGATTATTGTCAGTTATTAATAGGGTTTATTCTTACATAAATGCAAGGAATCTACTCTCTTCATTGTACCAGTTGTCCTCGAGCCAGGTGATGTCGTTCTGCAAAGGAATGATTGCTAATCCATCAGAATAGTCGAATTGAGACAGCAGTACGCAGAGCTAGAGAACACTAAGTACTACGATGGAACCCCATCGCCACCAAAAAAAAAACAAAAAACAGAAAAGGGTTAAAAATGTCCTTAACGTAACGTTAGAAATGGCTAAAAAAACTGCCCTCCTCCCATCTATTAGATCAATTTTGTCCTTCTTTCCCCCTATTGGATAAGCAATAGCCATAATGTATTAGAAATGAATCAAAATACTGTTCCACCCATTGGATCAAATTTGTGCTTCTTTCCACCTATTGGGAAAAATCAGAGGCACCAAAGGATTCAAATAGCTAGAAAAAATTCAAACATCTTGAAGAGAACCATCAGTAGTTGAGGGGGCTAACATTGATCAAATCTTCCAAACATATGATAATTGATAAGGGAACGGTGAGTAAATGGACCAGTGGATCATAGATGGGACAACCTAAACTAACTGTATGTCATGTGAAGAAACACCATTTAAGTATGTTTCACAAAGAGGACCCCAAATAGTCTGACCTTTCAACTTAGTTCAGTATCCCCAGGTTATCTTCCACCAGCTCCAACCATGAAACGGAAGGTCTAAATAGACATACTACCGTTTTGATCACATACTCGGGGTCATTACTTTGCAGGGAACTCTTACATTAGCTTTTTCTGTTGCATTAATATTTATAGACAAGGGATACTGCCACAAATGAAACACAGCACATAGCATTCAATTTTCAAAATAAATTACCTCTTAGTAATACAATTGCCAGTAAAGTTAAGCATGACACCAGGTAGACAATAACATTACCTTCTCAATGAAATTTTCTTTTCTAAGAACATTGTGGGACAGTCGAAACTTTATCATCTTGGAGAAGAACCTGAAGTGATCATTCTTCCTTGCTTCCAACTGGATTGACAGAGTTCACTGGGTTACTTGCAGTAGCAGGAATGAAGTACCAGCGATAAGAAAACATAATATCATACTTGTCCCCACTGGAAATTGTTGATGGCGGTATCATGTCCATAACTGTTATTATTTCCATAGCGGGTATGCCCATACTCATCCCCCATAAACATCATTGGTGTTCCCTTATAAACCAAGAAAGTACAAAAATTTAGAAAGGTCAACTTAAGTAACAATATAATAGGGATGGGACATCTAATGTGCATATAACACTTTTAATAAGAAAATTACTGAAGATAGGCATAATCCAGGAAAGATATAAGTAGGTAAATTAGTACCCATAGTATGATAAAATAATCCTTTTTCTGAGGGTTTCAGAAACCAATACTTCAACCAAAATTAGCCAAAACAGACTAAAATCTGAAGTTTGCTATAATATGTCAAAAGTGTGGCCCTAAAATTCCATGGCAGTGTTCTATTTCTTGTTGAACAATGAAGGAGAAATACTGTAGCAAATAACTCAATAGTCGCAAAAAAAAATTATGAGAGAAAAAACAGAATCTGCGAACTAAGGACAAATAGAATTATGAGATCTAGTAGAAAAGCTACCGACTAATTCTCAATATCTGCAAGAAAAGAAACGCATATGCTGTTAACTGAGCAGATGATGCATCACACACCTGAGAAACCATCAGTGCCAAATGAAAATTTTTCATTTGCTGTGAACGCAGTGCGTTAATATTTGCATCTGAAGTTTCACCTGGAAGAAGATACAAGAAGATGATAGCCTTTCAGACTGGATTTGAAACAATACCATCACTTATAAAAGAAATACTTCAGTATGGAAACTGTTTCAGCTAGTAGGTGTGGATTGCAATTAGATTAAAGCTTGGCTGACCTTAGATTCAGAATCTAGTACATTGTGTCTACGAACGGAGGGAAAAAATGATTAATGGATACTGATATGAGTCTGTCAATGAAGTCTGAAGACAATAACACCAAAGTAGATCCAAAAAGGAATATACTACATAAACAAATATTATAGGCAAGCAAAGGCTCAGTATACAAGTGGACAAAGCTAGTTTATTAAAGCCAAAAGGTAATGCTTCGCAGTCATGGCATTATTATCTAGTTGGAAGGATTGAATTCATCATTTGTTCATATTATATCATTCTATAGTCTATACTGCTTGTTTTGAGCCTGCACTCTCTTTTCGTGGCTGGTATGTCCAGAGCAAATACATCATATTCATGCTCACACTTCTGTTTTTGCCACATCCCTGCAGCTACAACAATCCATGATGTCTTTTTCCTGATTTAAATCATTAGAAGAAAGTGTTGGAATACTAATGTATATAGTGTCTCACATGGAAAAGCATTATTATGTAATATGTAGTGTGTAGAATATAATTATAAATAGGGCTGTGTAGTTATGTACATACACATCTTAATAATATTTTTCAGTACCTTTAGTTCTCACATGATATCCGAGCAACAGTGAGAAACATCTAGGGCAAAAAGTCAGTTGCTGTGGTTTCTGCCTGGTGACTGTTCAGATCTGATTTACATCATCCCTCTTTCGGTGAGTCATGAGTGTTATGTGAAAACCAACATTACCATCGGACTCGGCATGCCCCGGCGATATTAGGCAGATGAAGTTTCACGCGTTGATAAAAACTAGGCTTCCAGCGTGCACGTGGTTAACGTGATGGGGCATGTTTGGTATTCCGGCCAACTTCTGACAATTTTTCTTCTGTCGTGTTCGACAGATAATTCTGAGGCTATCCATTTAGATATCTTCTCATTCCGTCCACCAGAATATACCGGCAACCAGCTTCAATTCCAGAGAATTCTTTGTTTTACCGGTGACATCTTCCATTTCTTCTTGCACTCAGGAGTTTGTTTGGAGTCAACAGTAGACCAGTTCAATTTCCAGGGAAATTTATCAAGAAAATCTGATTGTATTTTCTGAAATATACCCTCTGGTTCAATTTTATTTTATTTTTTTGCTAATACTTGGCTAGAACTCTCTTCAACCAACCATGCCTCTCGAACTTGATGATTTTAGTTCCAAAAATATGAGTAGCAAATTCAAATATTATACTTTGGAACCCTTAATGTAAATTACAAATTGTTTAGCTTGAGCTTCATCAGTTAAATTGTGGTGCAAGGGTCAAAGTGTTCAAGATCACTTAACCAAAAGGGTTGAAAAGGCCCGAGCACAGTGGGAGAAGATTGACGCTCAGATACCCTGTCTCGTATTGCGATCTATCGATACCATATTGTTGCTCTTGTTTCGTCCATTCCAGATATGTTATTCAGTTTGGAAAAAGACACTTTATAAACTGATGACATATCTCGTTTTTATGATATGATATTGTGGAATAAGATAGTTGAATAATTTCATTCATATCTTTCTATGTCATATATGTACATGGCTTTATATGCATAGGAGATTGTGGAACAGAATCACCTACATCTCATGAAATCTGGGATTGTACAGAATCATATGTTTTATTTAGTTTGGAAAAAGACACTTTATAAACTAATGACATATCTCGTTTTTATGATATGATATTGTTGAATAATTTCATTCTTATCTTTCTATGTCGTATACATGGCTTTACATGCATAACGGATTGTGGAACAGAATCACCTAAATCCCATGAGATCTGGGATTATACAGAATCAAATATTTTACATAAGGAGAAAGAATCATAAATATGATATTCTAGACTACAACAATTATCCTAAGATCTTAAGAGGATTTCGTATGATTTCGTATCGCTTGTCCTTTATTGCATCCCTATGTCTACAAGTGAGCACTTTCTCATCCAGGATGGGGACAAGCTATGATCGATAAGATGTCTGATTTACATGTGAGTGGTACTTGAAAGCTTGTTCCTCTTCCTTTAGGTATATCTATTGTTGGTTGTCATTGAGTTTATTCAGTCAAAGTTTGTCCAAATGGCCTAGTTGATCGACTTAAGACTAGCCTTGGTGTCCTCTGTTGACCCCTTTATTCGATGGACATTAGAAATGTTTTTCACCTCCGCAACCTTGAGGCTGGAGTTTATAAAGAGCAACCACCTAGTTTTGATGCTTAGTGGGGGTCTAGTAGCATTGTATGTCGATTGTGCCGATCACTATGATCTGAAACAGTCTCCTTGAGCTTAGTTGGAAAATTTAGCACAATACTTAAAGAGTTTGGCATGACTCGTAGTGAAGATGATCACTCTGTTTTTAATTTGCATGCTACTCTAAATTTGTGTATTTATTTGGTGGCTTAAATTGACATCATTATCGCCAACAATGATAAAGATGGTATCACTAATTTGAAGCAACATTTGTTTCAACACTTCCAAATTAAAGACCTCAGCAAACTGAAGAATATTTTAGGTATTAAGGTCACTTAGTCCAGATAAGACATTGTTGTTTTACAAAAAAGTATTCCTAAAACATTCTTGAGACAAGAATTACGAGATGTAAACCCATTGACACTTTAATGAATCCGACAACTAAACTCCTACCAGGCCAGTGGGAACCACTCAGTGATCCGGGAAGATTAGACGGTTGGTTGGTAAGTTGAATTATTTCACAGTGGCTAAACTTGACATGTTTTTTCTGTGAGTGTTGTAAGTCAATTTATGTAATGGATCCCGGTGATAGTCTTTGTGATGCATTTGTCTGCATTCTGCAATATATAGTCAACTCCAGGCAAAGGACTACCCTTCAAGGATTAAAGTCATGAGCAACCAGTTGGTATAGAGTCGTTGATTGGGTAGAGTCATCTTTTAATTGACGTTCTATGTCTGAATAAAGGGTTTAGTAGGAGGTAATTTGGTGTCCTAGAAGTGGAAGAGTAAGAAACATAATGTGGTTGCTCGATCTAATGTAGGAGCAGAATATCAAGCAATGGTTGTAGCAACTTGTGAGCTAGTTTGGATCAAAGACTTGCTCAAAGAATTAAAATGTGGAAAAATCAGTTAGCTAGGACTTGTGTGTGATAATCAAGCAACCCTTCAGATCAGGTCAACTGTGGTATTTCAAGGGAGGAGTGAGCACATTAAGATTGATTGTCTCTTTATCAGAGAAAAAAAATACTCTTAAGAGAGTGTTACAAAATTTGTGAATTCAAATTGATCAACTTGTAGATATTTTCACCAAGTCACTCATTGATCCTCATATTAATTACACTTATAACAAGTACGGTACATATGAATTATATGCACCAGCTTGAGGGGGAGGATGGAATATTAATGTATATAGTTTCCCCCATGGAAAAGGATTATTATGTATTTGTAGAATATAATTACAAATAGGACTTAGTGTAATAATGTAGATAAGCTTCTGAATAATATTTTCCAGTATCTTTACTTCTAGAACACATGAAGAAAAAGTGGAAGCCAAGCTACACCAAATGATATCTCATTGCAATGTAATTTATTAGTTTCCAAACACTAGACTTCAAATTGACTATACCTTTAGTGTGTTTTGTCTCCACTGAGCAACAGGTACCAGGTACCAGGTAACTCTGTCCACACTGGCTAGGACAGATGGGAAGAATCATCTACTGTTCTTTGTCTCCACTGAGTTTTGAACCTGAGACCTCAGGGTTCTCAACCATTTCATTAACCATTAGGTCACACCCTTGGGTGCTACTATACAGACCTTTACTATTTAACACTATACAGTAGCCCACGAGTTTGAGATTAGAAATAACACATAATTGGTAGTGACAACATGTTAAACAAAAGGAAGAGAAAACAAAACATGTAGGGCTTAATAGCTTGAGGACATAACAAACTTTGCATTCTCAGAACCTATCCTTAGAAGAAAATTATTGCTAAAAGTTTTGGACTCTGGAATAACATATGCTTCCTTAAGTAAAGAGAGAACAAATTAATCTTTGTTAAAGTACCAAGCATGATAAACGAAATAAATAGCCTGTTATGCAAGCAAGAATGTGAAGGGACAACAAAAGTTTTAGTTTATACGAAGGAAATCAGGAAGTATGAAAGGAAAAAATAAATAAGTGGGATCAAAACCTTATCTTTACCTTCAATTCCACAATTCCAACTGAAGTTGTCATTGCATCCATCATTGCCACCTTCACCGTTCGCATCATTGTGCTGTAATTTTCACCATCCGAATCCAGATGATGTACAAGTTTCATGTTTCAAACAATAAAGAGCATTAAACTTAACTTATACCTTATTATTGTATGAAACAAGGTCATACAAGGTAAAGCCATCATGGGCAATCACGAAGTTGACACTGTGGTACGGCTTTCGCTTGTTCACCTATGAAAAAGTAAAAAAAAATATATATATGAGCTCAGGTGAAATTGAGGCAGCATAAAAAGAATTCAATGTTATTTGGCATAGAACACTGCTTATGTTTCAAGTTTTTGGATGAAAAATCAATTGATTTACACAGAAGACATACCTAGTAAAGATTAGAAAATATTGAGAGAAATCATAAAACACAAGGATGAGAGAGAAAAGATGGAAGGAGTAAGCAGATACATGTAGACATCCCAAGAAAGGGAGGAGGAGAGGTAGTGTGTATGAAGTGAGTGGGATGTCAAGTGAAGAAAAAAAGTGATTTGTGAGTAAAAGAAAGGAGAAGTCCAAGAGGTAGACAGAGAGGTAAGAGGATGAAAAAAAAAAGAGTTCGACTGAGAAAGACTCTTATTTACTTCCTAACTCATTAACTCTTTTTTATTTTAGTTTTTGTGATACTTTTGTGCAGAAAAGTGGTAAAGTACAGTGCCTTGACTACAAAGTTTAATGAAAAGAACTTAAAACTTGATTCGAGATTATAGATTTGAGTAAATAACACAAATTCGAAACTAGAACCTCTGAATACAATTGATCTTTTATTTCATAAATAGGAAGTTTTATCTACTTACTTCAGGTAAAAGATAGAATATGTTCTTAAATAAACATGGTTAGAATCAGCAAGATTTCTTTTACTATGGAAGGAAAGGATAAATAGAAACTCGGTATTCCAAATGACATCAGGTTAAATGAGATGGTAATAAATAAAAACAAACTGTGTAATGATACATTATGTGATAGCACTAAGAGTTGCATGTAAAATGGCATGATCATGTTAATAAAGTGCGGACGAAAATTAAAAATGAACTGACACATAAATTCTACTTTTAACTCAATAGACAAAAAGGATCATATAGAATCTAACCATATGCATTGACACAGATCAGATGTCTTGCTAAACCTATCTAATCAAATAGGAGTCTACTCGTGAAGCAACTTGCTACCACATAGAACTGAAGGTTTCTCAAATATAATGAGTTAAGCAAAAGAAGAAATGGTACTAAAGAGGCAGAGCAAACGGAACAGTGTTGTGAATATTCTCTAGTTGTCAATGCATAATTCTGGAAGCTGTAGCTCTTACTCTGTACAGATCCGCTGAACCTGCGATACGGGTTGCAAAATTTCCTTTCATGCCAGCATCGCCCTGTTCAATCATTTCAGGATGAGATATATTGAAGGAAATTCTCAAGACAAACATTATAAAAAAAATCCTATTACAGAACCAAAAAGCTGAAACAGCTGAATGATGTATGGAAACAATACATCATTCAGGATAATTAGTCTCTTGTTTTAGCTTGTTACTACCTTTTTGGAGGTCTCCAGCATACCTTAATGCTGAGGAATACAACATTACCAGTTTCAAAAAAAAAAAACATTACACTCTCTCTCCTGTTAATATTGAGATAATCTGATAATATCTATATTCTCACAACTTCTTGGGGACAACTTCATATAATAAACAAACAAACCTGAGAATTGAATCATAATATATAGAAAATGTTAGTGTTATTTCAAAATTCCAAGAGTTTGATTCAATGATTATGCCAAAGTATAACTTGTAATGTCAAAGTTAGAATATGCTCAATAAAACACTTATATCTTTAAACAGTTAAGATATATGAGGAGTCACATTACATGAAAAAAGAAAGCCTTAATTTTAAGAGGAAAGTGGCAAATCCAATTATCCTTACACTTTTAAGGATGACAACATTTCAATTGGAAGATATCAATTACTAGTGCCTGGAATTTCCAATTCATATTCTAATATACATCTCTGGAAATTCCACAATTGTCCCAGACTATGCATATGTATGTATTTGTCAAGTGCCTGAGGATTAATGTGTAACTGTACCAAATGTAGTTTTAGCAGCTGCTTTCTTCGGGTAAGGGGCACAGTAGGATGGCCCAAACAGTGTGAATTGGTATAATTGTAAAATCCTGTATGGTTCTCAATAGTTGAAAATGGAAAAAAAGATACATACACAAAAGAAATTAAAGTTCCGACTTAACAATGAAAAATGAACAGGGCCTAAATAAAAGATGATGTCTCCAGTAGAGTGAATTTTAGCTTCATAACTAGAAGTCCACCATTTTATGTTAAAATCATGAATATATGAAATTTAAAACTTCTCATATCAGGAGAAAACATTTAGTCCCTTTTCTGTTGCTTTCAGATGTACTTGACTGGTTAGATAATGGAAAAGTTTGTACTGACAAACTTAAATGTAATGAAATTTCAATTCAGATTCTCTCCTATTGGTGTCACCTTTATAAATCTCCTAATGTCATCGCGGTACTTCCCGTTCCACTCAGCCCACCTGCAATTGTTTATCAAGATAAGTGACATGCTATGAAACTTCACGATAAAAAAGGAATTTCAATTAAAGCTTTTAGAGATACATATTGAATATTTTGAAATTTTAGGCGATTTTTGAGTTGCTAATCTATACTATTAGATATGTTAATATCCTAATATTTAGGATTTTAAAATTAATTAACGTTCTAACTATTAGATCTTTCATTATTTGTAAAATGTAAAAACTCCTAATATTTAGTATTTGAAATTGACTAAAATTTTGCTTCTTAAATCTTTACTTATTTAAACTAATATTTAAGTCCTAACATTTAAGGCTTTCAAATCAATTACAATTTTTTTAACTTATAGCAATCCTTTCTTATGAAACCAATTCATTATCCATCACAATTTTTCAACTCACGGTACGAGAAAATAAATTAAAGAGCGTAACTTCATTTTGCATTAATAGTTTCAATTCCTCCTCCTCCTCCTTTTTTTTAATTGTATAATTAAAAAAAGAAAAGAAAATATAGAAACACCACATACTTTAAGTTGTTTCAATTAACCGAGTGTTCTTGTTATTCACTCTCTTTAGTTAAATTAAATTACTATTTCTTCCATTTCATTATGTGATGTTATTCACTCTCTTTAGTTAAATTAAATGACTATTTATTCCATTTCAATTTATGTTAACGTGCTTGACTAGACACATCGATTAAGAGAAAAAGAAAAAATTTTGAGCTGAAATTATTTCGTAAAGGATAAAATGAAAAGTTTAAAATTAAGTTATTACCAAATATTTTAAAGTATGAAGCTCAATAGAAAAATATTGTTCACCTTTTTTTAACCTTTTAAAATAGACTTCACACTTGACAAAATAGTTATTTAATTATTTTTCTAATATTTAGTGTTTTAAAATTAACTAAATTTTATGTACTAAATCCTTATTTGAAATATATAAAAAAATTTAAAATTTTAGGATACCTATCCAGAAGTTTTCACAACTCAATCATAGATGATAGAATCATCAAAGATTTGACTTTTTTGAACTCTACCTGAAACTTAGTAGAGGCCCGGGAAATTTTAGAAATTTAAAAGCGATTAAGATTTTACCTTGTAAGAAGTAATTACACATTGAATAAAATTGTACGTATAATGCAAAGCAACCTTATATTTAGGACTTCTGAAAATATCTTTTTAATCATGAGAAAACAAAAAAAAATCAAATATATCATATTTATGTGATTGCCTTTTTTCCAAATTTTGTTTTAAGTTTTAAGTTTTGATTGCCTTTTCCCAATTTTTGTTTTAAGTTTTAATTTTTAATTCTTACTCTTTTTTTTTTTCAGGGTAAAACCCCCGTTCCTATGCAATAGCTCGCAAACCACACAGGAGAGGTAACCCGCACTAGGCAAGCCTGGTGCGACGAGCTCGACCCAGAAGGCAAACCCCTTAATTTTTACTTTTTACTTTTTGCTATTACAATAGCAGTAGTAAATTTTGCATATTGAGAATTGTTCAAGAAAATCGAATTTGAATTGTGTCTGGTCTTCATGAACATTAGGTAAAATAATGGGGTCCACAAGTGTTCCAGAAAATCCAAACAAATGCAGGGAAAATAAATGGGACCAATAGGCATAGAAAAGCTTAACTGCAACTTTTTGGCTGACCTAGGTAATAAATAGAATATGGGCTGGTTCTTTTGTCAAAAATTGCAAAATTACATCTATAAAACAATCTTGTACAGTATCTTTACAGTTCCAACAATTCAGAACACCGAAAACATCCTTGAGAGCTGCAAGCAGACATGTTTACGAACAGCAATCTGCTTGTAGCCTCATATTAATAGTATAAAGTAATTTTAGGTCTCCAACAAGGTCACTGACTAAATTTTCACATTCACATTAGATGATTTTCCATCCCTTTTCAACTACAGGATAAACTAATAAGAGATAAATCCAGTACAATGTCTTTTAGTGATCTAATTTACAAAATAGCCAGCAAATAGAGTACGCCGATTACCCCCCAAACCGTACAAGATAGTTGCCTCCTATCATACGGCTTATAGGTTTTGTAGTAAAAATATACATATTGTTACATAAATATACATATAATATATGTGTCTATGTTTTGTTTATTTTGACTAGCGCCCGTGATTAATTTCTGCCATGTGCTAAAAATGAAAAAACCCCAACTAATAATATATAAGAAAGTTCTTTTAGATATTACCGGTCCCAGTTTGGAAACTTTCCAACAAGATATAGGCCTCCACAATCCCATGGCTCAGCAATAATTTTGCACCTCGACAGTACACTATCTTTGGCAATGGCCTGCAAGTATGTAGCATCTTGTTCACTCTCAAGCGTGAATGCATCATGTAATCCTTTTCAACATTCTCTGAATTTACGGAGTCATCTTTTTCTTAAGCACGTGAAAGTTGGAGTTGAGCATATTTATAATGAATTTTTTAGTGACATGGAAAATCAAACAAACAAGAAAAAAGAAGATAAAACAAGAAGGGAAATAATCCTAGATGATGATAGATAGGGCTTCAGGTGAACATGAAAATTATGAATGGCAATGGAATAATAGTCACTTCACTATTAACTTGCTTTCCATCACACAATTTCTTTTTTGATGCACCATTAAGAAAAGGCATATAAATGCTTCACCTTAACAAGGGGGGGAGCATTAATGGGCGTACCATCTGTCCCTCTGCAAAGAACACTAGCAAGATCAAAGCGAAATCCATCGACATGATACTCGGTGACCCTTTAGTTGCTCCAACAAAAAGTAGAAGAGAATACCAAATGGAGAAAAAAAAAAGTTAGTCAAATAACAAACAAGTCATCCAGGATAAATCATTCTGCCAGTAATAACTTCAATTAGGTAGATGCACCGCAGTTATTAACAAGCATATGGAAAGACCATTGGAAATAGAGGACGAAAAGAGAAGGATAATCAGACTGGAAAAACTAATCCAGTCGACTGATCAAATCCACTAGGGGCAAGCCAACATAGTTAATTTTATGAACATATCAGCATTCCAAGAAAATTCTAAGCATTCAAAGATGAAGTATATATTCTAACCATATCAACTGACCAACTATGTGACCGAGTAAAAGGTCGGTTAAGGGCTCAAGGCTATGTCATAACAGATCTAGATTCTTGCCTCAGATAGGCTTCCAGATCATAAATGTATTATTACATAACTTAAAATAGATATATGGTATAGAAGAGAAACAAACTAATTATAGAAATATGTCTATCTATTTACTTTTTTCATCAACAAAAAAAAAAAAAGAACTGATTGATTATAGTTCACTAGCAACTATGTATTTCAAACGGGCATTGGACAATCCCCGTGGAACCTATCAGGCTATCACTAAAAGACCCTAGAGGGGAATAAGACAAAAAGGAGAGTAAAGATGTCTGTCACACACTTTATGGACATTGAACAAGTACGGAGCATAGTGAAATTAATTACTTTTTTGTGTTGTGCAAACAAATGAAGACAACAACCGCATCCATAAATGGGTTCCCTTGTCATCAAAAAAACAACCGCATCCATTCAGGAAAAGCTTAGTTTAGTTCTGACTAAAATAACGGTATATTGATATCAATCAGTGAGTAATTACTAATTAGCAAGTAAAATATAAATAACTTCAAAGAAGACAACCAAAAAGTGTGGGGAAATGGAAGTACCAGTGCCTTAAGCTTTCAAGTATAAGTTCCATGACTATAGGATGGTTGCAGTTAAAAGTATTTCCTGCCAAGACCAAAGAATTGCATCTCAGAGCTCTTACCAAAGACCAAATGAAGATGACAACTTTTTAAGCAAAAGAAAGAAAAGCAAATATGCAAGTCTATGCATTAAAACTTCAAACACAATTATAAATCTTGAGGTCTCACAGACCAACTGACAAGCATGAAGTAAAATGGACATTAGTAATTAGACCTTTGCCCCTTTTTCCTCCAAGGTTCAACACCATAACATTCCTTCTGCAATAAAGAAACGGGCCTCACCACCATGTGAAAATATTTCAAGATACGTCGATCTATAATCAAGCAACTACATCCTTTCTGGAACATCATAAAAATAAGTAAATAACTGCCCTATTACATTGCCAATTATTAGTACCAGTTGAAGTAAGTGAATAAAAACCAATCTGTAAAGAGTTCATTTGGAATGATGAACAAATTCTTTCTAACCATTATATGAACGTCAAATACTCTTAAACTTAGAAAGTGTTAAATTGAGCTAAATCTTAGATACACCCTGATTTGAATTGAGAAGGGTTAAAAGAATAATGAAATAAACCTAGTTGAGACGGGTAGACAACAAGAATGGTAAAAGAAAGCAAGGATACAGGGTGGATTATTTATGGTGGCATGGGCACAGCAAAGGAAGATACAGGGTGAAGGAAGGATATAAACAGACAAGTCTTGGGGATAATCAAGACATCAAATGGCCTTGGAAGCAAATTTGGAGAATCAAAGTGCCACAAAAAGTGGCATGCTTCACCTGGCTGCTAGCCAATGAAACAGTTTTGACATTGGACAATGTGGCCAAGAGAGGTATATCTCTATGCAACAGATACTCCTTATGTGGTAAGGATACAGAGACAGGGAGACACCTCTTTCTACACTGCAATTTCACTGACCAATTGTGGCAGATTTTCCTTAATCTCAGAGGCATTTCCTGGAGTATGCCTAGTAAGATTGATGAGGCTCTTTTCAGTTGGCAGGAGGCTGGAGTTGGGGCTACAAACAGAGAAAGATGGAGGATGATCCCTGCTTGTATATGGTGGACTATATGGAGAGAGAGAGAAATGATAGATGCTTTGAAAATAGGAACAACAACCAGCAGGAAGTCAAGCTTAAATGTATTTTGTTGTTTTGTTTTTGGTGTACAAATGTCTACTCCATTGAGACTGAGTCAATCATAGATGTTTTAGGGTCCATCTATATCTTGGTTTAGCTTTGGAAAGACTATAACCCTTTTCTTCTTTTTTGTAAATATGGTTTTTTCAGTACTACCTAAGTACTGACTGAAATACAAATGTTACTAGTATCAAAAAAGAAAGGAAGGATATTCTCTGGAACATGTCTTATTTTGTCAAGGAGCAATATCAACGCAAGAAATACTGATGTGGGTGAAGATCAAAGATGGTGCAAATCCAATTAGCAAGGGAAATAAGGTTTTAATGGTAGTGAACTCACTCTAAGTGAATGTAATAAGTGTACTGAAGCAAATCCAATTTGTAGGCACATTGTAAGAAGTGAAGTGAACTCACTCTAAGTGAATGTAAGAAGTGTTTTGGTACACATACTACACTTCTGCATCTTTTTCTGATGCAGTGCCTAGTACAAGCCACCCTCGCTGATTCCTGATCTCACGAGGCCGTCGCTGCCTGGATCGTAGTGAGCTCTTAGCATTCAGAGACTTGTTGCTTTCTCTCTTTTGTAGTGTCTATATATTTTGTATTTTGTTAGACAGACTGGTTGTTTATAGTCCTATTCCTGTACTTTAGATGCTCTTATATCGGTGACACCAGGTCCGGGGTTTAGTTCCTTGTATATATTTGTCTTTTTTGGTCACTTTCGGGCCCTTATTGTATATTTTGTACCGTTTTGTACATATCTATGTCATGGGCCCTTTCCTATCTTATTATTGCTTCCGCTTTAGTTGATTCTAGTTATATTTATCGCTTGCGGTTTGGATTTAGGCTTGCCTACTGGGGGTTTATGGTAGGCGTCATCTTGATTCAGTTTCGGATCGTGACAACACCTTTGTGTTTGGTGACTATGGATTTATCTTACAACCTTATAAGAACGATTCTTTAAGAGGTAAGATTAATTCTTGAACTTGATATCTTTGGTTTCTATTAAAGTAAATTAAAGAAGTAATTAGTCTCATACTAATTGTTGTCTCTAATTTCTTCGAAATAGCGGTTTAGATCACTTTACGATCTAAGCTTTTGAATTGACTCTATTAGTATCATAATTACTTTTTTAATCTGCTAATTTTAAATACTAAAATCAATTCGGGTTCTTAGCACTTTATTTGAAATTTGAAGATTTTATTCTCGAATTTCACATATCTTTCAATTCATATCCTTAATCTTCGTATTTTTGCTTCCACAATATTTTTGTGTACATTCAAGTAACCCGATTCTTATCACAACCCTTATGGTCTAGGTAGGGATAAGGATTGTGTACACTCTACCCTCCTTAAACCCCACTTTGTGGGACTACACTGGTATGTTGTTGTTGTTGTTCACATTAATGGTTTTGAAGTTAACATAGGGCTTGAACTTTCAATTCCAGTGTTTTTGGAGCCAAAATATCACATCCGAGAAACATGACTGCAAGTTCTATCCAAGTTTTAGCCAAAAAATCTGACATAGGGTATATATCAGACAATACAATCAAAATCTTTTTCGTAAATTTCCCTGGAAACAGATCTGGTACACTGCAGAATCCAAACAAACCCCTGAGTGTAAGAAGAAATCAGAGAAGTTTGTTGAAAAAGAAACAAAACAACTGTAATCAAAATTGTTCGCTGAAAAACATTGCTCTGATGGCCGAAATGAGAAGTTATGTAGATGGGTACCCTCTGAATTAGCCAGCGAAGACCACACAAAAAAATAAAATTAATACCTCGCAAGCGCATGAACTCACGCGCTCATCGCAACCCTAGTTTCTGTCGGTGCATGAGAGCATGTAACGTGTCTGCTGCCGAAAAACTTGACTGGGTTTTGATTGCGGGGGCTCGCCGAATCTTGATGGTAGTGTTGGTTTTCGCACAACACTCACCAAAAGAGGGATGACGCAAGATAGCTGGTACAGTCATTGGAATTAGACGCACGGTGACTGCTTGGCTATATTTTCTTTTCCCAGATGTCTCTCACCGATGCTCCAACACCATGTGAGAAATAAAGGCAAGAAAAAATATTATTGAATTGTATATTCTACATTATTACACTAAGCCTAGTTATTGACACCACATATATACAATCGTATTCCTATTTTAATTCTACCAATTATGTTCAAAAGTTTAATGGATTACGGTTTCATGATATATGAGCTACAAATGATATGATGGTCACACGCATGTGATGATTATGTTCATGCTTCAGCCGAAGGACTTGCATTGGCAATATTAATGATTTAAGTATGTTTTGGGAGGAACCATTAGATAACTCATTGAGTACTTGGACGTACGGGTTCAATGCCCCAGAACCACATGTGTCTGTGTGGATTATCACCAACTTCATGTCTATCCACTAAAGAACAGTGGTATATTTGTATTCTTTTCTAATCTTGTTAATATTCCCTATCCTGCATGTATGGAACTATGTGTGGATGCAGTTCCCAACCGAACAGAGAAAGTGGATCAGTTGTCATAATGTACACTATCCAAGAATAGAGACTGTTAATATTCTATGGGCCACACATGAATTTCAAGAGAGTTTTATGACTGATTTGCTATATGTTTATGACTTGATCAGTTCTAATATTGCATATGAAAAATTTGGATTTCAAAAATGATTGTGAAATGATTTCGCACATGCTTATTATTATTTTGAAAATTTTGATACACTAAGGAATATGATTTTGATATTAAAGTGCACGTTTTCCTAAAATACTTGTCCCAACTTTTAAAGGTAGGTGCATGAAGCTTATTTTACCACTTGATTTCATGACCTGAAATCCATACCATAGCTTAAGCACCACCTACATACATGGTGGCTTCTCGTCATTTTATTCCATTAGCATTACATGTGAGGATATGTATCATCGCTACTGTTAGAATAGGAATAGGAATAGTAAATAATATCCTACTTGGTAAAGGATTGTATTGTAGTGTCGATAAATACGGTCTCTGTGTAATAATGTAAATACAACAATTCAATAATATTCTTTTTCAATATTTCTCACATGGTATTAGAGCTTCTACGATCTTGGTAGAGAATCAAAAAGCTCTCGCTACCAGCGAGCGGCTATTACCCATATGCGCCGCCCGTCTAACCAACTATTATGTTAGCAAAAATTGGTTCACCGTGTATCTTTCCGGTGACTATTTTACCATATCTAATTTGCGTAGCACCGTGCATTTTTTCGGTAACTACTTTCTCATATTTAATTTGTATAGCACCGTGTATTTTTTAGACAAATTTCTCATATCTGATTTGTGTAGCACCGTACATCATTCCAGTGACTACTTTCTCATATCTTATTTGTGTAGCACCGTGCCATCTTTTCGGTGACTACTTTCTCATATCTGATTTGTGTAGCATTGTGCCAGCTTTCTGGTGACTACTTTTTCATATTCGATTTGCGTAACACCATGCCATGTTTCTGGTGACTACTTTCTTATTTGTGTAGGGTCGTATCATCATTCCGACCCTACCCATATAAATTCTCTTTTTCAGTAGGGTCGTGTTGTCAATCCAACCTTACCTATATAATTTCTATTTTCTAGTTGGGTTGTGTCATCATTCCGACCCTACCCATATAATTTTCTTTCTCAGTAGGGTCGTGTCATCATTTCGACTCTATATATAATTTTGTTTCTTAGATTGTGACCACTTTCAGCCATCAAATCTAGTAATCTGGCGCATTAGCATGTTTCGGCCAGTTTTATGGTGACTTTCTTGTTTAAGATCTACTTATCCCTTGATTTTGAGATGATCCATATATTTTATATCAGATTTCGAGCACTTTCTATTTCAGATTTGCTTTTGCAAAAAAAAAAAAATTGATCTCGAGGAAGAAGTCTATATGGAGCAACCACCTAGTTTTGTTGCTCAGGGGAAGTCTGGTAGCCTTGTGTCGATTGTGTAAGTCACTCTTGGTCTGAAACAGTCTTCTCAAGCTTGGCTTGGGAAGTTCAACATTGTAATTCAAAAATTTATCACTCTATGTTTTATCGACATTATGCATCAATTCAGTATTTCATGAGAAGACCACATTGAGATTGACTGACATTATGCATCAAATCCAGTATTTCATGAAAAGACTAAGCACATTGAGATTGATTGTCAATTTTGTGAAGTCGAGTGATCAGCTTGAAGATATCTCACCAAGCCCTTCATCGGTCCTCATATTAATTACATTTGTAACAAGCTAGGTACATATGACTTGTATGCACTAGCTTGAGAAGGAGTGTTAGAATAGGAATAGGTACATACAATCCTACTTAGAAGAGGAATAGGAAGAGGAATAGTAAATAGTATCCTACTTGATAAGGGATTGTATTATAGTGTCTACAAATAGGGTCTCTGTGTAATAATGTAAATACAACAATTCAATAATATTCTTTTCAATATTTCTCACAGCTACATCTATGTAATGTATTCTAAGAAGCTTCATTGACTCACTATGGGTAGGTTAACATGTACTTAATTTATTGTATTTGAGCTACACCACATGAAACTAAATTTAGGTATGTGATAGCTTCAATCATTTCAATGAGATTCTCGTGTTTTATATTTAATTTATACAACATGTAAAGGGTCCACTCGGCAAGTGGCCGGCCTGCCGGGTGTGGAAACTGGCACCAAGTTTGAGTCATAAAACTTAGCAAAAAACAAATTAAGAAGAAGAAATACTAGAAGAGGGAGAGTGAATTTTCAGAGTGAGGAGAGAGAATTTTCTAAGTAGGGACTCAAACCCTTGGCTGTAGTAATAGAATTTTTAGATTAGTAAAAAGGAATTTTCAGAGTAAGGACTAAACCCACCGTGACTCTGATCAAAATTCAAGATCAGAGGAGAGTGTTGGTCGCATAGAAAATAACAGCCTCATCACAAAAGAAATAGTGGGACCATCGGAGAGATCAACGATGCTTGACATGGAAAGAAAGAAGAAATAAAGAAACTCATTAACCAAGCAGACAACACATTGGCCAGCACAAGCTTTGGTAGCAGAAGCTATTTGAGTTTATACCAAGATCGTAAAGGCTCTGATATCATGTAAAGAACGGAGTAAAGAAGAGATATTGGGAATGAATTGCTTGATTATTCCCTCAAGCATGTTGGGATTTATAAAGTACAACAACAACATACACAATGTAATCCCACAAGTGGAGTCTAGGGAGGGTAGGATGTACACAGGCCTTACCCCTATCTTTGTGTGGTAGAAAAGCTGTTTCGTATAGACCCTTGGCACAAAAGAAGTTGGGGTTTATATAATGTTTACAGGTAATCCAAAAATGGAAAGGGAAGTATTCAAGTAATCCTGAAAAGGAAAGGAAAGTAATTCCTAATAATTCCTAAAGTATGCAAGTAAACCTAAAAAGGAAAGGAAAGTAATTTCTATTCCAGTTTACACAATTATAGATTAGAAAATCCTTTCCAATATATACAAGGAATGGGATCTTGCATTTTTATAATCTCCTAATTCTTAACAAGTAATAATAGAATATCTGTAATACATTTATTTTTTGTGGAGTGATATTTGTAAACATCTAGTTGAGTAAATCATTCGACTATAACATTGCCGAAATCGCTCCTTAGGACACTTTGCCTCATGTTAACAATCTTAAATAACCATTGAAATATCCTGAAGAGAGTATTTTAAAGATGTGTTCAGAACTGCCCTGCAGATTTTCCTTTTATTCAATGGTAAAAAAGTGTACGGATATATTACCACATCCAGAGAAATTCAGCAGCTGAGCATTGTTGTTCAAATCTACCATGTAATAAACCTGCAATTGAGAGGGCAAGGATTATCAATTATGAGAGGGTAGGGAAACAGAGAGTCAGAGACAAAGCTTTTGTATAGAAAAACAGAAATTCAGACTCCATCCACAACATCAGATATGAATAGTTTGATTTAGAACTTGACAAAGTAAGCCTGGTCTCATCTGGTTTTTGAGGGAGACAAAGCATTATAGAGAAAATTGAGTTAAATTCATCTAAACTATGGGTCTGATGCAGCTTTACAGAGAAGGTTTATAGCAGAGGAAGGGGGAAAAGAAGCAAGTTCTAGCATTTTAACTATATATGATGGTAGATCATGCACTCCGTAATAATCTGCAGAACAGAAAGTAAAAACACTGTCAAATTCCATAATCAGAGGCGACTCCAGTTGAGCAGCTCCGTAAAGTAACGCAAACAACTTTTCTTGTAGCGGTTGATGCATCGATCAAGACTTAGTTCAAAAGATTCTGTTAACGAACACAATACCCCCCCCCCCCAAACTGCTACCAAAAAATGTAGATGTTTCCCTAAACAGACTAACCTACCAAGGTACATTGTGTGCAATAAAGATTGAACAGTTCCTTTACCTTGTTGTCTATTCCTCGGAATGACGTTGTATATGGGTTTTCATCATCAGCTTCATTTGTGTGATTATAAACAACATCTAAGATGACCTGTAGAATGAAAAACCGTGAGAAAGAGAAACTAACATCTTCAGATAGATGGTTGAAAAGGTAGAAGAGACATAATGGATATGTATAGCAAGCTCTTTAAGGACCACACTGATATAAGGAAAACCTCAATTCCAGCACCATGTAAGGCCTTGACCATTTCTTTGAACTCCCAGGAAGCACGGACAGGTCCCCCACCACAACTTGCATATCGACTCATTGGAGCAAAAAAGTTTATTGTTGAGTAGCCCCATGTATTGATCTAAAGTAGACATGAGTCCAAAAAGGATTTAGTCAAACCAAGAGCATTCCGACCCTTAAATTGACATATTAGTTAGTCAATGAAGAATTTCAATACATGAAAATCAGATATATATATATACAGCATTTTTTCATCAAGTTTCAGCAGGTACAACAACACACCCAGTGTAATTCCACAAGTGAGGTCGGGGGGTAGAGTGTGCGCAGACCTTACCCCTACCTCGTGGAGGTAGAGAGGTTGTTTCCGAGACATTCGGCTCAAGTGTAGCAAATCAAAGTAGTTATGAAACAGGAAATACGACAGTGGAAAAAAAGGTCAATTAATACGGAAAGCAGGACAGGGAATCCAGAAAAAGAATTAATACATAAATAGGACCCTAAACTTGGCTTCAAATTTTAAGTTTGACCTCAAATTTTCAAAGTGCACAAACAGGCACTTTAACAATCCCATTTTTAAATAAATAAACACTCGATTATTGCAGTCAAAGAGCGTGAAATGCAAACGCTCCAACGTGGATTAGTGAGCCACTCAATGGCTGCCAACTAATTAAATATTTTACACGTCAATTTTAGATTTAAAAAAAAACTAAATTAATAATATACAAGGATAAAGGATTAAAGACTCTTCATTAAGGGTATAATTGTCATTTCAACATTTTTTTACCGTTGTGGGCCTCGGAATTTACTCCTGACGCGCGCAGATTGAGTGCACAACACGCGTTTTGCCAGGTGGAATTCGAGCGATTATTTATTTAAAAGTGGGATTGTTAAAGTGCCTGTTTGTGCACTTAGAAAGTTTGAGGGGCAAACTTAAAATTTGAAGCCAAGTTTAGGGTCCTATTAATGTATTATGCCTAGTAACAACAATGAAATAATGTGATAACTGAAATACAAAAGACAACAGATGGTAACAGATATCAAATGCAAGAAATTACATGTATAAAGCTAATACAATGACATACACGGTGTTTCCAGACTCCCACCAAGCCTAATCCCTCCAAAAAAACGAGCTAAAGTTCAAACCTTCTACCCTAATCACAGAATTAATTAATAGAAAGATAGTAATAATACTGCTGATAGAACAACGTAGATGGAAAGAAGAAAAAGAAGAATCTAAAGAAAATACTCTTCAGTCTAGTTCACTTCACTTCGATAGTGTTTCTCACTATTTTAAGACTTTTTTGTGTTGTGTACCTTGGTTGAAGCTGTGACATCTCTCCTTTTTATTCTCACAGCTTCTTTTGCACTTTTTGGCAGCCTTATCCATTATATTTTGTTATTATGTCTTTTGGATTTAGATACTTATGGGGAATTGGAATTATTTTGTTATTTTATAACTGTTGTGTTCGGGCTAACTTGCGCTCACCTCAACTAATTCCATAGGATACCTGCCACCCCCACCATCAACATGTAACTATGTCCACCAAGGCTTGGACAGATTGGAAAAAATAACCTAGTGTTTTTTTGTCTCCACTGGGATTTGAACCTGAGACCTCATGGTTCTCAACCTACCTCATTGACCACTAGGCCACACCCTTGGGTGCGGGAATTGGAAATTCAAGTCCTATGATTACTTCGGTACCCATAATTAAAAGTTAAAACTATTTAAATTTGGCTAGCTCAGTTGAGTTGTGGTGCAAGGGTAAAGGCGCTAAAGATCACTTAACCAAAAAATCTAGTGAGTGGAATGAAAAGGGCCAAGCAAAGTGGCAGAAAGTTGACGCTCAACTATGTAGTCTCATATGGCAATTTATCAATTCCAAATTGAGGTCTTTGTTTCATCCATTTCAGACATGTAATTTTGTTTGAGAAAGGCTTGCACTTGATAAACTAATGACATATCTCATTTTTATAATGTGGTATATCTCAAATGATAAACTTAAAGAAATGGAAATTAGGTATTTCTACTTACTTGGGATGGGTACAGGCAATCACGGAGGAATTAAAGAAATTGATGTCATTACTATTAGTGTTGAAAAACAACATGAGCAATCACAGATGGATCGCACACTTGATGGAAATGATAAACTTAAAGAAATGGAAATTAGGTATTTCTACTTACTTGGGATGGGTACAGGCAATCACGGAGGAATTAAAGAAATTGATGTCATTACTATTAGTGTTGAAAAACAACATGAGCAATCACAGATGGATCGCACACTTGCTCGACTTCCTAATGACCCTGATCAGTGTGCGACCAGATTTTGGCTCGTCGTAAGATTCTGTAGTTGATGGACTATTTTCTCGACCATTTTGCCTAGCTGGCCAGCCTAGTCACATACTGGACTCCTCACCAACTGTTGACTCATTTTTTTCTCACATCTCAAATAACGGAAAATTAAAGATCCCGATCTAAAAAGAATCGACGAGAAAAAGGTCATTTTGGAAGAACTCGATCCAAGTGTAATTATAGTAATAGACATGGACACACTCGTGAAGTTATCTATTCTCTGTAAGATCAACGACCCAAAAATATTCATGTTACTCGGATTTGCATGCAAGTTATTAAGGATTTTCTTAACCTGAGGGGAACTAACAGAATTCCTTCCGTATCAAGTAGACATCTCGATAACTAAATGAATTTGGAGCCTAACTCAACCACAAAGGCTAGCTCATAAGGAGACGACTGCTCAAGGCCATATGAAAGACCATCTTATTTGATGATGACATGACTATTGATAGTGATATCATAGTGGTATGAGTGTGATGTTTAGATGTAGACACTTCTAGAGGCTAAAAGGTATTTGGTAATCCACTATGGGATGATGACACATTCCCAGTGGAGGAACTTTCTTTTTGAGGGATCATGAATCTCTTAATTGTGAGGTGATGCTTGGTCATGAAGACAAGTGCGGTGGGGGTGAAGCTGTTAACACCCTTCCCTATGACGAAAAGTCCTTTTTGAGGATTCATAATCCACTTGATAGACCAAAGTCATGTTAGACAAGGTAAAACTCTCTTTTGATGAACTTAATCAATTGATTGACTAGTTTGTGAAGTCTTATCTAAGGAGGAATCTTGAGAAGGATGGCCAATAAAGGAAACCTAATGGAAAAACAATTGGGTATGAAGTCACTTCCTGTATTTCCTTCAAGGTAGGTATGTATACGTGGCTGCGGCTCATGCTTATTCTTGGGCTTTGGAAAGCCATGGAGGTAACATCTTAGTGTGATGAGAATGGTAGTAACACTTCCTTTCAGTAATGTGATTCTTGTTGATGTTATTACTTTACCTATTATGGGCATACAGGCATATTTGCCAATTTGTTTGGGGAATAATACCTTTGTGTTTTGACCCCTGTAATAACTTGGTAGTGATTCAAAGTTTTAGATGGGCTAGTGCATTGGTTAGAGTCTTAACTTGGGTTGGCCTTGTTTATGGCGTTGCACTTAGCCATTGGTTTTATAACTTGTTTCTTGACTTAAGGGGATAAATGTGCTTATTGACCACTAGAACCAACAAGAACTTGCATGTTTGGATTCCTAAATGTATTGGCTCTCTTGATTTACCCTTTGGTCAAGGTCTCTTAAATAGTCAAGTACTTTGTGCTTTATTTGAAAATTTGTTCTTGATAAGAATGGTTGGCTATGTTATATAACAAGTTTGTGCATCCTTGACATGTTGGTAGGATTGTTAACACTAACACTAACCCTTATGTCTTTAGGACTTTGTTGTTGTTTGTCTTCCCTATGGTTTTGCTAGGTTTGGATTTGAGGACGAATCATATTCAATAAGGGGAGGATGATACAACCCAGGAAAGCTCAAGGAGCTTGATGGCGATTAGGATTCATGGTGAAGCGTGACATCAAGCCAATAGTGGCCCACAGAACACTTTCACCAAATTTGAGGTGCTTCAAGGAGTCTCAAAGTGAACATCTTCAAGCTATACACTCATTGATTAAGAAGATAGAGTCCTTAAGGACCATTCAAGACCCATGTGTGGGAGCACTCAAGCGATAGGAAATAGCTTGGATGGAAGAGAGTAAAATCCCAATTTCATATGTGGAGATGCTCAAGCTATGGAAGATAGCTCGGAAGGAAAATGCAGAAGAGGATGCGACCGCATTTCATGCTATGTGACGCCACATCCTCCACATGCGACCGCATCAACATCGCAACACCCGCCAGAACCTTCATAAAAGTGAGATCACTTACGCCCACAAGATGTGACCGCATCTCTCCACTTGCGGCCGCAAGTGGCATTGCAACTCAAAAGGGGAAGGGCTATTTTTGCTATTTGTGCAAATGCCACTTTTGGGCTATGCTTGTAAAGGCAAAAGTATAAATAGTTGTCTTAGTTGTTTTCATTGTTCATATTTAGAAGATTGAAGATTTAAGAACTCCTTTGAGAGTGTAGTTCCTCCTTTATGGATATTAGGCTAGTTTAGTGGGTGAATTCCCTGATCTCTTTGCTTTGAGCCTCTCTAGGATAATCTAGGATTAGATTTCCATGTATGAGTTCAAGTTTCCCTTTCCCCCTTGGATTGATTCATCTTTGATTGTTGATTGATAGGTGTAGGTAACCAATCCTAAGTTGATCAATCACATAATATAGTTGATAAATCTTTTCTTTCTTCTATTTCATCTTTCAATTTCTCCTATCCTTATTTTGTGTTGTTTTCCGCATTGGAATCCTTAGTTTCCCAACTAGGATCGTATCACGCGGCTAGAGATTTTGGGTTGTGGCACTATTCCTTGTAAATATAGGAAAGGTGCAGATCTGTAAAACTGTATAAATATGAATGAGCACTATTTTCTTTTTCTTTTTAGGATTACTTGTAAACATTATACAATCTCCAACATGCTTGAGGGAATAATCAAGCAATTCATTCTCAAATCTCCTCTTTCTATAAGAGTTTCTTGGGCACATTTGAAAGAATGAGTTACTATTGTGAATCAGGCATTTCTTAGTAAAGGTGGAATGCTAATTCTGTCTTTACCATTCAAAGCATTGGCATTTTACTGATACACGAGGCCATAAAAATGTCAAAGTAGTGAAAATCAGAGAAAGCATAATGACTCAACGATGCATGCTCACATACAAAAACAATTTACACATATGAAAGAATAATCATCATAAACTAGCTTCATAATAGAGAAATCACCAGAAAAGAATAAGCCCAGACAAAAACAGCTAAAAAGCACAAAGACAAGGTATGTTTACCATGTGATCTCTCGGATTAGGTCGCCTTTGAAATTCCAGTTCATCAAACTCAAAAACAGGCAATAATTCTACTGCATTGACACCAAGCTCGAGAAGATGTGGTATCTACACTTGTAGATGAATGTCAGATAACTGAAAGACTAAAATAAGTTTTACAGATTTCTGCAAGTAACTAATATATGATGAAAATATCAAAGACATCTAATCTAAGAAAAAGGGCCAAAGAGCATAACAAGCAATTTTAAAATTGGAACTTGCCAAAACAAAAATGTAAGTATTTGGGAAGTTAACTCGTGGTGAAACTTGCGGTACTGCTATTAAGGAAGATAAACCAAACCTCAACAAACAAACGAAATGCTTGGTAAAAGAGAAAATAAACTGGTAGAATATGAAAGTACCTTTTCAATTAAGCCAAGGTAACTTCCCTGTTTATCTTGATCCAAACTACTTGTTTCATCAGCAGTAAAAGCACGAACATTCATCTCATATATAACAAGATCTTTCTGCCCAAAGAAAAAAGGATATACTGCAAGGGGTTAATGGGTGGTTTGGTTGATTGTGTGGTAACAAATATATTCCGCATAGAATAATACAACATTTAGTTGGTTGCATAATCGTCGCATTATGTAATGCAACATTTGGTTGGTGGTATCCAAATAATACTAACTTAAGTTATACGAGAATCTATGTAATATTTTATACGGGATACAATGTGAAGGAAGAATACGTGTATTAGCCATACGGAGATTAGACTATTCAAAGACAAGAATGTCATTAAAAAAAGTTATTCTTGTATAGCAATAATCTCTTAATCACTACACAACAATTCCTTGATTATTAATGACTGCATAGCAATCCGTTCCATATTATAATCACCACACAAGCAGTCCCTACATTATAATCCACTCATAACTAAAATGCAAATCGAACTACCCTTAAGAGTAAAATGTTATAAAAGATCTAAGTAATATAATCTTGCGGCTCAATCTACCAAAGAACCAATAATATTACTACAGAAGATTAAGCTGAAACATCTCTTACTTGAAATAACAAGATCAACTAAATGGCAGAAAATTTGAGCACTTAAAAATGACAGCTCTATCACTAGTCATAGCTCATAAGTCAAATAGCTGAGCATGCAAGCAAATTATCTTTAGATTTGCACAAGAGGAAGAAAGTTATTCAAGTAGTTCTTCTCAATATACCTCGGGTATATTTGGAAGCTTGTAATTTTCTCCCCAGTCAAAAGGCAGGCTATTGAAATCATAAGTTCCAAAAAATCTACACATTTTATTGCTATCATCTCCAAAAGCTCGTCGACCTTCAACTAGTTTTGCATAAGGATCAATCAAAATAATGCTATCATCAAATCGATGCCCTTCATGCCAATTTCGAGGTCCATCAACGCGATAACCATAAAGGACACCGCCTTGGGGCAACTCCTGCAGATGAAGGAGAAAAAATAATACAGTAAGAAAAGGTTATATAGAAAGCACAATAATAGCATATAATAGTGACATAGCACCAAAAATTGTGAGTAAAATAGAAACCACAGAAAGGCCTGCTGAAGAGAAAGAAATGTATACCTTCGGTACACGGTTCTGACAATACAAAAATATGGGAAACTATTGATTCATTCAAGGAAATTTGTGATTACAAAATTGATAAAAACTAGTGAATGTTGAACTTAAAGATAATTATGCATTTCAACGAGTTAGAAGTCCAATCTGAACAAATAAATACAAAGGAAGTGATTGGAATGAAATTTGACTTATTTTTCACTTTTATTTATTTTGGTATGATTGACATGAGCTTAAATGAGGAAACATGGTCGATGAAGATTCATATAGCTGACCTGATAGCATCGATGGAGCCCCAAAAGAGGCTGAAATACATGCCCAAGGCTGTTGTAATAGGCGTATTTTTTGGGAGGAAATTGGACAATTCTTTCCTCATTTTGTTAGGTAGTTCTAGAAGAAGTGTGACATTAATCTTACATTTTTTCCTGGCTTAAAAGTTTCTACTTCAAATTTTCTTAGTTTAAAGTTTCCTAGTTGGGTTTTACTATCTATTATTTCCATAAAGTAGAATTCGAATCTCGTGCTATTTGGGATAGTGTGTTAGAAATTAACCCTAGATTCACCCGCGTTGATTTCATTCTTTTTGATACAGAATAATTATCAATATAATTGAGATTTTATTTATTCATATCTTTGTGTATTGGTTACTTAGAATTTATCTTACAACCTTAAAAGAACGATTATTTTAAGAGGTAAGATTAAATTCTTTGCTTGATATATATGGTTCTTATTCGATTAATTGGAGAATGTAACTAGTCTTATATTAATTATTGTCTTTAATTATTCAATTAGGGGTCTAGACCGCTATCATCTAAGTTCTTGAATTGAATCTGCTAGTAAACATGATCATCCCTAATATGCTAAATAGGTCTACTACAATCAATAAGGGTTCTTAGAGAGAAGGGGTAGTTATGCAATGGATCCTAACTAATTAAGGAAAGACAATCAATTTACAATAAAAGAAAATATTTACGCTAGGAAAAGGAAAAATAAAGTCTACTAAAATCATATTAATTAACACAATCAACATTTACATTACTTCTCTTTCATCTTAATTTGTTCCTTTCTATGTAATCCTTTCAGATTAGCAAGATCCATTATTCCATGCATCTATCTGAAGTGAACTACTTTCGTCCAGCATGGAAATTTAAGGAAAGAAAGTTTGAATAGTTTATGTGCTTTACTTAGTTGGGATATTCTCAATAAAAGTTGGAAACATTGACAGAATATAATGTGGAAACATGGGAGGTCAAGGTCAAAGAATTGCTAGATCCCCCTACCAATATATGCGGCCATTTGACTTACTAGGACAACTCAACGACTCTACAGAAAAGATTTGAAATGTTTTCAATGAAAGGAATCTCATATAATAACAGGAAAGATAAATTAAATTCAAATAATCATTGGACATACAATTGGATGACATTCAGTTCTAACTACAATATGTTTACTTCTCGTAAAAATGAAACACAAAACCACAATACATTTACTTCATGTTGAAACTATTGACACATTTGAGTATTCATTAAGGAAGGAGATCAATCATTTGACACTGCCCACAATAGGGAGCAGGTCAACAAATAGCAAAAAAGGAGTAGAAAGTGGACAGCCAACATGATGTGATAAGCATGAGCCAAATCATAATCTTTGAAGGTTGCTGAGTGAATACAGTAATGAAGGTACATAAAATAGTTAACTTACTACCTTAATGCATATGTGCCATATGTCTCCTGTGCGGTTCTTCTGTGGATCCAATGCTAATTCAATCATTCCATCATGAATACTGTCAGGCGTTCCCATATAACGTATATTTACTCAGCATGCTTTATGCAGATGTACATATGAAATATGAGAAAAAAATGAGCATGACCTCACCAGGGATAGTACTATCCCTGGCAAGATGAATGAACGGGTAGTTTCAAACTGTTCAATACTCCAAAGTTTTTGTAAATATATGGTACTTTATCCTAAGTGTAACAAATCATTTAAACATTTACTACATACTAAATTTATAATGGTATCTCAAGGTGATACAACATCAACTACTGCAGAAGAAAAAATTATGCTGGCTTCACCAAAATGTTTAACACCACTTCATTAACATAGTTTCTACGTTTTCTCCATCTTAGATGAAATGTTCCAATAGATGGAGGGATGTGACGATATCTACAAGTTGAATTAAAGATGAAACGTCCCTGTGCTGTTCAGAAAGTTTTCACTTGCATTTGGCATCCCCCCCCCCCCCTTGTTGATATAATTACAAGGGGGAAATTAAAAAGGGCATATGTTGTCCTTCCCGTTTAAAATATATTGGAATAGATAATGTAAGGCATCCCAAACCCCTCTCTTCAACCTCTCTCCTATTTATCTCCTAGTATGCATGGAAAACAACCTAACCCTCTGGTTTTCCATAATCCAATCTATGTTAGATTAGTTGGTTATGTTAGATTAGAATTGGTTATATTACAACAACAACATACCCAGTGAAATTCCACAAGTGAGGTCTGGGGAGGGTAGAATGTACGCAGACCTTACCACTACTTTGTGGAGGTAGAGAGGTTGTTTCCAAAAGACCCTCAGCTGTTTCCGAAAGACCCTCGAGGTGATTTGGTTGCACCAGCGATGAATTGGAAAAGGGGACCATTGGAGATGGCTCACCGGCGTCAGGCGAGTCCACTGATGTCAGATCAGTCAGAATTCTGTCTCCCGCATCTGCACATGGATTAAGCTCTGGTGAGGCGAATCGATGCATTGATGCTGATAGCGAAGCTGTTGGTGATGAGCTTCTTGGTCTAAGGTCACCGGAGCCCTGTTCTTCTTTTTGGATAGGAGGTGACACTCAAATTACTCCTACACCGCCAAATTACACAGGGCAGAAAGGAAGTTTGCCTTTTCCATCCAGAGAATTTGGAGGATAAGATGGAAAGGGAAGAGCGTATGAGAATTCCTCTGGGTCTAATACCACATTGAACATTGGGAAAAGAATGAGAAGAAATAGAAAGATTGATTGTTCCCTCAAGCTTGGCTGGGATTATAGCTATTACACCTTGTATACATTTTTGGATGGTGTATATTTACAAAATCAAATCCTAGTCATATCAAATCATTCTGATTATGCAAATCATATAATATCTCAACATAAACAAATTTAATAGGCAGGATTAGCAGTAGAAGAATTTAATAGCTAGAATTTGCAACTAAGACCAGAATTGAAGACAACAAAATATACCATCCAAAAGCGTGAGTTCAGTCTAACCTCTTTGGAAGAATTATGCAAAGTGTAACTGCAGAAGCATGCTGAGAAAAAATTGCAAAATTTATTCCACTTTCAATTTCTGATACTCCAAGTGGATGAGCCAGACCAGGGGAAACTTCGAATGAAGGGAAAGTGTCCAGCATTTGAGGAGCTTCTTCCTAAAAGCATGAGGACAAATAAAGAAATCAAACATTTAAGTTTCCCATAGGACAGTAGTAATATTGTCCATTTTCAAGAATAAAGGTCAGCCAAGAAAGAAAGCAAGCAAAAAAAGCAAAAGTGGCCATTGTTTGGTTTACAAAATTAGGATAAGTTAGGTTATCTCATTTGTATTGTATAAGATCATAGGTGAGACAAGATCCTATCTTCTGATGTTTGACCCAACGTATTATGCAGTGGATAAATGACCATAGTAACTTTACATGCAAGACGTAATTCTATCAGAATTTAACCACACAAAAATTATATGATAAACCAGGGAAATAATTACCAATTATACAATAAATCAGGTAAAAGGCATAATTGGGGAGGTTGGGGAGAGGGGAAGAGGAAGAGGAAGAAAAAGAATCTGTTTCGGTGAGGTCGCCAGATAGCCGCATAAATCCTGAGGGGAGGCAGGGAGGTGGTCATTAATCTGGCCACGGGTTCTAACTACTAACAAAGAAGAAGATATAGGAACGAGAAAATGAGAGAACAACAAATCCTTCACCATCATACTTGAGGGGCGGATTGGTCATGTCTTTATAAAAAGGAGATGACAGCTCTCTAGAGCAATTGGCTCCATCATCAATTCCTACATAACACTCTTGATGATACCAGAAAAAGTGAACATCACAAAAAAGATCATTTTCATAATATGTCTAGGTAGAATTGTGATTTCAGTTAGTAACAAGTGCTGGGGAACTGCAGTAAAGCGTACTCTTTCTGATAAAAGAATAAGTTCCATGTCTTATTATTTAGAATATGAAATGTTAAAGTAGGTGCTCATACCACTCACTTAAACAAAGCATTGGCTTAGACCTTAGTGACCCTACTCAAACATTAAACATGTAGCATTTTTTGTGTGCATGGTTAGAAGGAAAGCTATAGGAATCAAACCTCATATCCAGCAAATTGAGTCCTGCAAGAGTGCAGGAAAATGGAAGGGAAGTCATGAGTCATGACAGAAGCCGGAAGAAGCTTATTTTTCTCGTTGTAAGGCATAAGTAGTGAAAGAAGTAAACCTATAAAGAGAAAAGGAAGCACTATCCCTCCTACTTATGATTCAACATTTAGCTCCATCTATTCTAGATGTCTTTTTTACATCAATGGCATCAGCAAGAGTTCGCACCGAATGACTTACCCGCGGAACTCATTTAACCCAACCCTGCATAAGTACCAATGCCCCTTCCCCTTTCACCTATAGGAAAAAACTTCTGGGATGAGCCCTTCTACTAATTTTTATATTAGAGGGAGCATAGTTGTCAAAGCCAAGTTAAGGGTCATGTTTATGTATTATGCCACTTATAAAAGCATCCACCTCATCCTAAAGGAGTCCTCCTTTTGATGATAAAAATTAAGTGTTAAATTTCTTGTACTTTGTTACAAAATGTACATAG
Organism: Solanum appendiculatum; assembly: GCA_018342035.1. Lineage (NCBI taxonomy): Eukaryota > Viridiplantae > Streptophyta > Magnoliopsida > Solanales > Solanaceae > Solanum > Solanum appendiculatum. The sequence goes on from JAGDQO010001619.1 coordinate 418,248, forward strand.
TCATTCATATCTACTCATAGTATTCATATGCCACTTATAAAAGCATCAACCTCATCCTAAAGGGAGTCCTCCTATTGATGATAAAAATTAAGTGTTAATTTTCTTGTACTTTGTTACAAAATGTACATAGTCATTCATATCTACTATAGTATTCATATCATAATTATAGGTAGAGATATCTAGGGATCGATCTTTGAATAATACTACAAGGAAAGTGATCCATTAGCTCTGCATTTTACATGGTATCAGAACGGGTTATCCTGCTTAGTCTAAGTAAGATAAAAAAAATTTTAAAAAAACTCATCTGAACTCGCCAGAGTTGGGTTAGTATACGTGAAAGAGAATTTCGTACCTGAAGTTTAGCTGCTGCCACCAACCTAGGGAGGAACGCCTCCTCCAATGTACAAAACTTCAGAATCCGGTGGTCAGAGGAGAAGAGCCTGAGACTATCGCGCCGGCGAAGCTGCCGGAGATCTTGAAGAGCGTGAAGGTGCGTTCGTGGAACTATATTGGTCCGGTTAACTGTTCCAACGCCGGTTGGACATTTCTGGACGATTTGTGGTGCTCCTCTAATCATCAGGCCCTATTTTGGAGAAGAGAATCCTTGGAATAGAATCTGTGCACTCACTTTTGTCAAAAGTTAAAAGCATCAATCTCATATATAATATAGTGGTAGGGATATATATAGTATGATAAATAACAAATTATCATATCCAATCAATTGTAATTTTGATATTATGATATTAGTATGTTATATGACATACATATAAAAATATTTGGGTATTCAACATGCATTTGGTATTTAAAATAAAATTTTCAAAATATTAAATATTGTATTGAAATATATAGTTATATAAATAATTTATATGTATTATATAATACTAACAAATATACAAGCTAGTATTAGTATAAAACTAATTGTTTAGACGTTAGAATTTTGATTACTATATCTTGATTAAAAAAAATATTTGTGTACTTGATTAATTAAGGAAGTTGCTTGTATTTTCTTTTGAATATATATTTTTATATGTGTAAGGTGTTAGTATGAAATAATGGGGACATTTTTTGAAAAGCCGAATCATAATTCACTGTATATGAATATATATAAGTCGAAATAGAATAAACTATGGTTATCAATTTACCATACTATAAATAATCGATATCAAACTTAAAAATACAAAATAATAGCAAATTAATTCAATATAATAATGACATAATATTTTTTTAAAATCATATCATATTCACCTAGCCATACAATACTAGGAAAAGCAGCAAAAAGTATTGAGAATTATAATAATAAAAATTACTTAATTAGAATTTTTGTAATCATTTTGTAGCTTCTAAACGACTAATATTATGATTGAAAGATTTAAACTTTTAAATTTTGAAAAGCTTGCTATTGAATATTATAAATGAAGTGTTTGAATTTACAAAATCCCAGATTTTATAGAAATGTGAGCGAGGTCGGTGAGATTCATCATCAATGGATTGGACAGTCTTGGATTGGCCACTTTTTTGTTATAAAACGGGGTAGCACCGTTTGTTTTATTATTACTACTCCCCTCTGTCCAACGGGACTTGTACATTATTGATTTTGCACACTTTTTAAGAAGCTATAAATAGATGGGTAATTTTATTATATCACCCTTTGAATATAATAAATACAATGTCTTGAAAATGTAATTGAAATATGGCTATAATTAATGATAAGGGTAAATTAGGAACTAAGTATGAAATTATCCATTGATTTCATAAAGTGGACAAGTATTGTTGGACATCCTAAAATAGTATCGTGGACAACTATTATTGGATGGAGGGAGTATTAATTACTTCCTCTGTCCGACGATGACTTGGCACACATTTTAAGAAATAATAAATAATAAGGATAATATTATAAATAATAACTTTGAGCAGCTTCCAATTATCCCGTTTTTATTGAAGCAGCTTACGATTGTTTTGCTTAAGATCAACATGAGCAACCTTTTGATTATGTCTGCCAGTTAGCTATCGTTTGTCTTTCTTTTTTGGGTATAACGTGACTTTAAGCTATAGCCTACTTGGGATGATCTATTGGTTGTAACATTAATTCGTTCTGATACAGTGAGCATTTTAGTTGGAAAAAAATGACTTATCAAAGTGAGGTTCTTGCTGCTTCTAGTCCGAATCCACTTCAATCAATACTTTTGCCAAGTCATATAAAGCATGTCTTATAACTTCTTCAAATAAATAGGTAATTTGTTCAAGTGCTACCAATCATAGATAATCCTAATATTTTTTTTCTAGTTTCCAACCACACAAAACACCCTCTTCAATTCTATTTCCCTGTCATGATATTTGTTAGTAAAGTTACTAGAGGCCTTCATTGTTATATATCTTTCTTTTCCGATTACTATTCATTTCATGATCTTATGACAAATCAAATTATTGGTAAAAGACATGTAACTGATGGTCGAAAACTAAATTTGTGGCATGTTCAAGCGTCGTGTCGGATATCCTTCTTTACCTCTATTGAAAAAGTTGTCCTCAATTTCAGAATATTTCCTCATTGAAATCTGAGTCATATAGATTTATAAAACACCACCACCACTTAGTAGATCTAAGAGTTAATAAGAGAACTGAGCTAAATTAGTAAAGCTCACAAAGTTTTGAGATTATGTCTTGCTATCTATTACTAAAACTGGGTATAAACATTGTCACTTTTGTGGATGATTTTTCTTGAAATGCCAAAAACAGCTCTATATATGGGGACGGTTATGCAATGAATTTGTAAGCCTGCCTGCCTGCCTGACTCAACTATATTCTGTCCTCATTTTAATGACCGCCGATATAGCCTCATCGCCTATCGTCTAAGGAGTTCATAGACGTCACTACTCAGCATGAATATTTTATCCCCGTTCTTAAAAAAAACGTGTGAGACATCTAAGGCACTAGAGCTTTGAACAAAATGAGAAATCTATGACAATCCGTAAAGATAAAACTGAAGTACCAAGAAATATTCTCTCGGACATGTGCAAAGCTCGCAATCAGAATAGCATTATTGAGAATATTGTGAATGTAGTAATAAAGGCACTGGAACAATTCCATAAAATATTAGCAAAATGTAAGACACAATTCTATCATTGTTCACATTGACGAACAAGAGTCGTTAGTTTATCCTTGCCATAAACAAAATCAAAGCAAATGACACTCGCCCACTAAAGGTCACCATATTCCATTTAACAGTCACAACTAGCCAAAAAAGCAGAAATGCAACAAGTTGAAGAATTCAATACAATGCAAAATGACTGGAGAAAATATGATTAGAACTTATAAGCAGAAGAATCACCGGAAAACAACATATCAAAAATTTAAACCAGCTTTTGAATTCATACAAGTAACAATGTCTTTTAAAGTTAAAAGGCCAAAAAGGGAAGGGATCAACATACTAAACTGCCATACTAACAAGGACAAAAAGTAGGCATAGCGCCAACCCTCCTTACAATTCATCATGCTCACTTCTTTGACTTCTTAGATCCCCTGCAAGGATAGATATGTTCTCATCAAATGATGTTCAAACTAGGCCCTAGGAGAAACTACAATTAATATATTCGCAGATGGACTTACTGGGTTGGTTGGGCTGGGGCAGCAGCAGCGGCTGGTGCTGCAGGTTGTACTGGCTTCTCCCCGCCTGGTCCCTGAAAATTGAAAGAGAAAAGATGAGCAAAAATCCTAAGCAGTTAATATTTAGAAGGGGTAAAATCCCATAAATCACAAGAAATGTGTCCTAAAACCATAAAACTTGGAGTAGAGGAGAGCACTCCCTCAAGTGTCAGAGCCAACTTTTCTCTAGATATATTTTTATGAAACTGAACTTCTCACTAGAAATTTTAATGAGCTTCAAACTATTACCTGAGCCAAACGTTCCTCCCTCCTGGCAAATTTTCTTTCCCTGCTTGCCTTGTTCTTTGCCCTCCTAGCCTCAAATTGGTCAGACAAGGTCTTCTCTCTAGCCTTCTCAGCCTTTGTCTTGTGGATATTTTCCATCAGCACACGCTTGTTCTTGAAAACATTACCCTTCACCTTCATGTACATGTCATGGTACATGTGTTTGTCAATCTTCTTTGATTCCCTATACTTGCGAAGCAAACGCCTGAGGACTCTCAATCTCCTCATCCAAAGCACCTTGGTGGGCAGTCTAGCCTCCCTAGTACCTTTGCGCTTACCTGAGAAAAGAACAGATATCAGCCAACAGAGCAATTTTACCAGTAAATATTCATTAGTCATTACAAAAACAAGTTAGAAATGGCATAGTTCAAAGCCAGTTAATGCAGGAGCAAGATATATCTTCTTTAGGTATGGAGTACACAAAAAACTGTTTAATTAGGTCAAAAAGGCGAAGTGACCATACCAGAAAGAATATTACTAAATATATGCTTATATTCCCTCAATCTCATTTCAATTAACCTAGATGCTATTTAGGCCAAAAACACTCTCCTTCGAATTCCACCTCTTATATTCTTCTTTATTTTGATTGAAAAATTGAATTGTTAATAATGTTTATCCAAGTACCTTATAATATTTTAACTACTAGTTTGAAAGAAAAAAACAAAACCAATGTTCAATGTCAAGACTGAAAATTAATAGATCTAACCCTAAAAAACTGAACTAGGTCATGTAAAATAAGTTTGTGCAATCACGGTCAAGACATGGAGGTACCATATCCAGAGTGACGGCCTTTCCTCTTGGCCTCCTTCATTCTGCGAGCACGAGATCTTGAGTGAATTTTGGTTGGTTTCCTGATGATGAAACCATCCTTCACCAATTTCCTAATGTTTTGACCTGCACCAAATGCAAATGAAGGGATTAGAGGCAGTTGATAGAAACTACGACAATTAATAGGTGCCACAACGACATGCAGAGTGCTGTAAGGATTACAAATAGCTTGCACGAGCTCAACCAATTAGCTTATTACAGCTGCATTTTCTAGTTATTCTAGATTGAATAACCATTAATATCATTTATGTCAACTAAACATCAGATGAAGAGCAAATAATGCAAAACAGCTATACCAAAATTGACATCTGCCAATACAACATCAACAACATACCCAATGTAATCCAACCAAGTAGGGTACCTTACCAAATTGATATATGCCAATAATAAAGATAATTGCCGGTAATTCATACCATTGTTTGGTAACCTATTATTACTGGTTATATTACAATGACAGTGCTATAATGAACATATTCAGCTCAATTATATTTCCATCTCACGACTCAAAAACTTGACAAATGTAACTTATCACATAACCTATCCACATCTACAATAATTTCAATCCACTAGGCCATCAGTTTTCAGAAAAAATCGGCATAATAGTTTATTCCCATCAGTTACACTAGAGCAACCATACTTCTTAATCAAGCTTACGAGAAACAGCTATGTTTCCAATGCTCAAATCTAAGAAATACGACTCGAAACTGACACCATTTACATGTAAATAACAAAACATTAATATGCTGCTAGTCTCGTGAACATTATATATAAGGAGTATACTGATCAAATTCAAAACCGCAACTCTAACAAAAGGCGAATTGATAATAACAGTAAATTAATCTAGCGTACACTGGAGTTTAACTGATAAAACTCTAGGACATAAATATACATAAACAGTATATTCAGTTCAAACCACTCTATCATTGATCAAAATCCAAACCTAAAACCCTCCACACGCAAAAAACGATGAAAGGATAATCAAAGTAGCATAATCTAGGCCTCTTTGGATCTAAACTGGTCAACATCTACTACATGAAGAGTATATTTCGTTAAAACAACACTAAGGTTGATCAAATTCCAAACCTGAAACACTCCACACACAAAAAAAAAGGTGAAACGATAACATAACATAGCCTAAGCCTCGTTGGAGCTAAACTGATCAAAATCTACTACAGATCTTTCACAAACAGAAGCTGCAACATACAAATGAGAGATTACAGAGATAGCATAAACGTAAATATAGATTGATAAGAAAAAGAAAACAGAAACATACGGGAATTGGCCATGGAGATTTCATTCCCCTCATTAGGATCAAGCCAAACTTTGCCTCTTCCACACTTGAGGACACTAGCGGCTAGCCGCTTCTGGAGCTTCAACGAAACCATTTTCGATTTTGTGAAGCTGCGAACGAAGGAGAAATGGATAGAAGTTGGGAGAGGATGGTTTTATACCTCTGAAATAATGCCCTAGGGTTTTTCTGAAATGGGCTTAGAAAACTGTCTTTGGTCCAATGGGCCTCTTAGTACTGAGGATTAGAACTAATTGCACTTGTAGCCTGTTTTAATCAAGTTTTCAAATTATTTAATTGATAGTTAAAGTTGACAAATTTTATTAAAACAAATATATATTTATTGTTCTTCTTCTTCTATCATTATCACACAATATAGGAAATCATGATATGAAAACTTTTTATGCAGTGGAAATGGTGTGTTATAGCTCATTATATAAAGGAACTAGGCATTGAGTGTAAAATCCAAGAAAAGAACACCATTGAAGGTTCCTGAGAAAAAATTGAAAATGATAAAATGAGTTTGTTAGATTTGATGTGTTTTCACGAAAGATTATTGAGGTTGGTTATTTATGATATTTAAAATTTATGTTTCAAAAATGAGCCAATTATGAATAGATTTGGGCATTGAATTGAGTGTTGAATTCAAGAATAAATTATTGTTTCTAAGCAGATGTTTGTACACATGAATGATTAAGTTCAGTTATATATATCTGAATTTCATGCATAAGTGCTTGAAGTCGATCATATGTGTGACCTCTCAATTTCAAGTAAAATTTATAACTTCATACATGGATTTCACAACTTCATCTCGAGCTCCCATGCAATGGAAGGAGTCGTGTCTCTGATTGCATGTTTGTTGAAGAATTAATTGGTGACTCATATGTAGTGACATGATTAAAGGAATCCATTGGAGCCGAAAGTAAATCTTTATTGGGTAATTGGCATTGCTTATGGACATAGATCTTGTGATATACGATATGAAAAAATCAATGATGAATGAGTTGTGGTTAGAAATGAAATATCACTTGAACTCAAAATTAATTGGTTCTTACCAAAATACGTTAAGGTGCAACAATTGATCAGATAAAATTATATTTCACAATTTTATAATTCAATTTTTACAATATCTAAATGACCTTTGAATACAAATCACGAGAATATGTATTTATTCTCAAGTTTGTTGTATATGTTTAAAGTTGTCTCGAAAGTGGTTAGACTTGTATAATTTTTAGACCATGAATTGAATAGGGTTCCCAAATTCGGCTAGTTGTGCAGTATATAATCTCAAGTCCTTTAGGGTCTTGTGAACAAGTTAAATTAAAATTATAATATGGAATTATAAGATGATGATTAAATAATTATTAGAGATCTTGTGAACAAATTTTCGACTAATTTATTGATATTTTGTAGATCACCTCTATTAAATATCTTTGTCTACTTATAAGACTAGGTAATTTTTCAATATTTACAAAAATTTAAAAACTTCTTTTTCAGTGTTGAATTGAAATTTGTGAAAAAATGATATATTATTGCCAATACATATAGCAATAACTATTAATTAGAAATTTGGAGATAGTTTTGTTCATAACACAAAAGAAAACTCTAACCCAAACATAAACACTTGTAGTCACTCTCACTACAAGAAAACATGTATTTAGTTCGATACAATACCCCAGTTAATGTTATTTTCGCTAAGAAAATAACTCTTACTATATATATTTTGTAGCTAATATGAACCAACTTATATTTCATTTTTTACCCTAAAAAAGAAAATTTTCGTAATAAACCATAAATAAATTAAGTGGATACAAGAACACATGCATGTATTTAGCTAAGGTTAGTATCCCTAACTACTAACATCATTGTCGCTAAGAAACTAACCATACTATATTCCGTAGCTAATACACATCAAGTTAAATTTTATCTTTATTCTATTTTCAAACATAAAAAAAAATTTAAAAATATTATAATAAATCATAAATAAAGTATGTGGATACAAAAACACATGCGTGTATTTAGCTAGGGTTGGTATCCCAAACTACTAACATCATTATTGCTAAGAAACTAACCATAGTTATATTCCTTAGCTAATATGTGTCAAGCTAAATTTTTATTTTTTTTTTAATTTTCAAACACCGAAAAAAATAAATATTATGATAAATCATAAATAAAGTATGCGGATACAAGAACACATGCATGTATTTAGCTAGGGTTGGTATCCCAAACTACTAACATCATTATCGCTAAGAAACTAACCATGGCTTCCTTAAATAATACGCATCAAGCTAAATTTTATCTTTTTTCTATTTCAGACACAAAAAAGAATATTATAATAAACCATAAATAAATTATGCGGATACAAGAACAAATGCATGTATTTAGCTAGGGTTGGTATCCCTGACTACTAACATCATTGGCGCTAAGAAACCAACCCTAGCTATATTTCGTAGCTAATATGCATCAAGCTAATTTTTTTTTTCTATTTTCAGACACCAAAAAAAGATAAATATTATAATAAACCATAACTAAATTATGCGGATACAAGAACACATGTATGTATTTAGCTAAGGTTAGTATCCCTAACTACTAACATGTATCATTGTCGCTAAGAAACTAAACCTAGCTAGCTACATTCCGTAGCTAATACGCGTCAAGCTAAATTTTATCTTTTTTTAATTTCCAGACATCGAAAAAAAAGAGAAATATTATAATAAACCGTAACAAATTACATGGTTGTATTGAAATATATACACATTTTTTCACAGACATAATTTGATTAATAATATAATTATTGACATGCTGGTATGTTAGTTTTTCCAGTGAATACTGTTTTGGCATTTTGACATGTTGCTCCTAAAAGAGGTCCAGTTGAACCAGATGGAGTTAGATCAATGTCAGCCAATTCTACTCCTTCACAGGGAACTGCTTCACTGCAATTGAGTGCCACCGGAGCTTTTGTATTTGTTGTGCCCCTTATGTTCTTGAAGTGAATATCTGTTAGTTTCACCTTTGATGGCTACACCAAACAAAATAATAATGTATAAATGACATATTGACATTGATCTTTAAAAAAATAGTATAAATTCTAGTGACCTTATCATTATTTTCTCAATTGAATTCGAGGTACTTATTATCTCCCATTTAATTACTCTGTTTAGTAAGGTTTGATATTTTAAAAAGAAATCACCTAGTGTTTTTCTGAAGAGGTCATCACAGTTCGAATTGTATTACTATTTCAAATTCTGGTGACCTTATCATTATTGTCCCAATAGAACTCGAGGTACTTGTTATCTCTCATTGACATAGGTATCGAGTAATTCTGTCGAACAAGGCTTGACTGAAAAGAAATCACCTAGTGTTTTCCCTTAGACTGAAATCTAAACTGAGATCTCACGATTCTCTGTCAGCCACATTATTGACCAGTAAGTCACAAAAGTAGTTATGATAACTTACCTCATTCTTGTTCTTGGAATTATAGTGTTGATCAATAAGAATTGGATTTTTAACATCATCCAAGACAATATCTTCATAAACAACATCAGAAACTTGTAGTGGAGATGAAGCCATATAAGTCTTGATTCTTGCACCATTTGTTGTACTGTGGAATGTACAGTTTCTTATAGCAACTCCTTTGACATCCTTCTCATCTGGTCTTTTCCCAAGGCTGCCAATGCTGCACAAAAAAATTAAAACAAAAAACTACATTCAAATTTTTTAAATGCCTAAATTTTTGAAAAAGGTTAGTAGTACTTTTAATCTCTCAATTATTAATGATTTTCTATATTAATCCTTATAATATACTTGGATAAACACATTGAACCTTAAATGTGTTTAATCTCGTATCACATTACTAGAAATTCATTACTTCTTTTATGGAATTTTTCAGACTTTGGTTCATCAATAATGTTTCCAACTTTTTTTTTTGGTTAAAAATCTCTTACTGACGAGCCAAATTATGACGGGACATCTGTTGGAAATTATTGACTTTTTGATAGTGTCACGAGGACCAAGATTATTTTACAAATAACCGAGGAGCCAAAAGTATTATTTATTCATTTATGATATATTAGGGCTAGTACGTGAAGCAAATGCACAAGTTGTTCATTAAGAGATCACATCAACTCGTGAATTGTAGTACATGAGTTTGAATTTGTGATCTCTTGATCATTCTTGTCTAGTCGAGTCTTTCTTATTCTTCTATTACTTATATGAAAAATTAACCCCAAAAAAAAACATAATATTAAATTATTAATTAAATACTAACCTTATTCCATGTCCAGGGCCACAATGAATATTAGTGACCAAAATATTGGTAGTGCCATGTCCAATACTAATGCAATCATCACCTGTCCCAATGTTGCTATCTGTAATATTGATATTAATTGTTTCACTTATATGAATTCCATCAGTATTTGGACTTGTTCCTGGTGCTGTAATCTTGATTTTTGAAACTGTAATGTCATTACTATCAGTAACTTTCAAGTGGACACCTTTGGAATCCACAAAATTGATGCCATTGATGGAAGAACTCTTCACAGTTTGAAATACAAGAGACTACACACACAAAAATAATAATTATTAGAATTCGAATCATCGTTAATTTCACATATATGATCATTCAATTGCCAGTTTATTGTATCAAAGTCATAAATCTAATTATTGCACTAGAAATATAGAAATATATAACTCAACTATGCATATATATCTCCCCATGATGCGTCACGTGATGAAAGATAACAGATATTAGGTTGGATAGAAAAAATATTATTTTTAAATGGTGTGACATGGATATCATGTAAGGTGCGCATGTCGACTTGAGTATACTTATTTGACAATTCATTTCCTGGTAATTTGAATTTGTGCTACGTATATAGAACACACTTAAAGGCGAAACTGCATCCTTCCCGACCAAGCGTTTTTCCATTTTCAAATCTCAAATCTGAGTGTTATAGTTAAAGATGAAGGGATCTCATTCGTCTCCCTATGTTCCTTGCATTGGTGGTTGTAACAATTTCTTATATATGACAACCTAAGTAATGTGTGTCATTTTTTTCCTTCTTTCATATAGCATGTATAATTTTGAGTTACTTTTTTCGTTATAAAGGTTAAAAATTTAAAGTTGAGCGACCATCTGTACTTACAGTAGGGAGAGGAGGGGTGCTTCCGGTTTTGTCAGCATATTGCCAGCTCGCGTTTCCTTGTCCATTCAGAGTCCCGCCACCTGTAATAACGACACCGTCCACGTGTTCGAGGGATATCCACGAGGCACGTGAGTACAAACTTATATCTGTATTTGATAATACTGTCCCTTGAATTTCAATAGTAATGGGCTTTGGACATGTACATGGGCCTTGAAAAATAGTTTCTCCTGTAGTGAATGTTCCTGGTGGAATAACAACTTTTGCTGGGCCTGCTGATTGGCAAGCTGCTCTCCATGCCATCATAAATCCCTATTAAATCCAAGAAAAAATAATTTTTTTACAATAATAAATAATTTTTTTGTCTCTAAAATCATCAAATCAAATTAAATAAGTAGTTAATCTAGTAAAATATACAACTTGTTATGAATATGCATATAAGTCCATGAGATTTATTAAAATCGAATTTTCACCATCAGAGTTACAGGAAAATTCATGAGCAGAGCACTATATGATCGGAAGAGATTCACTAATTGTGTTTGTATGTATACATAACTCGTTGAATACTCTTTGATATAAAAGAAATTTTTTATTGTAGCGATAAAAGTGATTCAAGAATTGTTTTATGTTTCAGGTATGACATTCTTGCATACTTTTGAATCCCCTTGTTAGAATTCCTAATCACACTACACGGGGCATGATGCAAACGTAACGATATATACCTAAATATGTATGAAAATATATATATGCACACATAATATATAGTCACATCAGGGCAAAGGGGCGGAGATAGAAACTTAGGTATAGGTTTGGGCCTTACCCGAGTGCTATCTGCAGTGGGATCTGGTCTAGCTCCGTGCTTGGTAACATCAAAAATTGTCTCCATAAGGCCACGACGCGAACCAAAAGGTGCACATTCTGCAACTTTTGATGATAAAATGGCTATACCCAAAAGTAAGATCAATCCTACATTATTGATTTCTAATCCTTTTGGAATAGCCATTGTGGTTGTGGCCTAATTAGGAAATTGAAAAATAAAATAAAGAAGAAAAAGTGAGGAAATTAAAGAAGGAAAGGAACCCTTTGAATGGAGATAAACAATCATTTGCTATTTTTATATCAATCTTCTTACACCATACAAAAATTATTGGCTAGTGTTTAGTTTGTTTTATTTCTTGGTTATGTTATTTCCTACATTTTAGCTAAGTTACGTTCAAATTGAAGCGTTTAGAAGTTAGGTCCTTTTGTAAAATATTATTTTATTTTTTTGTTAAACCATATGGTATCTGGTTGATTGGTTTGACTAATCTGGATCATTGAAGCTTTATAAAAAGCTCATGATTCTTGTTTTTCACTGATGTGAAATTCAATCCATTCATCATCACACCCCCACACCCAAATCCGAGAATTTTTATTTGCGGTTCCACTGTCTGGTTTGGTGTATGCACATTTATGGACAAGCCCCACAATTGTCTAGGACCATGAGACACACATCAGGTCGGATCTAGCTTTGATATCATGTCAAATTACGTCTTGGACCTAACTCACACCCAAAAATTAATTTAAATGGAGGAGAATTGTCCAAGCCTTATAAGGAACCAAGAGTTCTTATCCTTCATCGATGTGGAATTCATGCCGTTTATCAGGAAGCTAGCGTTTACTACCAAAGATTTCTCTATTCTAAAAATCAAACCTAAATCTAATACTAACTAAGGTATGTGACACCCACACAACTCGATGACAATTGTCCACCAACACGTTCATTTTGATCTTGGACTTTTCGGACGTTATTATATAAGTATATAAATAAATAATTCAAATTTTATTTATGATAAGATCAAACTTTTTTTGCCACTCTAAATACATTAACATTAACAATTCCTCCATAAACGAAGATTTGACATCAAATTTCTTACAAAGGGAACTTAACATATATTCTCAATAGTAAAACAAGCTAAACAACATCCTTAAGATGCTAAGAAAAATCTTAACACATGCATGAACAATTGCAAGCAATGAACCAGACTAGTAACTGTCGCGGTTATTGTTTGCAAGGTATACATATATAATACCCTATTAGTTGATGCCGCGATAAAATTTATTCATCTATGACAATATCCATCTTATATTGACCCTCTGCGCCGACATACTTAAAATCTTGTATCAAGAGGAGGTCAAACCGGAATAAAATGGCACCCCGGTAGCCCGTATCCACTCACTCCCTTGTATAAAATTCCCAACTGTGAATTGATTTGCCTCAGTAGAGCTATTAATGACCCGATAACCGGGCCATTTCACTCTAGCACTAGTATTTGAACCGGGTCCCCGGTTCATATACTCTCCATAATAAAGAGTGCTCAATGCAAAATCACCACTCCATTCTAACCAACCAGCAGGATCAATTAAGCTACCAATATTGGAGAAGAGAATAACAGTTCTTGAATATTGTTTCCATGGTCGTCCTAAATAATTCTTGAATGACGATAGAACAGGAACTAAATCCGATGCAGCTTCCACTTTACAATTCAAAATTGAAATTCCAGTGTTTTGATTTGGATCCTCTCTTCCTTGTGCTGTGAACATGTTCTTCTGATTCGGGTTTGGTTTACGAGCGTATAAGTTACAGTTCTGGAGAACAACAGCTGCATTGCCTGTTTGAAGACATAATTTAACAAGTTATATGTTAGGATCGAAGTAATAAGGTATCTCATATAAAAGCTAATAATATACTTGAACAATGATAGTATATTGAAAGAGACAAAAGGTTAACGTGGTTAAATGACTCGATATACATATATGAAATGAGTAATCCATTATGTAAAAGAGGAGAAAAGTTTATATAGGGTAACATACTTAGATATATGACTTTCTGATTTTAACCATATGAGATATTAACTTAATGGCCAAAAATTAAGTTTATATAGGGTAACAAAAATTAATGGCCAAAAAAAGAGAGATATATGATTTTCTGATTTTGACTTTTAAACACTTTTAGTAAATTTACTAAATATCATATAACAACTAAAATATTTAGATGAGATAACGACATAGTTCACAATGTTACCAAAAATGAAGTCGACCGTCCCATAAACATCGCAATTGCGATAGAATTGTCGAAGGGAGTGAACGTAGAGGGTGTCTTGATAGGCAACAAAGCTACATTGGTAGAAGGCAGATAGGTCGGAGCCGCTCCGCAGCGCCACTGCTTGGTGCTTGCTTGGCCCGGCATAGTTCTCAAATGTAATGCCTCTTGCTAAGAATCCACTTCCCACCACAGCTGCAATTAAAAAAAATTTAAAAGATATTTGAGTTTTATAATACTGATCTCACTTTCGACAATTGAATTTGACTTTTATATTCATATTGAAACTAGACTGAAACGTCTTTGGATCCTGCTTAGGGCTAATGTAAAATTTTTTATTAGGGATGCATGGATATACCATTTATAATGAGTCATAGAAATCAATAACTTGATGTTGTTATAGAAACCTACAAACTTTAAGTTTTGAATTTACCTCTATGTATAAATTATAAATTCAAAATTGGGTTACTCTAAAAACTTTGAATTCTAAGTTCTTCTTTAAATTTTATATTTAGCATGGTCCTACAAGTCACCAACATGTGGACAAATCTTCCATTTTTTCAGAAATCTATTATTATTAATATATGGTGTTTACCTGCTAATCTTTATCAAATATATGGACACTGACCTATGTTGTCTTATATCATTGCATGTATGTAAATTGGAATAATACTTTCACTACCACTAATCGCAAGATCAATTTCATTGACGGAATTAGAATTTTTTTTTATTCGAGTTTAAAATATAAAAAATAATTTCATACCTAAAAAAGATTTCATCTAATTTAAATTTACATCACGTGTAAAATTTATTAAAGAAAAAAGATTTATTTTTTTTCATACCTAAAACTCAAATTCAGGATCGTTAATCAACGTTGGTCCTAACCATTGCTTCAAAGTTGAGCTATTTAGTTAATTTTTGATGTAGATTCAAAAATTATTGGAGGAATGAACCTAACCAAACAAGTAGACATGGGACCATAAATTATAGGAGTAGTACACATTTGTAAAATAAAAAATCTAATTGAACTGTTGAAGTGAATTAAATTACTGGCATGGAGAAATGATGGCCAATAAAAAGCCTCTATATACATTAAATAAATTTTATAATATAAATATAAAATTTGAATTAAATTATTATTTTATTTAATTCGTAACTTTTACTATAGCGGGGACGCTAGATTTATGAGATAGGACCAAATTAATGTTGAGATAGTTGTTGTAGGGGTCCTTTATCTATTAGATATATTTAATGAGACGAATATAGGAATAATTATAGTTATAATTAGAGACGAATTTAATACTTAAAGTTCATGAATTTTTATTTAGTAAAGTATAAATAAACATTATTGAATTTCCATAAGATCTAGAAAAAGAAGTAGGATTAGGGGACCATAATATTTGAATTTTATAAACGATTCAAATTGTATCACATGATTGTAATATATTAACATTTTTTCTGCTTCTTCCCTTTCTATTTAAAAGGTACTAGTCTTTTGAATCCAAAGTCTCAAACTAATAATATAATTTAATCAAATATTTTTTTAGAAAATATATTATATTAATTTTTTAATTGCTCTATTTTGCATGATTGAATTTAGATTTTTCAAAACCGTCTCAATCATGAATAGAGTCTATGCAAGTCTCGTTTTTCCACACCGACAGAATCCATCAATTTTTTTATAACCCTACATATCTCATGTTAAGATCTTTCACTTATCTTTTAAAATATAATTCATACTTTGAATTTTTGCCTAACACAAATATCTGCACTATATAATATCTCATGTGACCAGAGGCGTATCCAGAATTTCGAGATGAAGGGTACACTATTGTAAAAAGTGGATCTAAGATTTAAATTTGATCGGATATATCTATACATATATAAGATTCAGATTTCTAACCTCACTTAGAGAGGTGCACCAAATCATCGTCACATAATATGATACTCCGAGTATGGGTTCACACATCTATATTTCAATATTTTTTTAAAAATATAACACTATTATATATGATCTCGGGGGAGCATGGGTTCACATGAACTCGGTGACCCCCCCTTAGATACGCCCCTGCATGTCACGGCCTAAGTGAAGCGCGTCTTATCATGACTTTTTTTTGTTCTCCTAATTAAATTCAAGATCTCTTATTAAAAGTAAATAAATCTTATCTATCCCACCACAATACTCCCAATAATCTTTCCGGTTAAAGAAACTACTATATAGCATAATTAGATTATTAAAAGAATATTATTAGAATAATTCATCAAACTATTATAGGTGTAGAATATGACTCATCATTAAAAAGTTATTCACCAATAATATGAGATAAAGTAAGGTCTAAATCATTGAATTAATTTCAAGAAGGCAAGTTGGCACTACATAGAACGTGCCTTGGTCCAAATAATTGTCTATATATCTTGGCAATATAATTTAACATATTATAATAAATTATATATTTTATTTTTAAATTATTAATATCAATTAATATAACTTGAACATATTAATATCGTTACATTTTAAATAATATTATTAGCTCAATTTGTCGTGATATATAAGATAGGGAATTTTGAACTTACCAACGGTAGCTGATCGGAAAGTAGTCCACCCATCGACAACGTTCCGATTACCCTTTATTGATGTTTTTCCGATCCCATCTCCGATGAACATTATCATACTTTTCTTCCTTTCTACATCAATATATTCGAAATACGTTCCCGCCTTAATGTAAATCACAAATCTTGTACTGCTAGAATTTGGGGCTGCACTTAACGCCGCGTTAATAGTTGTAAAATTACCACTACCATCCTTAGCCACAACCAAATCGAACTTAATTTGGTTCACCGGAGCTTGTAAAAGAGTCCTGTCCTTTTTTTTCAACCATTTCGGGTACCCATTTTTCATAGCCCCGTATTCTGGGAAGACTTCATTGGAATTTGATGGCGTCCTAAAATCAAATTATAATAAGAGGCTTTAAACTTCTTTATGATTAAACAAACGAGGCAAAAATAAATAACTAATTCAATAAAATTGAATTAAAATTAAAAAGCGAAATAGAAATGATTGTACATAAAAAGGAGATAGGTAAATGTTTTGCTACTTGATGAGAGAAAAGAAATTTAAAGTAATTTACTCACTCATCATTAGGACAACTTCAACCAAATCCTAAAAAAGAAAAGAAAAAACTTATTTAAAATTAAATTATGTTGTATCCGAGAATATAAAGTTCGACAAATAAAAAAAAGAACAACTTTGGATACTTGCCTAAAGTATCTCTTGGGTGATAGTACAAGACGGAAAGTTTAAAGTTAAAAGAGTATTCAGGAATTAACCTAAAAAAGAAAAGAAAAAACTTATTTAAAATTAAATTATGTTGTATCTGAGAATATAAAGTTCGACAAATAAAAAAAAGAACAACTTTGGATACTTGCCTAAAGTATCTCTTGGGTGATAGTACAAGACGGAAAGTTTAAAGTTAAAAGAGTATTCAGGAATTAAAAATGTGTTATTGTTTCAAGAATCTATTATAGATCGATATGTCAGGTAAAATGAAACAGAAGGAATATATTATTTTTGGATGGTTTAATATTTTTGGGGTCTAAAATAGATGCTTAAGTGGTCTTACCCTTGAGCCGACCCTGTCTTTAACTTCTTGAGCATGGCAAGAGAATTGCTCACATGTTGAGATATGGTATGCAAATCCTTCTCAATGTATTGACTCAATTTGTGTGTACTATTGTAAACTCCATTAAGACAAGTATCTTGATTTGTCATTGCAGCACTAAGAAGTGTTTGTAGATCATTATAGTGCTTTAAAGGTGAATTACTACTATTTTTAGTAGAAAGATCATAAAGAGTTGTTTGTAACTCATCAATTGTAGTATCACCTAAAAGTTCAATACAATCATCTAATGCCCTTTTCTCAATAGGGTCCAATTTGGACATATGGTGAAGTATGTTAGAGCAATTTTCAGAAGAGGATTTGACTTCACTCATAGTGGCATTGACATTGGAAGAAATGATTTCTGGAATTGATTTTTGGTGAAGATTTGGGATTAATGAAAGAGTGGAAATGCAAAGTTGTGGATAAAGTGTGTCTTGGCAATGTGAATTTGCTATTTGGATGTTTTTGTGAACATGAATTTGTTGAGTACTTGATACTCTTGGGGAAAAGATGAATGTGAGCCAGAAAATGGATGAAAGCGCAAGAAAAAGTGAAGGTTTCTTTTTTTGGTTATACATTTTGGAAACTTTGTGAGGAAAATGAGTAGCAAGTTGTGCTTCTTTTATAGGAATTTGAGAAGTTCACTAAAAGAGATTGTTCAATGGATACACCGAATTGAGTCTAGAATTTAAACTTTATGAGCACGAAAATTAAGATATCTACTGAATATACTGATTATTTGTAGACGTTAGGTTCGAAGGAAAATGTTCTCCACTTAAAATATTCTTAAAAAATATTTTTCTGAAGGATATGTGAGTTTTTTTAAAACTTATTTTCTGATGTTTGGTAAGTAAGTACTAGAAAATACTATTCCAAATCGGTCAATTATGAGATTGGTGACCTTTTTATATTACTTGGACAATCTTCATCTCTTGAGCTAGTGTTTGAGGTTCAGTTAGACCATATATCTATTTCTTTACATGTTAGAGCAAGACTCATTCCAATTCTTATTCACAATGTTGAACGCTCATATTAAAATTATTCACGCTCCAGATACTCAGCCCTTGGCGTGAGTTTTTTTTTTTTTTGAAGTTTCACATTAGTCAATTATGGGAAGAGAGATCTCTTTTTATGACTTGGGCAATCCTCGCTCTTGGACTAGCTTTTGGGGTTAAGTTAGGTTTAATTTTCATTACTTTACAACTATATATGTTATATTTAGACTAGTTTTAGAAGTACAACAACAAGAACGACAACACAATATATATCTAGTTTAATCTCATAAATGGAATCTAGGAGGATAGAGTGTACTGTACACAAACCTTATCCCTACCTCGTAGAGATAGAAAAATTATTTCTGATAGGCTCTCAACGTAAATAAAGCTTGTCAAACAGTTTGAAAAAGAGGATATAGATATAGGAGCAATAACAACAAATTAATACGAAATGGGAAGTATTACAAAATAACATGAGAAAGAAGAGTAATGTAATAATAAAATACCGAAATTGAAACCAAAAAAACTATAAGAATAATGCTAATACTATTGGTAAGAAGAAAGGTCCAAGAACTCAAAAATGAACTAACATAACACATAAAAATGAAATTAAATGAAAAATGAATTAATCGAATTTCAATATGATTATCGAATATCGTGTAAAAAAATTTTTTAAAAAGTGAAAAGAAGTGATGGTGATATCAGGTATGGTTATTCATTAGTGGTTAGGTGCCAAGAACAATACAAATAAATGTGTAGGAATCTAATTGAAATCAGATGTCTGCACATACTGCCAACACTGCAAAACCTTAAATCAAGGATGTATTTGTCCTGCATTCTAATTACTTTTTTTTTTCTATTCGATGTCCGATACTTACATTGGAGCTGATTATTTTGGATTTGTACCAGATAGAGCCCCATTTTGGGGTAACCCTTCTTTTCAAGATTTTTTGCATACTTAAGGCTTGAACCCGAGACTCCTGATTAAGGAAAGAGTAAACTCATCCACTGCACCGCATCCGTTGATGGTTGCATTCGTGTTATTTCCCTTTTCAGTACAATAATAGTATAAGATTTGATCTATTCATAAAAAAAAGTTCAGATATAAATAACTCAACTAGACATATATTTTTGTTTTTGTGTGTTCATTTTTCAAGTCTATTTTTTACTTGGAACAAGGAGGACTAAATGGTGTGTTTGGCTAGGAAAATATATGTTGAAAAATAAGTATTCTTCTTATTTATTTTTTTGCTATTTAGTAATGTAAATAAGAAAATATTGTCTGAGGAGCATTTATATATAATTTAAGAAAAATACTAAAGGGTGTGGGCGTGTGGCTGGGTCAAATAGGGGGTTGGGGTGGCTCAGGGCTGGGGCGGAGCCAGCTTGGAGCTAAGGGGTTCATATGAACCCCCTCAGGCGAAAAATTACATTATCTATACACGATTAGAATTTTATATATATATATATATATATATACATTTATATAAACTTAAACTCAAAAGAATAGTCAAAGGAAGGTGGTCCATATTAAGCTTTTGGCGAAAATCATGTGTCTAAGGGGCTAAAGTACACAAATACTTGATTTTGGTATTACTATTTAAGTTGTATTCGTGCAAAAAATTTATAAGTCTGTCTTCAAACAAAATATTTGAAGTTTTATATGGCTGAAGTTCAAGCACATTTGACTAAATTAAAGTTCATCTATTTTTGTATAAACTTTAATTATAAGTGGCTAAATTAAGTTATTCTTGCTTGAATTTCAAGCATATATATATAATAAAAATTTAGTTATTTTTGTTTAAACTTCACTCATATGTGGCTGAATTAAATCATTTTTGTTTGAAGTTCATGCACGTATAGTTGAAATGCCATTTTTGTATGAATTTCAAGAAGAAATGTCTCGATTTTAACTTCAAACACCCCGTATTTAAAATTATTCTGAAATCGATAAACGTATATTTTTTTTTAGGTCTATCTTTTATCGTAAACAGGCCAAACATTAATAGAGGGACCAGTATATGTTGGGCTTTAAATTTCAATAGACTGGCCCCATCTTTTCTATGCACCAACCGACACCTATCTTCCCAAATTATTACTCATCAAGAAGAGTAAAAATGGTTGATTTATGCAAATATTTCCTGTTTTAAATTACCATTTAATTTGTATCCTTATTTTATTTTTATTTTTTTGCAAATATAAGCCTTGAAAAATTGTCTTTTCGAATAATGTTAGACTAATTGAATCTAACATTTGCTCATATATTAGACTGTTATCTAATATTTGCAATAACTTACAACATTTTAGACTGTAATCTAAAATTTTCTCATAAGATTTTTAATTTTCTCAAAAGAATCTTAAGGACGTAATGTAAAATGTTTATAATATGCAAAAAGAAAAAGAAAAGAAAAATGATGATCATTTACTAAACAATTGACCCAAAAAGGACAATCCAAATAAAATTTCATGAAAAATACTTAATTTTTTTATAAGAATTGAAGAAATGTGCGATGAACTTATATATGTGCATAGAAATTTCTAGCCGATCGTCATTCTTGCGAAATGTATATCCATATTTTTAGGCATAAAGCTGTAAACTTGTAATAGGATTTAATCAGTGGCATAGTCAGAATTTTTGCTAAAAATATTTAAAATGTAAAAATGTAAGCATATAAAGATGTACTCAATGAGATTTACGACATTCTTAGCAGCTCAATGATGTATAGTCCATTTAATTTAGATCACTTAATTAATTAAAGTACGTACTTAATTTCAATATCTCTTATAATATATTAAAATCATAAAATTTAAACAACAATTTAATATGTGGCACACATATTTAATTAGTTTAAGACCATAAAATCAAAAGTCTCTCTTAATTACTTTCTTAAATATTATACTCAATCAAACCAAAACACATAAAAAAAATGAATAAAATACTTTCTTGGAATCACTTATAAACATGAACTCAATAAGCTGTAAAACCTTATGTCTGTTCCAATTGAGGTTGATGTGTATAAAATGAGGTGACATATTAACTTATTTATGTTATAAGACTTGAGAACACAGTAAAAGGTTTTTTTTCCAAATCTATGCCAAAAGTGTCTAATATGAACACTTTATCATGTGTTCGGCAGTTCGGGTGCTCAATTGGAACATATCATAATCCGAGTGTCTAAATGAAATTTACTCACAAGTTTAAAAAGCAGTTGGTGTATTCTACCTTGTATGAATTACCTTGATCCCAGCTAGCTTGGTGTTGAGGTGTAGTTGATTAATACAAATTGAAATGAATGAGTTACTTGACAAAATTGCTCAAACCCGAGACCTTTAATTAAGAATGAAAGGATACTTACCACCCCACTACAACTTCGAGTGCTGCAACTTTGAAAAAACGCCCTTTGCTTTTCTTCTTCCTTTTCAATCTTATGTCAAGAATTACCACATTATACATAATTCTTCTGAACATGCTCACTTAAGCATGCACACTTGAATAGAACAAGATAGATACAAAAAAGATTCATATAACAAGCCCCAAACAACTAATATTTGATTGAATCATAGTTCATTTAATGATCGAATAACCATCCCATTCGGATTTTCATTTCTTTTAATTTCTTAAAAGTTTTCATTTCCAGTCCAATAAGTCTGATTCTGTCCATAGTGACCAATTAACAGTAGTCCAGAAAAACTGAACTTCTTTAGAAAAAGCTTTGAAGTTTTAAGATACATAAACTGACCTTTTATTCTAGTAACAACATATCTAGTGTAATCCACAAGTGGGGTATGGGGAGGGTAGGCTGAATGCAAACCTTATCTCTAACTTTTGGGGTAGAGAGACTGTTTCCGATAGACCCTATGCCTTTTATTCCACACACATAAAAAAGACTTGAAAAGAGATTTAAAGCAACAAAGCAATCCATGATAAAAATAGACACACCTTAGAACTTTTGGAAAAAGTCATATATGTGGTCATTAATTTCTTCTGGTCTTTCTTGGTTGATGAAGTGTGCAACTCCTTCCATGATTACTACTTCTTGCAAGAAGGGCACCATTTTTTGGAACCCACCCTTATGGATATATTCCTTAACACCAGGTGTATTGTAAGTTAGGTCGACATCCCCTACGATGAACTTAACAGGGACCTTTATTTGTACACCGGTCCATGGCGCGGTCAGCTCCCAGTTTCTGCAACAGTTAAAAATGAAACAATAATAAAATGGCCACACAAACAGCTAACATGCATCATATATAATTGTATACATCAAAGACTTACGGGGTTGTTTGGTTGGTGGGATAAAGGTTAACAATCCCAGGATTAAATGCGGGATTATTCTATCCCATGTTTGGTTATGGATATTAATTAGTCCCGGGAAACATTTTGTACAAAAATGGTGGAATTAGCTATTCAATATACAGGGTGAGATAACTAATCCCATGGGATATCCAAACCCTGGGATATCCTTGTCTATCCCATCCTTGTAACCAAAGGACTCCTAAGAGTATTAGAGTCAAAGCAACTAGAGCCAGATCCAAGATTTAAACATGATGCAGTCAACTTTTAAAGTTCTTAGTACTGGACATATTGTTACTTTTGAAATTATGAGATCAGAATTTAGTATATGTTGAAATTTTAGTCTCTTATACACATGTATCTCTATGTTGCATGTTGAAGATACTGGGTTCAGTTGAAGTGAGTATATTAGGTTGCATCAGCCTCGTAAAGCAACATTGCTTATGAGCAGGAATCAGAACATAAAACTATTAAGTTGATCCATGATAGTCATGGGCAAATTTATGGGCTAAAATGGGGCACGTGAACCCGTGGTCTCTCCATAAAACTAGGTATTTTATGTATATATTTTCTAAACTTGGTATAATATTGTCTATTGACACTCATGCTACAAAAAGGTTAAATGTTGCACTTGGTTGAATGTTGGAGTTATTTACCTAGAGGACGAGGATCAATTCTCACTTAATACATTTTTTCCAGAACAATTCTTCATTCATATTTAGAAACAATACCACAAAAAAATTTGAGCAAAAAATAAAATTAAGAGTTCTAGAACAAATAGGTGATTTGGTGAAGAAAATGATCAGGCAACTCACAGGTCCATAGCTCGATAGTAGTTCAATCCACCTGTAAAACCTGTCTGTCTAAACTTGTTGGCATAGTAGTTGACATCCTCTTCTGACAACCAAGATGGTAATGTAATGGGAGTATGAGGTGAACCACCAAATCCTTTCTCTTTAGGTACACGAAGAGGAGCTGGATTGCGTGATGTTAAAAATTTAACGATTAGTCGTGCAGTATCAACACGAGCAAACTCCTCTTCTACCTCTCCATATTCCTAAGAAACAACACATTTGAAAGGGTGTTTCAGCAACGATGATTAGATAACGTCTTCAGCAATGAGGAAGAAATCTCAATAGCACATGGAAACCACAAGAATTCATCAACTTTGTCCAACAACTAGTTTGTTTTGTTTTTATGAGTGTAACATTAGAACCTTTTCTTTAGATGATAAATCAAAAAGTCATAAGAATTATATACAACAAGATGGTGTCAAAGAAGTACAAGATTCTGGCACTGAGCTTCCAAAAGAATTTGCGAACTATCTATGCAAATAAGATGTTCTCTTTACACAAAAATTACAAGAGAAAAAATGTTTCTGTTCTTTTCAGTTTCCAATATAAGCATAATAAGAATATAATTTACTTGGATTAAGCAATCAAACAAATGAGTACTTTTATCAAATCTCAGGGACACTGTCTAATCATGAGGGTAGTATTTTATCATGTTGTGGATCCTAAGTTTTTATGGATTTTCCAACCAACAACAACTGCCCTCCTTTTTCTCGTTAGTTAAGTCCAACAAAAATGAACAAAGACTGTCAAAGTATTCAGCTGATTGCGAAAAAGTTGTTAAACAATAATCACAAGCATGAAGATTATCAACATGAGAAGGTGCCGAAAAAGTACTCAGAATTTTTTTGAGAATAAATGTTTGTTGAATCATTTCACCAACGATCTTATTAATTTGATCCCCTTTCAACATTAAGTAGTCCCAAAAGCTCTGTATCCTGTTTGTGATATACTAAATAGCAAAGTGTTTTCAATTGAAGTATCTGCAATAAACTCAATTTCGTGCTATTTGCTAATTTACAATCCAAGAAACAGAGAAAGACGAGTGTCTTTTACGTCTTGACAAGCACAATGCTTAAATTTTGTGCACAGTGCAGTGGAAAATTGCATATTATTGGTATAGACAGCTACTTCTGGACTCTTCCTTATGGTCTTTCACCAAAAATTTCTGCTTTAGGACTCATAACCAACTAATACTACCTCCGTTTCAATTTGTTTGTCTTACTTTCCTTTTCAGTTCGTTTCAAAAAGAATGCCTCTTTCCTTCTTGGCAACTCTTTAACTCCAACTTTCCGCATGACATGTTTAAGACCACAAGATTAAAGGGCATTTTGGTACATTCTACATATCTTTAGTTTAAGAACACAAGATTTAAAAGTCTTCTTTACAAACTCCGTGTCAAGTCAAAACTAGACAAACAAATTGAAACGGAAGGAGTAACATAGCTTACAAAAAGGCAAAATAACAAAAAACATATTGAATCCCAGAATAGCAGAACCTATATGATTCCTCCAATATAATTTGAACATTGAATTTCCAGAAACGTTATTTGATACAAAATAATTGGAAGCAATGATATCACCAAAATCTTGACTTTATCCTTAAGTGCATGCAGTAAGGAAGATCATATAGAAGATCTCCTCAATACGGAATTAGTTGCAGGCAGCAATATGAATCCCTTAGGTTCCCGTTTGGCCATAAATTATGAAGTTGAAACTTAAAAATTTGACCTTTTTAAGTTGTGATTATTAGAATTTGAAGTTATGTGCGGACATACATTTTACTTGGAACAAATTTGAAGTTTTGTGAGTGGATGTCCCCAAAACCCAAAATTTGGTCTGAGCTTGATAACTCAAAAATATTTGAAAATCAGATTTTCAAAATATAAACAAATTTCATGGCCAAACAGATATTTGAAAATAGATTTTTAAAAAATACTCCTAAATTTATGGCCAAATGCTAACTTAAACTTTTCCAGACAATTTTTAATTGAGCTCCCCTATGTGAATCAGCTATATATGTTTTCTTCTATTAGATTATTTCTAATCTCCGTTCAACTTGACCTCCCCTCCTTTATCCAAGCTGAAATTAATGGAGTTAAAGGAAAATGATGTAACAGTTGATAGAAGAAAAGCAAAGTAGAGAAGGATGCTGGAAGAAACCTGAAATCTGCAAACATAGTAATCATCCCCGAGGACAGCACGCATAGATTCAATAGGCTTTCTATTGGGGTTCCTGGGGTGGAAGACAACGCTCATATTAACCAGTGCTTTGATCCTATCAGGTCGCAAAAGGCATACGTGCCAAGCTATAACAGCACCCCAATCATGTCCAACAAGGAACACCTAATTCAGAGAGGCAAATAAAAAATTTAAGTAGAAAATGCATGTGCATCCACTGTTTGGAACTCCAACTATACACTAATAGTTATACAATCAGGTCACTTATTAACATAATTACAGGCAAATTTCAAAGAGAGTGAAAGATAACGAAAAGGAGACAAGGTCCTAATTGGAAATAACACAAACTACCAATCCATCTATCATGCCAATCAAGTCTATCCGATTCGTTCAAAATAATATCCTCTTAGAGTTCGATCTTGATGGAAATATCATAACTACTCTACTTGGTAGGAGTGCCTATGTGACTCGTGAAGGTTATAACAGAGAGTTGGAGGCCTTAAATCTGGAACATCTAGAAAAGCCACCCCATTCAAGAAGCCCCTACTTATACCCTTACTTTATTAATTTATCATTATCATCTTTTTTCTCTCTCTAATCTATCTAGTTCCTTCCCGTACAATCATTTGTTTAACGCCACAAAACACTCGCTTTAGGCGGCATATAGAGAGAATCATATTTGAAGATGAGTATCTCCGGGGTATTTGACACTCAAGCAAATGTGAAAGCAAACTCTGTGAAAAAGTTCGTATGCATCAAAGAAATGGAAGGAGTTTCCTTCTTACCTTGATAAGTATTTTTCTCAGAGTGATAAGCAATAATTAACATCAATTAATAACCTAGAAAAAATGATGACTAACCTATTATAACAGGTTAACTACCTAACTTAAATACATAAAAAAATTAAAACAAAAAATACAAAATTATCTATACAGTATATCCATTAACTGATGCATCCACTGTCCATATATATTTAGTTGTGCACCACAGTCTGTAAATCCTAGATTTCCCTGTAATTAGTCGAACTATACTATACACATAGATATGCAGAACTCTCAAAAGGGGAACATTATTTTTAGGTATAATACATAAATATGTCTTTTAACCTGGCCTCAAGTGACATCTACCGGCTCCGACTTTGGGTGGGTAAAGTAGACACTTAAACTTGTATAAAGTTGAACAAATAGACACACATGTCCTATTTGACATAATACATATAGAACGCTACGTAGAATGGCCGTGTAGGACATTTAAATACATGTTCAAGCACAACTTTAAGTTTCAAAAATCACAACATCAAAAACTCAAATTTCAAGTTTTAAGTTTTAACTTCAGAATCTATGGCTGAACGAGAACTAAGTAGCGCACTAACTGTCACTAAATCCTGTATTTCCCTGTAATTACTCCAACTATACATATTACTAACTTTGTAAACCCACTATCAAATATATTACTATTCAAACTTTAAATTCTAGATTCGCCTCTAACCTGTTCGAGACCCAGAGCATCGAGAAGGGCAATAAGGTCACCAACAATATGAAAAACCGTGTAGCTAGAAGGAGAAGGAGGAGAATCTGTATCGCCATAACCACGTAGATCTGGAGCTATTGCACGATAACCTTTGGATGAAAGAGAAATCAGTTGGTGACGCCATGTATACCAGAGTTCAGGGAAACCATGGAGGAATAGTATTGTAGATGGGCCTTCACCAATTTCAGCTATGTGCATATTTATGCCGTTTACAGAGAGATTTTTGTGCTGTATATTCTCCATGGCTTGTTATGTGTATGCGCTTTCTTTTTTTTTTTGATAGAGGTGATGAACAAAAAGATATATACTAGTAATTGCCTTTTTTGAATTGTTCAAGAAAATGAAGTTTGTTTATGTAACTTCATTTTTTATTTTATTATTAAGTGTTTTGTATCCGTATTGCAAATCGACTAATTCATATTAGTAACAGGTAAAATCTTGTTTGACGCTCAGTTAGATGGTTTAAGTGGCTCAAGCTTGGCTAGAGATTTACATAATAAACTTAGTCAAGTGCAACGATCTGCCACATCATCACGCCACATAAGCATCACGTAAATATCGCACGGCATAAAGTTTCCCATGTGGAGGGCTTATATAGGAAGAAGACCCCGTTTGGATGGGATTTTAAGTTGGTCAAACTAACTTTTAAATCAATTTTTGACTTATTAGAGTGTTTGGCAATTAAAGAATAACTTAAAATAAGTCAAAAGTAACTTAAAATAAGTTAAAAGTTAAAATAGGGTGCCCCTACTTATTTTTTTTAACTTATAAATCATTCTACTTTGACCAAGTATATTACTTTTTTACCCTTAATTCTTTTATAATGTTAACAACTTTAAGGGTATTTCAGACATTTTGATTAAAAAAAAATGACTTTCAATACTTTTTTGCCAAACACATCAAAAACACATAATTACTTATTTTTAAAATGACTTTAAATTAACTTTTTAAACGTTATTTATTTTAAGTCAATCCAAACGGGCTCTAATTCTTAATTTATAATGTTAACAACTTTAAGGGTATTTCAGACATTTTGATAAAAAAAATGACTTTCAACATTTTTTTGCCAAACACATCAAAAACACATAGTTACTTATTTTTAAAATGACTTTAAAGTAACTTTTTAAACGTTATTTTTTTTAAGTCAATCCAAACGGGCTCTAATTCTTAATGGAATACTATTGAGATATGTGGAGTATTTAGAAGACCTTAGAATTTCATGGATTTATATGAAAAATCCTAAGAACAATCTTGTTGTATAAAGTATTCTAGAATGAGACTTTTATTTATAAATATGTAGGGATTTGCATGATAATTATTATTTACATATTAGCCTCTAAATTAATAGTATGAACAGAGGGGCATTCATTTGTTAATTCAAGCAAGAAAAGCAAATCTTTCAAGTCCTAAGTAATACAAAAACTTTTTAACCAATTCTCTCATGTCTTTCTTCATTTCCTTAGCGATCTATATTAAAAGGCTTATTTGAGTTTGCAAGATCGTGAAAAATTCGTGAGCGAATTGTCAAGTGCCGCACGATATGCTTAGTGAAAGTTTAAGTATGTGACAAAGTGGTATCAGAGTAAAGGTTGATACTAAGAAAATGACTAACAAGGGAGACATCAATGTTGCTTGCACCACCAACGTCGAGCAGGGTGGTGAAACAAAGCACCAAAAAGGGAGGAAGAATCTTAGGGGTCATTTGGCAGAGTGTATATTTTGCATTATTCTTATACACTATACCAAATAACCCATTAAGAATAATGAGGAATTGTTGTATGACCCTACACCAAGTGAAGCGTTAATATCCCACTACCTTCGATCATTGAGGCGAGTGATAATGAATGCGGGAAGCACCCGTAGACGTTACGCCTGGAATGAAATGGATTGCGAGGGTTGATACGACATGGCAGGCTGTAAGGATTTTAGGCAAACGTTTGAACGGGGTCAATGACAAGTTCAAGACTCTTAAGGACTTTACCCTTGAGGAGAATGACAACATCCGCAAAGAGTTGGAGGCGCGTAAGCATGCGAAATATGAGATGAATGAAATCATCACTTCCTTGGAGTGTCGGCTCATGAATGCATTAAGCACAAATGAAAATATTAAGGTCTATATGAAAGTGCTCAAGAGAGGAATTGAATCTGAATGATCTGCAACGTCGAGATAGAAAGGCCAAGGTTGAGGCTCCCAAGTCACCAATGTTCAAAGACGCTCGTGATGCGCAAGACATGGAGAATTACTTCAAGTGCAACAAGGTGAAGAGTGACAAGAACAAGATCAACACTGTAGTGTTATATCTTTCGTAGATGGTTATGCTATGGTGGAAGCGAAAGAAATCCAAAATAGGAAAGGGGCTTTACACCATCAATACATGATAGCAATTTCAAGCTGAGTTCGAAAAGATCTTCTTTCCCAACAACGTCATCTATAAGGCGAAGCGCAAATTTAGAGAGTTAAAGCAGACATGCAATATACGACCATATGTGAAGGAGTTCACCACCCTCACGCTTCAGATTCGCAACCTCATAAATGAAGATATGTTGTTCCACTTCATGGATGAGCTACAAAATTATATCAAAATGGAGTTAGAACATCAACATGTTAGGACTATTGATGAAGCCATCACACAGGCCGAAGCTTTGATAGACTTTAAGCATGACAAGTATGATCGAGTCAGAGAAAAAAGATGAGAGATAGTCATGACCAAGTTGAGGGAGATCGTAACAAAAGTAAGGAGCAACATAAATATGCCCTTTAACTTGGTTTCAGCTCACATTTATGCCTTTCATCCAAGTAGACACTTAAACTTGTATAAAGTTAAACAAATAGAAACACGCGTTCTACGTGGCATCCTACATGACAATTTGTATCCTACGTGGTGTCCTTAGTGTACTATGCCACATAGGACTTATGTGTCTATTTGTTTAATTTTATACAAGTTTAAGTGTCTACTTATGCAAACTCAAAATTGAAGAGCATAAATGTGATATAAAACCGAGTTAAATGATATATATATATATATATATATATATATATATATATATATATTATGCCATATGTTTCATGCTTTTTTCGGACAAGGCTATGCCTTTTCTAACTTATGAATAATATGGTCCACGGACTAAAAATTTAACCCAAAAAAATAAAATATATATGTTATGCCATATTTTAAAGTTAATATATACTCCCTGTATATATTCATGTACTCTACATAACCACAAAAATATCAGCTACGGTCACTTCAACTGTGGCAATCCATGGAGAAGCAACAGAGAACAAACGACGGCAAATTGTCGGACTGGAAAATTCTGTCGGAGGTCGGAGAAAATGGCGTAGCCATTATCACTATCAATCGTCCACCTCTCAATCTGCTTTCTGTTGACGGTACTTTTCTTTTTCTTCAAACAATACTTCCAATCACTTTAATTTTTAATTTGCTTACCTTCTAATTCATCCAATTCACGCCGATGCTGGCACCGGCGCATCAGAATTTTGAGCCTGTGAGTGCGAAATATTACTTTTTTGGGGATTGTTTGAGGCATATAGATAAACAAATGCTCAAATTTGTCCGAAAAAGCAGAATTAAACACTCCAATGTTAAGTATACACATCTAGACACCTCAACTCATCCCCATAGTGTCAGTTGAACTCTTCAACTTACAAATGATCATCTAAATATCTTCAAAATTTTTATGTGTTACCTGAGTTTCGGGAGACTATATGGAATGTTTAGTTGCCAACTGAGACTAGTTAAGCTGTCTAGATGTGCACTCTCAAAATTGGAGTGCTTGCTTGTTAGCTGAGGCCGAGTTTGAGTGTTTGTTTATGTTTTATGCCATTAATTAATTGTATATGTGTAGATCAAGCGGAAAGTAGTGGGCACACTGCAAATTCATTGCATCCGCAGATTATTTCTTTTCATATTTGTAGAAGATTTGAAGCTGCTTTGGAGTAGCAGTGGCTTCCTTTTTGCATTAATTGGACTTTCTCAGTGACTGAATTGGAACTATTGTTCATTAGTTGAATTGTAAGATGTAAATAAATGAACTTCAAGTTTCAACTATTTTTTCTAATATCAATTGTGAATGCAGCAGAATTAACACAAATGATTTATGTGGTTAAGGGGAACTAATTTTGGGATTGAGGTGTAGTTGATTGATCAAGTGCTGCTCCTTTATTTAGTATCGACAAATTTACTCGTGGAATGCTCTCTAGTGCTTTCCTTATTAGTTGCTATGTTTTCTTCATTGTTTTTTTCCCTTTTCATAACTTCTTTGATGTGCTGCACTTGAGCCGAGGGTTCTTCCGAAACAACCTCTCTACCTTCATGAGGTAGGGTTAAGGTCTGCGTATACTCTACTCTTCCCGGAGCCCACTTGTGGGACTACATAGGGTATGTACTGATGTTTCCGTGGTTTTCTAGATTATTCATTTGCTGTATTTTTTTATTCTTAGTGATATTGAGCTTGAAAGAGAACGTTGAGGAAGCTATACGAAAAGATAATGTGAAGGCAATTGTCATAACTGGTATGCTACAGTCTTTTCTCATTTTTCTGATACCAACTTGTTCTAATGGTTGAAATTAACATACTTCTAATGTATCAGGTTCAAGAGGAAACTTCTCAGCAGGATTTGTTGTTACAGCTTTTGGTGGAAGTCAACAGAGAGAGAGTAAGAAAGATCATCATCTGATTGATTGTTTCTCTCCAGATTGCTCAGTTACGAGTTCCGTGTCATTTAAAGCCCTATTTTTATGCAGCACATAGAGAACTTGGCTTTATGTCAATTAACTTTATCACCGACACATTGGAAGGTATTCCCTGGAGTATATATTGATAACGTTTATTCTGTTTTATTCGCGGACACATGGTAACCATAGTAATCCTCATTTCTTTTGCATCTCAGCTGCAAGGAAGCCCATTGTTGCTGCTGTTGAAGGTTTTGCTTTGGGAGGCGGATTTGAAATTGCACTAGTGAGTGTGTAATAGTTTATTTTAGGCTAATATATGCTTCCGTTGGTGTTCTTCTATTCTGTTCTGTTCTGTTCTGTTCTTCTCTGGCTTTTCTGCAGAAACAACATAATTGGTTGGCCACTGATGTATCTAGAGACTCAGACTTTTAGCTTTTAGTTTTGTTAAAATTTAGCATGTGACTGACTAAACGACTTATTTAGTAGGAATAAGATGGATAAAATATTGATAGAAGTAAACAACTTTTGAGGTCTAATGAGTTCCCTCATTTCTACTAACTATGGTTGAATCTTGATCAAATGGTCTAATGCATTTATTAGGCTTGTCATGCCCGCATATCAACATCTACCTCAAAATTAGGTCTTCCGGAACTTCAGTATGGGATTCTTCCTGGGTTTGGAGGTAACATAAGGAGAAGATTTCTGGATTTTTTTATTAACTTATTTTCTTTACCATTATGACTAGGTGTCATTCGAAGTTATTGTGCAAATCGTATGTCCTGTTCATTCTTAAAAAAACTGAGATATCCTGTATAGTTGTTCTGATGTTTGAGATTGCATATTACTGTGTTAAATGGTCAGTTATTACCCCATCATTTTGGCAATTAGTTTACATTATTTAGGTAACATCATCTTTTTGAGCATTTAGTTACAAAAATTGCATTTCATACTTCACTCGGATAAGAGACTGTAAAACTTTTGGTTGACATGTACATGACAGACATTAATGTTTAAAGTCTTCTCATGTCGAATGAATCTCAGAAGGATGAGATTTCTCTGCATCAAGATATCCTGGTATTTGTTGGCTACACATGATGCATTGTATGGGTGTCCATATCCCTTGTCAAAATAATGATTGTTGCTCTTAACTTAATAAAAAAATCCCAAAATTTTGTAAACTTTACTGCAAAAAAAGTAGTAAGATGTCATTACAATATCTCATACACTTGATATTTAAACAGAAAGCATGATGCAAGCTGCAGAATCCTTAAAAAGATAGTTTAAACCTCTGTTTTCTTTTGTCTCTGACAAAAGATAATTGGGTAACCTTAAACCATGTCTAGATGCTTAGAGACTTCATGGACCAATTTTAAAAAATTGGTATGCTCTAAGACTAATCATGTGAAACAAATTGCACACTCTATTTTCTGGATACTGCCTTATTTTTGCCTTCTCCTCTGGCATACGGTTTTTATGTGAACTACAACTGTCTTTTTCTGTAATTGCGTTCTTCTAAAAAGAATCTTTCATGTGAAATATGCAGTGTATAGTGTATTCTGTAGACCATATTGGAACTTGTGCTGCTAAGGCAGAATGATGATGCTTTTGTCAACAGTTATACATGATGATTATTCTAAAGTTTGATTTTTCTCAGGAACACAACGACTTCCTCGGCTGGTTGGCCTTCCAAAGGCTCTTGAAATGATTCTGGTACCTTATTCGGATTCCTCTTTTTATTTTTGGTCTTAGGGGTGACTTTTTCACGCTTAACATATCTAGCAATACAATATATGGTTGAGTTGCGTTGGCATCTTCACATGCCTTTCTTTGTAACAGAGTCTTTGTCAAGGGTTGTCATAGTGCTAGACATTGGGGTAAGTTGAGCAGAATAACAAGATACCTTTACTTCTTTGCCTTTCTATCATTTCCTGTCAGTTTGAAAAGTGGCCAGAGAACAGATAGGATTTAACATATCCATGCTTAAAACAGCAGTGTAACTATAGCGAAGTGAGGTACCAGACAATCGACACTTTTCATAAGCAAGCAGACCTCAACTAACCAACATTAGCCATCACTTCCCTCAGATGAATGCTATTTATCATTTTGGAGCTTTCATTTCCTGATTTTTCTAAGTAGGTTCCCTTATAAATGTTCTCCAGACGTCAAAGACGGTAAGTGGAGAAGACGCTTACAATTTGTGCCTAGTGGATGCTATATGTCCATCAGATCAGTTGCTTGGATCAGCTTGTCAATGGGCTTTGGATATATTAGAATGTCGAAGACCATGGTCTATCAGTCTTTTCAAAACCGATAGATTAGCACCTCTGGCAGAAGTTAGGACATTGCTCAATTCTACCAGAGCTCAGATCCAGGAACAAAATCCAAATGTTATTCATCCCTTGGTTTGTATTGATGTCATTGAACATGGAATTCTTTGTGGCCCTCTTAATGGACTATGGAAGGTGATATACTCTTCGTGATCTCTCTTTGCTATGACTGGCTTAATGGAATTAGCAATGACTTGTCTTATATTGGCAGGAAGCTGAAGCTTTACATGAACTTCGACAATCTGATAGTTGCAGGAGCTTAGTGCATGTATTCTTTGCGAAACAAAGCACTTCAAAGGTTCAAAAGATCTAACATGGTCTTGAGTGTTTATATAGTCAAAGTATCTGGGATTGTTTAAAATTGGAAAGTGAAACTTCTTCTCTATGCACTTCAAAGGTTCAAAAAGATGTTCTTGAGTATTTATATAGTAAATGTATCTGGGATTGTTTAATTTGAAAGTGAAACTTCTTTTATCTCTTTTTTAGAAAAGAAAATTAAATTTCCCTATTTTGATGCCACAATGATCAAGTAAAATTGGTTATGAAACACTGCTATAACCTCAACAGAAATCTTATTGTTGGTTCAAAGGAACATAATCTGCATCATGCTCTAAATTCAAAGGGAGAAAAGTCGTTATAGAGAATTTATCAACATTGAGCTTTATATTGCACTTTCAGATCAGAATTAACGTGTTCTTCCAATTTTCTAGCTTTAGAGATTCTTGAAGTTAAATCGCAATTAATGCTTCTCTATTCTTGTGGTTCAATTCCTGACATTTGTACCATATGATTTAACATCGCTTTTGTGGCTACAATTCTCTCGTTCTATGTGTTCTTTGTTGATCGTTCTATACATTTACTGTTTCAGATTCCTGGGATTACTGATATAGGATTGCTACCAAGGAAGATTAACAAGGTTGCTATACTTGGTGGGAGCTTGATGAGTTCTGGAATAGCAACAGCGCTGGTACTTGCAAACTATTATGTAATCATGAAGTTTATAGATCAGAATTCTCTGCAGAATGTCATTGACAGAGTTAAAGGTGAGAAGTAATTGAGTAGTCCTCTTAATTACTCTTAGATTAGTTCAAGGAAGGTTTCACCATTTGAAAAATGTTTGTTTCCTTTCCAGGCAATTTGGAAGGACATTTTAATGAAGGAAGGCTGACTCAAGAGCATTATAAAAAAGCGTACGCTCTTTTAAAGGGTGTTTTGAGCTATGATAACTTCAAAGATGTGGATCTAGTCATAGAGGTTGGTTGTTGTAGGATTTTTGAAAAGCATTACACTGAATCACTTGGTCAATTCAAATAAATTCTACACTAACCTTTCTTTCCTACGTTGAAGCTACAGTTTTTGTTAGTGTGCTGCTGCTTAATGAGCAAATACATTAGTTTTGTCCAGATTTCATTTTTTTGGAGATAGTAATAATCATCAACCAATCAAAAATTTATCCATATCCATGTAAAAGTTTCAATGACTCAAATCCATGTAAAAGTTCAGGGGCTCTTTGATTTAAAAGGGAAGTTCAATACTTCTCAACATAGTTTTTGTTACTAACCAGTAACCGTTTCATAGACAAATTTTCCAATGGTAAAATATTGAACTTTTATATGCTGGTATGTAATAGAAATGTAAAACAGGAAGTTTCTCAAAAGTACTTCTCATAAACATAAATTAATAAATATTTTAAACTGTATTATTCTCATTAACATGGTAGAGAGTAAAAGGCATGTCAGAGAAGTCTCAGATGAGTAATGTAGAATAGTCAAATAACATGATTGTCATGGTACGTTGAGACCCGATCAAGTAGTGAGTTTCAATGTATTTTTTTCACATTGAAACACATGTTTGTTAACCTCTAATATACCTTTAGTTTTGTGAAATAGCACTCCAAGGACGGGGTTCTTCTATGCTAGTATAATTGATAAAATACTTTGATAACCTTCCGAGGGTCTACCAAGAACAGCCTCTCTATCCCACAAAGGTAGGGTAAGGTCTGTGTACATCTTACCCTCCCCAGACCCCACTTGTAGGATTACACTGGGTATGTTGTTGATGCTGTACTTTGATAACCTTGACACTCTTGGGTAGTTATTTTGGCCCTTGGGAAGATCTTGGTCACTCTGGAGCTCATAGAGATTTATCTATCCACAAGTTATTGTATTCTGTCTGATGTTTAGGATGAAATATAGAAACATAAATTGGCGATGATCCCTATTTTTCACGGCAGTATCCTGATACTTTTACTTTGCAGTGATGCTGGGAATTTTTGGGCCAATCGATTCGGTCCTAGTGAAATCTTCACAAAGAGTTGGTGGTGAGGAAAATCTTAGTTCATTACAAAGGGAGCTACTTGTCAAGAAATTCAATATGTTGTCTTATCTTTGGAACTAAATATCTGCTAGGCAGTTGTGCTTAGTGCACCCTGATATCGTACTGAGAAGCAGTCTTTTATCCAGTCCTGTTGGGTGTAACTCTGAGTTAATCTTTGTCTAGTAGTCACATTAATGTTTCATCATGAAAAATGGCTGTTCCAAGAGTATCATGAGTCACGAAAGGCTGAAATGGACGAGTTGTCTAGATGCATAAAGACTGAGTAGAAAACGGAACCATACATGTTTGTTGCAGATTACTTGTAGAAATGACAATGATAATCATCAGATTGATACAGATGCAGACTTCTCATTTGTTTCTTCTTCTTGATTAATAGGACGTGCCTGACATTGTCTCCTTGAAGCAGCAAATTTTTGCTGATCTGGATGAGTGTTGCCTTCCTCACTGCATTTTTGCTTCAACTACTAGTATAGTCAACTTAGATTTGATTGGAGAAAGGATGAAACCATGTAGGGAGATTGTTGGGATCCACTTTTTTAGGTAAAGGTGAATCAAGCTATCCTAGTATATCTACCAATACAAATGAGTTAAGGCTTGCTTGTAACTTGGCTGCAGCCCACCCTCTGTCACTGATCTCCTGGAAATTGCCCGAACAGAGAGGACATCCCCTCAAACGCTAGTTGATTTGTTGAACTTTGGAAGGAGGATTCAAAAGACTCCTATTGTAGTTCAGAATTGTACAGGTTTTGCAGTCAGACGTATGCGCTTCCCCTACTTGCAGGCAGCGATGCTTCTCGTTGAACATGGTGCTGATGCGTATCAGATTGATAAGTCTCTTACCAGCTTTGGGCTGAAACTGGGTCCATTTAGGTGCATATTCCATTCAACATCCTATGAATGTGAAATTGATTTGATCGAATTGTGCTCTTGTAGAACCCTCAGTTTCTCCATACAGTCGAACTCATAATAAAAGAAAATATGAGTTTCGTTATGGTTTAGCATACAGCTACCAAAATGTTCCAGAACTAATGGATGTTGATTCAAAATCTGATCATACAGAAGGAGAAGCCTATTGCTTTAAATACTAAGTAAAGGTCATATGACACACAATTCTCATGTGGATAATCCATTAATGATGAATGTGATCTTCAGCATATTTTTTCTTATAAAGTTCCACTTGGAGTGCAAGACATCTTCTGTTGTTGCTTCCATTTCTTTTGGGTGATGTTGGCAATGTCAACTGCAGAATGCTTGATCAAGATGGATTCCAGTCTGCTGCTGTGCATGATGTGAAATTCCTTGAGACTTTTCCAGATAGATCTTACAAATCAAATTTGATTCCAATCATGAGGAAAAATAACCGTGAAGGTAATGTACACTTCCTTCTTGTCATCAGGACCTGGATTGAATTTGTCATCAGCTTTTCTTGAATTTCTCACCAATGGAATGCGTACTAGGTAAATCCACTTGCCAAGGCTTCTACACGTACAATGACAAGGGAGAGGCAAGCCCAGATCCCGAAATATCAAAATATATAGAAATGGCGAGACGTATGTCTGGTATCACCATTAAATCAAAGGTCTTCTCTGTCTTTCTCTCTCTCATTTAACTGTCTTTTTGGTCCTTCTATTGAGAGTTCTCTAGTAATCTTCCGACTGAACTTATCTTGAAGAGAGCATGTGGCTTATTGCTATGTACTATTTGGCTTTGGAGAACGGAAAAAATAGCACACGTAAATAAAATTCATGATATAACCATAAAAGCGCAACACCAATATACGGTTGGTCAACAAGAATAAAATTAGAGCAATGATGACACCAAGACTATTTATTGCTCAGTTAATTCTCGAAATGGCGTGACTTTTGAGCAAGTGTCTTTTGATGTATTTTTTTCTTAATTAAATACAGGATTTTTAATTTGTAAAATGCAAAAAAATTAGAAAATAGATAAATTATCATTCTAATCTAAGAGGTGTGCCACATCAGCGGGCCTATGTCCCCTCTTTATAGATATATAGATTCTTCCTGTAATTGGTCCCTTGCAAGCAATTCAACGTGTGTTTATTTGTTGTCTATCTGTTCTTTCATGATTGTAGATTTACTAAATGATCCAAATTTTTTGAATGCCAACATTGTAGTTGGAGCGCATATAATACATTACCATATATCATATGAACAAAATATATTTTTGGAAAGGTCTTTGAATGCTTCCTTTCTATCTATCAATGTATGACTTTGTGCACGTCTGAACAATCATCTTGGTACAGTTGGCAACATTGTCTGATGGAGAAATTGTTGAGATGATTCTTTTCCCTGTACTGAATGAAGCATGTCGCATGATATCAGAGGCAATTATAGTGAAATCCTCTGATCTTGATGTTGCTTCAGTTTTGGGTATGGGATTCCCCGGATACAGGTATTTTTGCTTAGCAATCATATCTGCCATGGTGATGATTCCTACACTAATTGTATATGTTGATGAAAATCAGGGGAGGCATAATTTTTTGGTCTCACTCTGTTGGCTCCAAATATATTTGTTCAAAACTGGAAGAATGGTCGAAGGAGTATGGAGTGTTTTTCAAGCCTTGTGCATACTTAGTTGAACGAGCTTCCAAGAGATGTTCTTTGGTGAGAAATGTTAATTTTCTTGAACTACTGAAATGAAACAACTACGAAAAAGTGGATTCACAAACACTATTTGTTTGACAAATTGCATCACGTGTTGCTGACAACAGACAACAGGATCAATTTGATACTCCCTCCATTTCAATTTGTTTGTCCTACTTTCCTTTTTACTACTTTCCTTTTTACTACCCGTTTCAAAAAGAATGCCTCTTTCCTGTTTTGACAATTCTTTAATTTAATTTTTCACATAGCATGTTTAAGACCACAAGATTAAAGGGCATTTTGGTACATTTAACATATCTTTAATTTAAGACCACAAGGTTCAAAAGTCTTCTATACTTTCTTTAACTCCGTGCCAAGTCAAAACAGGACAATCAAATTGAAACGGTGGGAGTAATAAATAAGACCTATATGCTAGTAGGTCCTAACTACAGAATCAGAAAACTGCATGCGCATTAGTGGACCAACATCAGTTGATTGCTTTCTTGTGGAGCTAAGTTCGGATCACAAAAATGGGTTCCAGTTTTAAAATAAATTGATAACAAAAAACAATGTCAGTGTTGTAACACATAAATGAAGATTGATCTTTTGCTAACCGAGGATTTTTTGTATGTTCGCAGGGTGCCCAAGTCAAGCAGGCCAAGTCGCTTTTGTAAGATTGTGTGATGACAACAACATATCATTCTAATACGCGGTTCATATGTCAGATATTTGTGCAATGTCGTTGTAAATTCTCATGCTTGTTGGAATTTCCCCTCACAACTCTAGTTGCTTGATCTGTATGTATCATTCACCTAATGGGATCATAGTGACTGAGACTGCAATTATGTGTTGTATAAAGTCTCATGGATAGAGTCGGCATCAAATGGATGAAGATGAAAAGGAAGATGGTGCTGATCGCTGCATTGAATATACATGTAATTCAGGTGAAGTTAGTGTTTTTACCTGTCAATCAACAGTATCTGCTTTTAGATGTTTACAACCGTCTTTGTGTTCAGTGGCGGAACCACTCTTGTCCAAGGGGTGTCAATTTATTTTTTAATGTATAATATACTATATGTTCATGGAAACATCCTCTCTAGCTCAGGTAGGGGTAAGTTGGGTATGTTGCAGTTGTAATATACTATATGTTCAATCCCCTTGACTTCTTCTTGTGTTTACTTCTTTATATTTTGGCACCCCCTCAGTGGAAAATCCTGACTTCGCCCCTGTGTGTATTTTGGTCTTAACAAAAGTGGAGTATGGGAGGGGATCAGTATAGATTAAATTGACTCGGTAAAATTAACAAACTCCATACTTGCACATTCCGTTTTAAGCTCAATGATCACTTTCACTATGATCACCTTTTCCTTGAAATTTCTTCTCTAATGACTGTGAACGCTTGATTGGGTGGTAAAGGCAATAGTATTCCTAGATTTGTAGCTTTTTTTTTTTTTACTATTTGTAGGATTTTATGTTTTTATGTAGTTATCTCCAAAATTGTGATGTTATTTGTAATTTCATCTGCATCGATATGAATCTTCCCTTTCCCTGTTCATTGAATCGTTGTTGGCACATCAGTTGCTTCATAATTCAAAAACAAAATGATTATTGCTGGTTTTGGTAAAGAAGAATAGTTGAGGATGAGAAAAGTTGGCTTGAACAGAGATGTTAAGTCATTTTTTCTATCTGCTTTAAGTTTTCATAGAAAATGAACCTTAGCTACTATACCGAATCTGTGTCTCCCGCTGTTCTCCATGAAACTAGTGGCTCGGCTTGCAGTTGTTCAACCGCTTCTCTAGGAATGTGTTGCTAAATAAGTTAATGCTACAACCATGGTCCGAATTTTTAGAATACCCTCATACCTTCTCTTTTTGAAATTAGTAACTTTGTGTATTCCTCAAAAGTCAGTACTAAAACTGTACTGGTCAATATTTACAACATGTACCCTCATACCTTCTCTGGAGACATAGATCTAGGTTACTGTTATCTCTGAGTCGACGGTATTCCACTATTGACCAGAAATATACCAAATTTTCCTTGGATGTTTCAACTGTGGTATAGGTAGAAGGAACTTGTATGAAAAAACCTTATGGATAAGGTTTGAAAAGGTGGATTTAGGTAGAGTAAAATCAGTTATTCAATACTTGTGCTGGTGGAAGTAGTAGGTACTTGGTGAAATAGATGAACATGACATTGACCGTTATGAAACAACAACATACTCCGTATAATTCTACAAGTGGGGTCTGGAGATGGATGACTG
The DNA here is from genome assembly GCA_018342035.1 of Solanum appendiculatum. NCBI lineage: Eukaryota > Viridiplantae > Streptophyta > Magnoliopsida > Solanales > Solanaceae > Solanum > Solanum appendiculatum. Next base: position 460,244 of record JAGDQO010001619.1, read on the forward strand.
TTCCAAAAAATTATAATTGAGGAAGCTTATAAGTCATGTTAAGTATGTTTTATGTGCAGTCTTGTCCTTTAGTCATGAATTTCTTACAACAATTGACATTATCCTAGCAACTTCCTCTTTAGAAAGAATTGTTAAATTGGACAAGAGAAACAATTTCCATGTGGCCAACTAGCCAAAGCAATTAACACTAACAAGCCATTACCCATGAATTAATCATCTATAAACCATTAAATTTTTTCCTTTCAAATTCAAGAAATACAAATGTCTTTAGCAACCATTTTCTTGTTCCTCTTCTTCCTTTCTGTTGTTGTTTCAGCCAATGAGAAGACATCAGCCTATGAAGAGCTTCAACGCTATGACTTCCCAATTGGCATTCTTCCTAAAGGGGTGATAGGCTATGAGTTGAACTCGAAAACAGGCGAATTCTCAGCGTATCTCAATGGCTCATGTAAGTTCATGTTGAGTTCATATGAGCTATATTATAAGCCTGTGATAAAAGGTGTTATATCAAAAGGGAGGCTAAGGAAATTGAGTGGTGTTACTGTTAAAGTTGTATTTCTATGGGTTAACATTGTTGAGGTTATGAGAAGAGATGACAATCTCCAATTCTCTGTTGGATTTACTTCTGCAAATTTTCCTATTAGGAGCTTTGACAAATGCCCTGGTTGTGAATGTGGATTGCATTGTGTTAACGAGGGTGATGGGGAGTTCAGGCAAAAGCTCCTTGTGTCTTCCTCGTAGAGTACTCTAGCAGTGGCGTACACATAATTTTATGCATATAGTACTGTCAGCTTATTGTTACAACTCGTCTTGTCACGATGTTTTGCTCTGGGGCTATCAGGTTCTAGAACTATACTTTCTATTCAAAATTGATGTTGCTTTGAAAAATTCCCTTGTTGTAAATGTGGATTGTATTGTGTTAACGAGGATGTTAGGCAAAAGCTTCTTGTGTCTTCCTTGTAGAGTCTAATAGCGGTGTACGCAGAAGTTTTTGCGAGCAGTTTCATTTATTGTTACAACTCAGTCCTGTTATGGGGTTTAGTTCTGGAGCACAATTGCTCCAGAACGACCTCAATTTGAATATATTTGCGTTGAGAATTTTCACTTTGAAGGTAAAGCACTTCATGCCAGAGAGGTTACCAACCTCAATTGGCATATGCACCATACATATTCTGTAATTCCATACTTGTAGTTGGTTCATTTTTTTTCTTTTTAAATTTTAAGAATAAAGTAAGCTTGTATAAATGAGAAAGTTGGTATTTTTTGTTTGGTAGTATATCTAAAGCTAAAAGTTAGGGGAATTAGGACAAAACGTAACGTGCATCATCTATTTTCTAAAAATAACATAAAAATATAAGCAATGTATTGTCTTTTTTCTATTAGAATCAATAATTTAATGTACTAGACTATAGTAATGGACAAGATAAAGCTTGCTGTCACTATTTCTCTTCATTGCATCTTAAATTATACACATCATCTTGTCTTAAATTATCGATTAGTTAAATACGCGTCAATTCTAATTAATTATAAATAATTATATGTATAAAATTCAAGGAATTCATTGTAGTTTAATTAAAAACCTCAAATACGTGTTTGGTTCAACTAATAGTGTCTGATATTATAATACTTGCATCATGCCTTCTTCTTCTTTTTGTTGATAATTATCTGGGTCAATTATTACGTACTTTCATTAATTTTATGGAATACTTGTTATATCTCATCAGTATATATATCGGATAACTCTATTTATTAGACTTAGATAAGTGAAGAAAAATCACAATTAATTAGTATTAGCTTTTATTGAAATATAAACCTGAAACTTCATGATTCTTAGTTTTATTGATCTAAGTGTCTAATATTCTAAATATTATAATTTAGCTTATTGTGGACAAATTGTGCACGTCATGGTTCACTATCTGTTTTTTTATTCATATGTTTAATGATTTTCCATGTTGTGTTCGTTGAATACTTGTGTTCAACGAATCTGTTTTCATCATTAATTCCACTTGTCACTCTTTTACACTCAAAAAACCTCACGACACCAATGAAAATGACAGATAAATTACTTTTCTAATACATTTTAGTTATCGTGCTTACTAAAAATAACTGATTTAAAATAATTATTATTTTAAAAAAAATTAAAATATACTAATTATTAGTTATTAATTTTCATTTTTATCCTTACTTAATTAGTGTGGAGAGAGACTAATGTGTTAAAAAGACAATAAGATTAATTAAGATAATAATAACAATTAAGATTAATTTAATCAAATTAACTTTTTAATTATTATTTCCTCCGTCCAACAATAATTGTCCACCATACTAAAAATAGTTGTCCAACAATATTTGTCCAATTTAGAAAATCTAGAGATAATTTACCTTTTGTGTCTATTTACCCTTGCTATTAAATACTATTTACCATTTAACACAATTTTCAAATCATTAAATTTAATAAAGTCAAAGGATAATATACTAATATTACCCCTATTATTTATTGTTTCTTAAGAGGTGAGCCAAATTAATAGTGGACAACTATTGTTGAACAGAGGGAGTAGTACTTTTTTAGGACTTGCAAAAAAATATGACAAATAAAATAAACGTAAAAAAAAAATATGACAAATAAAATGAACCAAGTAGTATATATAGTCTTGTGATGACATGTCAATTTAGGTCTTGTCATATTTAACAATTTTCCACACTATCTATTATAGTATGACTAGAAAAGTAATATCGAATTTTTTATCAATATCTAGAGAACAACAAGTGGCGTTTCCTATTTTGAAGTAATATCAAAGATTGTGATGACCGGAATGATGCGTTCTCACTCTATTCTTGAATAAAAGATACGAATTTAAACATGCGAATAAAGTCATCTTTGATCGGGAGTGTTTCATTTTATAGTGAAAATTTTCAGCGTATATAAGTAATCCGCGTTAGTTAGATCTCGAAATAGGTGATAAGTATATATTCATCTTCATGCTTAATTAGAAGAAGTCTCGAATTAAAATTCTGAAAGTGTAGTCGACTTTGGTCGACTTTCGACATAAATTTGGATAATAAAGCTCAAAAATTAGTATTAAATATCGAGTGAAAAAGCAAAAAAAATAAAATTAAAATAGTTTGATGTGTAGTACACCATATATCTCGATATTGTCATGAATTTTATGTCCTCTCAGTGTTTTTAACCGATAACTAACTTTATAATATAAAAAATTTAAGTTATATGTATTGATTGTGTAAATATTTATTATTTACACTAAGGAAAAGGGTCAAAAATGCCCTTAAACTATGTGAAAGGAACAAAAATACTCTCAGTTTGTAATTTGGTTCAAAAATGCCCTTGGTGTCAATATTTTGGTTCAAAAATGCCCTTGTAAGTCAATATTTTGGTCCAGAAATGCTCCTATAGTTACTAAATGGGTCAAAAATGCCCTTTTACGAATAAATATATATATATTTTTTTGAACACATCTTCTTCCTAATTAAAATATTATTTAAAAATTCTATACTTGTTTTTCTTTCTTTCAAAATCACTTTAACAAATAAAAATGTAGGAAATAATTTTTTTCTTCTTAATCTCACTTTATCAAATAAAATAAAATAACTTCATGTATCCTTTCGACCGATAATATATATCATATATATAAGATCATACTATATCTATCATTAATTTTATTTATATAACGATAAAAAGTAATTATAATAAAATAAGAAATTTTTTATTTTTTATTTTTTTGAATTGAAGTAGGATAAACATTTGCTAATTTTAAAAAAAATATTATTAGTAAAAGAATGTGTTAAAAAGAAAATAAATAATATATTTATTTGGAAAATGGGTATTTTTGACCCATTAAAATAACAATAAGGGCATCTTTGGACCAAAGTATTGACACCAAGGGCATTTTTGGATCAAACTACAAATTGATAACATTTTTATTCCTTTCGCATAGTTTAAGAACATTTTTGACCCTTTTCCCTTTACACTATAAGCTAATATTAAAGTTATTGAATACACATCTATACAAGAAGATGATTAGGCAAACGATTAATTAATTAATAGCCAAGAATGATCATTGAATGCTATTAATTTCTGGCCATTCATTCTGACATTGGATTAGTTAATACGGATTTTAAAATATATGCATTAAAATTTTGCACTATCAATATAATTTAAACTTTATAGCGGGTTACATGATTTATTTTGCAGAATAGTAATTTGACATATGTTTTTTTTAATTTATAAGGTAATATGATGGTATAAAAGTTATTTCATATTGTTAATATATAAAAGTTAAAATCGTTTAATATAGTGATATGTTTAATTCATCATATGTTTAACAGAAACATAGATATTTTTTGCTTATTAGCAGACAATCACTTATTCACACATGGAAAAATCTTTTTTCCTCCGCCTAGTCTTATCTATCCAAGGTGTTTTAGTGATAAATTCAATAGGAACCGGACGATCCTTTTTGATCAAATAACGTGGGGATTTAGGTATTATTTTTTATTACATGTCTGTCCAAATTCAAGAAAGTGATAGGTGCATGATAAAAGTTAGGAATACTTGCATCCATAATTTGGAAGATGCACAACTATTTCAACTAATTTATGCATAAGAATGATTCAATGTTGTCACATGTCCTCGTTACCATCTATGTTAATCAGGATGTGACATAATTTACAATAAAATATGTATATTTTTTAAATAGAGGTAGATGTATGAAGGACGAAGCAGTGTTATGTGACAGCGCTATTCATCTTAATTTATAAAGTGAACCCCTTGACCTCCTCAAGTACAAAATTAAACTAAACCAACGATGTTTATTTATCCAAAATCCTTATGTATTATCCAAATAGATAAAAAGTAAATATGATGTTTATTTAAGTAATTTTTGTTTATTTTTTTAAATATCGATATCGCTTGTGAATTTTTTTAGATCCACACTTATTTGAAAATTATGATCAATCCCAACAAGAATAATACTAGTTAATTTGTTTCCATATATTTAAATTTTGTTAAACAAAATTAATTAATTGCAATACTAATAAGAAATAGTAAATATCTGATAAAATAATCAAAATGCGAACAAATCGGCTTTGTGTGAGCAATGGGAATGCAGTGTACATATGTCTGTTACTCTTTGCTTGTCGTGTACATAACTAAGACCAATTCCAAACAAGTTCAATTAAATCACTATTCGAACGCAAACATATATGTAAGAAATTACTATAATTTTCACTAACATTACATCCTGAACTCATACTTTCAGAAGTACAATGAATTCAATGGTGAAAACATAAACGTTGAACATTTGAATCCTAAAGCTGCCTCTGTCTGTCAACATAGACACATAAGTAATATAGGTCCAACGGATTCAACTGAAACCAACATTTTTTCTACGCAGAAAACAAACATATTATGTGAGAAATTACTATATTTCCACTAACATTATATTCTGAACTCATTAGTACAATGAATTCCGTAGAAATCCAAACTTAAATCCTGAATCTGCCTCTGCTCCTCAAGACGAGATTCTTGATCGTATATTGTTTTTTTTCTTTCAATTTTGTCTAGGTTTGTACTTCAACAACATGTTTCTAAGCTCAGCAGCATCAATTTCCTTAGCATGACTTTCTGGCCTGTAATAACCAGTAACAGGATCTGGTACCCATGAAGTTGTCTTGTTTGATTCCATCACATTGCTTCTAACAGCCCCACTACCTCTTACACTACCAGAAACAGCACCTTGTGATGCAGCTGCGTAACCACGCCTGCATAATCAGAGACAGATTCAAAATTTAAATACAAGAACACGAACATCCTTATATACATAGTAATAACAATTACGCTAACGCCAGAAGAGTTTTGAATTTTAGAAGGACTCGACTTCAAGTGATAATAACTGAGTTCAAAATTTAATATTTAAATATATATATATATAACGAATTTTTCACCCGAACCAAAGGTTACTGGATTCGGACAATTCGTAACCAGACTAATTTTTTTTACGAAGGAAATTCAGATGAACCCTGACACCGAAAAAATAAAACATAGAAAAAAATGATTTTTTTGTTTACCTCTGAATAGCTACAGAAACAGAGTCTACAACAAAAGCAGAGATATTTTTGCAGTTGGAGAAATAACGAGCCATTGTAATTGATCTTTGCTAAGAATCGAAGCGATCGATCAATCAAAATTAAATTAAAGCTGCAACGGAAGAAATCGAAACTTTAATTACTTCCGCAGCAACAAATTTGATTTTTTTTAATCTCTTTGCGTCGCAACGACTCTTAGCTGTGTGAGGCAAATGTTAGATATGAAAATATTGTGTAAGAATGAGAGGTATTTATAGACAATTTTGGAGGAAGAAGGAGTCAAATTTACCAGTTATTATTATTAGAGTTATGAATGGGGACGCGTTAATGACGGCTTCTACGAAGGTGAAAAGCCCTTTCGTCTGGTCGTTCGTTGCCACTAAGGGCCATCTCAATCAGAGTCGGATACAGAATTTAAATTTTATAGATCGTTAGACATATGGATAAGGATAATAATTTTGACCTAAAATTTAGGATTAACTTTATCGTCATATAGAAGTTGAGATAAAATAGTCTCTGGAATATTTCTATTTATCTTACTTTCTTACTTATTACGGTTTTAGTAAAATTTCTCTTTTCTAGTCAAACTATATGAACTTTCGATTAATATTTTAAGATATATTTTTTCGCTAGATTAAGACAGGTTAACGTCGGCTTCTAAGAAGGTGAAAACTGAAAAGGTCTTTCTTCCAAGTCAACACCTGGTTGTTGCGATCCAACCGATTCAAAATTTAAAATTTACCAACTCTTAAAAAAATATCATACTTTCTTATTTTATTTTAATTTTAAAATTTATTTGATTTAAATTTTTTTTTTTTATAGTTATACAAATATTTAGCATAATGGCGACGTTTGCTTACTTTTCAAAAAAATTCTGGAAGCAAACTGCAACTTGTCTACTTCTTAGTCAATATTTTTCTCATTTGTTTGACCAATAATTTACCTCATTATTATCATACATAAGCACTTTATTTTTTAAAAAAAATAATAGTAATAATGAATACATTTTCGTCCAATTTACGTGATACATTTCCTTTTGTAAAATTCAAAAACTTATTCAAGTTTAAAATTGAAAGTTACTAAATAAGTTGGTAAATTTATCTATTTGTCTAAATTTTACATTGATATAGCATCTTCGAACATCAAACACATCACCTGCTGATAATTAGTTTCAATTCTATTATCTAAATAAATCATTATTTATTTGTAAAATCAATTTCAACATTTAAAATTTATTAGCTAGTTACGAATCAACACAGGTTCTACATTTCATTTTAATTAAGAAAAAAAAGGTTGCAATTGATTAAATTATTTGGCCCTTTGCTATGCAAACGGCCAGCATATAAATTATTATAAACTAAGTTAAATGTTTCTTCTTTTTTTTCAAGAGTTTAATCAATCAAAGTAAGATTAGTCAAATTAAACGTTATCATTTTTCTTTTTAATATAGTTTTTGATACATGGTGGGTAGTTGACCCAAAAAAGTAAACTGAATTCCTAAACTATAACGAGTTTTTTCTTCTTTAAGTTTTTCGTTTGGTATACGTATTGAGACTTGATTAACTTCGAACCGTATCAAAAAACTGTCTTACATCGGAAGATAAAAACGCTCTCTAACAGAAACGACTTCATACTTAGCACTTAACAAAGTTCGAACTTCAGACGTTTTGATTAAGAATAAATGAGTACTTATCACTCGATCACAAACTTATATTGATATATTATAACGAGCTATTACATAAACTATAAAATATTTTAAATTTTAAAAAAACAGCTGGAAAACTTAACAAAGAGGTATAAGGCCCCTGGCCATATATATAATGTTCATAAACATTCTAGTTGATAATTAATAAAACTTTCTTATAATGGTAAGGTTAGGTAACTTAATTATCACAACTTAATTACAAGTATAGAGTACATTAGTGGCAAGATACCAATGATTAAAGTTGATAGCTAAAGAAGTTTTTTAAAAATAAAAAATTCCTATACTAATAATGCAAAGATTATAATAATACTTGAATTGTTTAGGTGGAGATTAATCATGAAAGGATTTGTATTTTTATTTTGGTTTTTAATCCGAGGTGTGATATCTGCATTGGAGTTCGACTAAATTCAGATTCATGCTAGAAAATTTTATAGTGATGGTAAAACGCTTCCTGATTAAGGCGACTCTATACCCATGAAAACTCGAAGTCGAAAGCTCTAACAATCATTAAAGGATGATTATGCATAGAGGTGGAATTATGATTTTTTGTTTATGAGTTATAAATTATAGAATACAAATAAGATAGCTTATTGCATCATGGATAAATTTATTTCTATATATTAATTGAATTTTTAACTCAAATATAGAATCTGATTGAGCCGAGCCAAAATTACTAGGTCCTGCCAAATTTGTAAGTGGAACTATAGCTCTATATGCTCCCTAGTTATGCGGTGGATTAATAATGAATAATAATTATGCTCATTATGTATGTAAATAATAATGCTCGACAACTTTTATAAATATTACATCCACCGTAACAATACAACAATAACAACTACTATCGATCTCAAGCAAGTATTGAAGTCGTGCCATATGCTCCATTTAAGCCCGTCTTAGTCCAAAATTCATCGATTAATACCAAGGGTGGCTCAATAAAATGTGTGGCATAAAGCCAAAATTTAGAAAAGAGAGTTATATTTATTTTAAAAAAAAATTATATTTTATTCTCATAAATGCTAAAAAAATATTGTAATTGATTATAATTTAATAATTAATTTTTCTTTTTCAATTGACAATATAACATTTCTTTCAATATTTTGTAAGGAAAGAATAAACATATATAAATTATTGTACGTTATATAGCAACACAAATGTTTAAATATTTTTTTATTGATTATAATTTTGAAAACTTTCTCAATAGTCTCAATTGTTACCTAAACTATCAAAATTATTCTAAAAGTGTTTTAAAATAAAATTAAGATTTCACTTTATTGAATATGCGTATTTTTTTTACTTATATAATATTTCGTTATACTTTTAATTACAAAAATTAATATTATAGTAATTGTTACCCTTAGAAGACATCCAAAGTTAAGACAATATTTTTTAAAATATAATTATTTCTTAATTTAATTAGTTTGAGCTTGAAATGTTTTATAAAATATCTCTAAGAATTGAAGACAATCTTACAAAGCCAATATTAAAACATAGATTGATTCAAATTGAAGTGAATTAAATAAATTAAGAAATACAAAGTAACTGTAAATTTAATTGTCTACTATTTTTAATTATAATTACATCAATAATAAAAATTTCAAAAATATGTGCATATGTCACGCCCCGAGCCTACATCCTGAACATGGCCGGCACTCGAGAACCATTGTTGGTCCCCCAAGTGAACCCTCATCCTGGCTGACTACAAGCAGAAGACTAACTCAAGCATACGCAATCATCAAACTAAAAGAAATTCTTAATCAATAGTTTACTGAATCTCAAAACTCTATGAATATACTGAGTAGGAAACATAAGTTTTAAATAAAACATCTGAAAATAAAAGACTCTCCAAAACTGTCTATCTATGAAGCATCTACTGCATAAAGATGAGTTTTGGGACAAGACTCACGACACCTCAAAAAGCTACTACTAACAACTCATAAAAACTGGAGTCCTCCGAAAACAAGGAGGCCTCACTCAAAAGCTGACAAGCGGATGAAGTGATCTCAACAGAACTCCTGTTGAGGATCCTAAGTACCTGAATCTGCATCATAAAAAGATGTAGGTTGGATGACATCAGTACATTGAATATACGAGTATGTAATACAGTTGAATAGCAAATAACTAAACTGAAACTCTGAAAGTAACTCAACTGAAATATAGTATAAATGTTGAAAAATCATTTAAGTTCTTAATGTAAAGATGCAATAATAGCAAATACTGAACTAAAATATACAAATAAAACTATTCTTTACTTTACTTAGGAGTTTCTCTAACCGACAACCATCCCTATGAGCCTCGTGATGATACAACGTCTCGCCCACGCTGCCAGAATTGTCTTATACCTTGTCGGGGTATAGAACTCATGGATCCACTATAAAGGTCTTCTCAAAAGTGAGGAGTCGCTCGAAAGTCGGTGCGAACCTAACCCACGCTGGTTACGTGGTTTATAGGGAATGTGAGTTGTTTGAACTCTTCCCCCATATCGGTGCTCAATACTACTCCCAAAATATATAACTCAATGCTCAAGTAAAAATACTCTCTTTGGGTTGAGATAAGTTCTTAAAAGGACATATTTAAGAGGTAACTGCTCTGTACTCAATCTTTCTAAAAACTCTGAAAACTCTTTATACTTTTGTAAAAATGGTGCTCTCTTTTTTTCTTTTTTTAAAAAAAATATAAAATGATACATTCGGAACCATTAAAGTTCCCTTAAAACTCTTGAAATAACTTGTATTTAGGTTGTAATCATGAAAACTATATCTGAAATCATATTGTGATCTGATCATTAATGACTCGGGAAGTCATACTGCATAAACATTGATGACATATCTAGATGTAATACTGCTTAAACATTGATGACATACTCGACTATCATGCTAATCATGAATTATAGTTCTTTTTTCAATGTGAAAATATTACTTTTGGAACCATTTGTGTTCTCTTAAACTTTTCTCAAAAGATACTTTAAAATACTCTTGAACTCACTTTAAAATTTCAAAATAAATGCACAAAGGCTTTCAACAAAATATCATCAATTAGGGTTCATGTGAAATAAAACCATGAACAACAACCCAATAATCTCAATGCATAAAATATCATAATCTCATAATTAAAAAATCAGAACTCGGAATAAGAATACAATTCGAATTTAGAATATCAAGGATCTCTGTGTAGAATACTGGATTTAACTCTTACTGACTGAATTTAGATGTAGGGCGTGAGGACGAACTAGTTCAACACTAAGAATAGCCTTACATACCTGATTATGAAGCTATTAGACTGAAAACTGTGATAGAGACTTCATTTTTCTTGAGCTTAAGAAAGAACATTAGCTTTCTTGGAGGAAATCTTTGATCTAGGAATCTTGGTGCTTGATCTTGAGAAAAGAAATTCTTTTATGAAGTTCATAGAGTGGAAGAACTTGGGAAAACTTGGATTCTCTTTGTATCTTGAATTTTTGACATGGAAGTTTTAGGGTTCTTGATGGAGAAGAGGAACCCTAGGTGAGTTTTGAGAGAATTTCTAAATACTTGAATGTTTAGATTGATGATTTTGAGAGGAAAACTAGTTACTTGAATGATATACTCAGTTTAAACACTCAAAAACGACTTAGAATAGGGTTAAAAAGCTTGGGAAAGGACCAAAATAACCCTGAAAAAAAATTATAGCAACCCTTCATGGAAGACTCTAAGGTTCATGGAACATTCCACTGTCCGTAGTTGTCATCCGTAGAACTTCGACTGCCTGACAGGGCTTCCCTAAAACGGACATAACTTATTACTCTGAACTCGAAATGAGGCAACTTGATGGCGTTGGAAAGAGGACTCATAGACTATTAATTTGATAGGTCATGTGCCACTTAATTTATTATATGCTGAGAGATATGATTGTTTGAAGTTGACCCAAGTATAATCTTATATCAAAACTTAATTGGTAAGGAAGCTTCCAACTCAGTTTTGTGCTAGGGGTTTCTTATGACCTTAATTCATATCCAAAATCATTCCCACATTAAATAATTGACCTTAACACCTAAGAACAATTTAAGAATCACCCGATACGACCTTATACACAAATGAAGAATGATTCGGGTCTTAGCTTAGAAATTTTTGGGGTGTTACAACATAATAATTAGTAAGAGATTGTGGGTAAGAGATTAGTAGCAAACTATTCAGAAAATTTTAATTAATAATAACAATAAATGCATTTTTTTTTATATCCTACTTAGATATTTTGTTTCTTCAAAGTATTAATATCTTGCTTGTTACGATGGCCTTCCTCAGATCTGGTGCTCTTTTATCCATGCATCTCCTTCATCTTTTGTCAGCTCAGTGCTTTTGGTTCTTCGTACTATCAATCCCAGGCAAGTTGAAATTGATCATATAAATCTTCATTGTCTATATCACTCCATTTCAATCTGTCTCAATCCAATATCCATTGATCAATACAATGAATATAAAAAATTTACACTTTACCAAAATTCATAAGTGAGTGCATGCATGCATGCAACTTGCAAGTGTGTAAGGGTACATTACATCGATCATTACAATACAACAAGTCGAACCGACCATATAAATCTTCACTATCGATATCGCTCCATTTAAGCCATCTTAGTCTAATATCCATCAATCAATACAATACAATGATAATAGCTATCAATCCCAAGCAAGTCAGAATCGACCATAGATACTCATTGTCCATATTGCGCCGTTTAAATTCGTCTCAGACCAATATCCATCGATAGATACAATGAATATAAAAATTACCCCTTTCCAAGAATGATTTGCACTGAGATTGTTATATAATACCAGAAACTCTGAGAGAAGATAGTACAACAAATATAAGCCACAACAACAGGAAGAATATGCAAGTCACCCATGCCCAAACTCTTGGCCCGCCAAGCTCAGCACCGATAGTGAGTCGCCTAAACACCAAAACACCGATGCAGGCTACAGAAGTAGAGAAGAAAACAAGCAGAGAGAAACTTAGTCCTTCTGCATTGTCTATTCGCAAGGGCTCGTTGTATGCAATGTAGTTGTACAGTGTATCGATTAGCCAGGGGACGCCTATGCCTATATAGATGTTCACCGAATTGCTACAAGGACGAAGAACATAAAAATGCAAGGTAAGACAAGACACCAGAATATCTTGTTTCAAGGAATGAAAATGTCAAATTCACATTTCCTACCATTCTGGTTTTGGTCATAATGATTATGAGAGATTCATAAATTAAGTTAATAAAAAAGTGCAACTTACATGAATTACTAGGCATTGGCTAACTACTGTATTAAGGGATCGTTTGGTTCATCTACATACTGCTACTGTACGTATTCTCATTCCACACATTATCCCGCACAAGATAATACATCGAATGACATATAACTTAATGGGAGAATCGTTTACTACAGCCTACCAAACACAGCATAAAGTTATTATGCACGGATAATATATTCTTATATGGCCAACCAAACATAGCACTTAGCTATGATGAGATTATTTCTTTTCCTAATCACTCCAACCAAACATCATATTATTTTATTTGGAATTATACACTGGAGTCATTTTCCTAATCCCTCCAACCAAACGACCTCTTAGTCTTTTACCTTTCTAATAAGGGCAAAAACTAAACTTGACGAACTTCTATACCGCCTAAATTGCTATTCAGTGAGATTTGGAAAAAGGGAAAATGAAAATTGGAAAACAATAAAAGCAATTTGACTTGGCATGCCTTCTATTAGTGTAATATGTAATAGGTTAAGGGCATAGTTGACTGATAAAGAAACCTGCAGGTAATGTTAGCAATGGCAGAGTCAGCTGTAAGCTGTCGTTCTGCAGCAATTTTGCTGGCCACGAGATCAGGCCATGAGGTTCCACTTGCCAAAGCTGTGAATGCAATGACGTAAGGATTTATTCCTGCAGGTACATTGTGTACAATGTATACTCTTAGGCCGAGCAAAAACATTTATGATCATTGAAAAAGCACTTATAATCTGAAGGGTGAAAACCTGTAACACAGCTTATCAAATCTGTGATCTTTGTCACAACATAAGCTATTCCACTAATGAATATCAAAGAGCATATGAAAGCAATCCACCCATGGGCAATCTGATACGGTGGCACAAATGCAAAAAGAAGCTTCCACGGTAGAAGAAGTGACTGCCAGAAAATTCTTGCAACACGTAGGTATATATTATTCAATTTTCTGGATTCCGTACTCTCCAACTGAAAAGATTAACAAACAACTCCATTAATCCATCAAGTAGAGGGTGTGTAACAGGATAGGAATGTTACTGTAACTCGGAAGAGTAACAGTCTGAATTAGAGTCAGATTATTTTGAATAAACTATCAAATGAACATCATTAATCCACCCCATTTTCTTGCCTACTTAAGTTCATGAACATTGGGTAGTAACTAAACACAGCATCATTGGAAAGTCATTTCAAGTCAGTGTTGTCAAAGACGCGCTTAAGCCCTGAAGCGAGGTGCGAAACACCTTGCTTAATGTGCGCCTTGCCAATGAGTGTCTCCTAAGGAGGCAACACTATACAATTGATATTTTTCTTTATCATAATTTTTTTTTCAATTTTTTTGTCCATATATTTGTTACATGCTTATTATTATTAGTCTTGGACTAAACAAATATGTATATATATTTGTATATTTTCTCCATTTGCTTCATTAAAGCCCACACTTTATTAGCGCTTTGTGCTTAAAGCCCCAATGGACCTTAGAGCTTTTTTGCGCTTTTCGCTTTTGATAACACTGGGCATTAGTTGAAAAATTGGTTAAACTAGGACAAGCACATAGCACAGTAGAATGGAGTAATTATCTGCTCCACATTTAGCAAAGGAGTCGCAGTAGCTATAGAAAGCGAGAATTGTTTATACTAAAACATATACACATGACAGTTTGTATCAGAATAATATCTCAGCCACTGTGAGATAAAATAAAGAACATATTAACACGGTATAAGAAAACAGTACCATGAGAGCATCAACAAATTGATGCTTCCAAATTGAGAGTATATCCGATTCTTCAGGAATGATATTGCCATTAATCGGCGTGGACGATTCAGTGACATCTTCTCCTGCTAAGTTTCGATAAAAATGACCTGTTGTTACAAAAGAATTGTCAGACCAAAGTTATTTGCAGAGAGAAGATAAATCCTTTTCTCAATGTTTCAAATTGATAACCATCAATAATTCTATATCTACTTGTGTTATGCAACTACATAGAAATATCATCATCTATTACCCTCCCAAGTCCCAGCAATGAAATTTTATCTTGTTCATTTTAATTGCCTGTCTGTCTGCCTTTTACTTGAAACTTTTCCTAGAAATCTCTTTACGGGCACCTTTTTTTATCAAGTATATATCTTTTCATTCATAAACTGGCCGTATACATTGGGTATACCAAAAGGAGAATAATTGCCAAAGAGAAATGATTCTCTACAAACTCTACCCAATCATCCATACAACAAGGAACTTCTTGTGTGCACCAAAGAAAATAAAGGAACGGAGACTACTCAACTGAGAGAAACTCGACTCTACTCCTTCAAAAGCTCTCCTATTTCTCTCTCTCCAAACTTCCCACATTAAAGCAAGTGGAACCACGTTCCAAGCCCTTCGTCTTCTCCTCCTTCTCCCACTCTTCCAACCAAACAACAAGTCCTTCACAGTTTTTGGCATTACTCATGGAGTGTCAAACCACCTAAACATATCCCACCATAACCTCATAGTAAATCCACAATGTAGAATAAAATGATCCACGTCCTCCGCCCACCTCATTGCACATGTAACACCAACTGACGCATATAACATTCCGCCCTTTTAACGAGTGCACCTTATAATTCTACTACACTTATATTGCAAATCCTTAAGTGAAGCAAAACTCAACACTAATACTAATTATAATAACCCCTCCATTCAAACACTTCTCAAATTTAGAAAGTCCAAAAATGTGAGATGCATTTCTGCAAATAATAATATCCTATACAACATTGAATTTCTTTTCAAGAACTAAAATTCATTTAGCAATTCAAATAACAGTCATATAATGCTCTCCTAATCAAACTAACTTCTCAAATCACTTCACTATTTTCATTTACTCTGACTAATATAAACATATTCCAAATTAGCTTTCAAAACGTTGTACCTAGTGAAATTGTATCACATAAACTAGGAAGATCTGGATATCCCAGGTAAAACAAAGCTTTCTTGCAATTACCTGTCCCCTCTCCTGAATGAATGGAGAATATATCAACAATTCCGCCATTTTCTTCTTCACCAACTTGAGATACTTCCGAGTGTGGCTCATTAACCTTGTCAAGAGACCTATATTTAACAACCTCAGCAGGCACCCACTCCTCTGGCCTCTCAGCTCTTTCTCTAAATGGTAGAAAGTATACAATGCACAAATTAGATCATTTTTCCATATGAGAAAATTATAAAGAAAATGGACCTTAGGCCTAACTCAATCCTAAAAGCTAGATCAAGAGGTGAGGATTGCCCAAGACCATATAAAGAGACCTTCCCATTCCTTAAAACCAGTGTGGGAAACTCAATACCCCTTCGCATGCCCAGGCCTGCCAACTGGAGTGTGGACAACATAATATAGGGCCCAACATTGGTAAACAAGAATTTGGGATGGGCATGGCTCTTATTCCAGGATTAAAAAAAGGGATCAGGGGCCTAATTCAACTCCAAACTTTAGCTCAAGAAGTGAGGATACAAAGAGACCTTCCCATCCCTTAATAGCCGATGTGGGGAACTCAACAGAAAATAAAAACAATCTGAAACAAACTTCAACTAGAGATTGGAGACACTTCAAATTTATGATAATAAACATAATACATACAAAGGAAGGGACAAATAGGGCCAACGTTTGTCCTGTGCATAGGCATGTATCAGCAATAGCCCAAATTGCAACACTGTTAAGATAGACTCCCACAAAGTTACAACGTTTGGAGTCCACACCTACAAAGTAAATAATATTCAGGAACATGATATCATTAACTGAATCCTTCTTTTGCTGTGAAGAAGTGAAAGAGGCCTAAGGCATTTACATTTTCATTATCGCACCATGCACGTTTCATCAATAAGGTAAATCTGATAGCTCAAATTAAAATATTGGTAAATAGACTCCCATAAAGTTACAAAACCTCTGGACTCCACACCTACAAAGTCAATTATGTCCATAAACAAGATGTTAATAACAGAGTGTTCGTTTTATTGTCAAGAAGTGAAAGAGGCCTAAGACACGTATTATTTCATTACTGGACTATTCACATTTCATCAATGAGGAAAAATGTAATATTTTATTATCAGTTTTTTTATCTTTAGAAAGATATTTTATCATCAGTTTCATAGTCTTGATGTAGAAGAAAATGAGTTTCAAGGTCATTCAAATTTATTAATCATGATTAGCACTTATCTACAAGAACAACAATATACTCAGTGTAAACCCACAAGTTAGGTCTAGGGAGGGTGGTGTGTACGCAGACCTTACCCCAGCCTTGTCAAGACAGGGAGGCTAAATTCGAAAGATCCTTGGCTCAAGTAAAACAATTCAAAGCAGTTTTGAAAAAGAAATACAGTAGTCAATTAACATTTATCCACAAGTTCTCCAATATATCTTGTATGGTCCTCCATCCATACATGTGGAGAAAGTCTTTAGAATGTCTTATATATTAATCAACATGCGTGTATGCTTCCAAAGTGGCATTAGTGATTAGATTCAAAGAATAAGTGAAGCAAAAGACATGATACTTGTCAGCAAATACATGATACTTGTCAGCAAACTTTAACAAGTAAAAACTATGATGATAATCTTTCTCTAATTTTCAAAGAACTCAGTGATTATGTCATGCCATATGATGTAACTAGAGAAAAAGGCCAGTTTATAGGTTTTCAGCAGCATTAACTATTGATAAGTAGCAGCTTGATGGTTTAGGGTCATCCATTAGGTTGGTGATACAAAAATCCTCAAATTAAGTTAATCAAGCACACCCTGCTACCAGGACGATTATTCAGGACTGCATATCATTTATGTGCCCAAAGGAGTGCAAGAAGATGAAGAAACTAGAAGTGGGTTGTGAGCACCCTGAGGTTTCAGGTTCAAATCCCAGCAAGGACAACACTAGGTGATTTCTTCTCATCTAGCCTTGGTGGACAGAGTTATCAGTTGTTGGTGGGAGGTGACGGGTATCCCAGATACCATGGTTATCAAAAAAAAAAAAGAAGATAACAAACTAGAAGACTTCTTTCAGAGAAAGATTAACATAGAAAAACCCTTGTGCTAGCCGCTAAGAAAGAGTCAAAACCAAAATTACTCATCAAAAAGAAAGAGTCAACCAAATAGGTGGATTTAATGAAGCATATGTTCATGGAAAGAATGTGAGCAGATAACCTCTAAAATTATATACAGCCAGATGTAGGCCCAAAAGGACCAAAAGAGCTCAACAAGCCAGACTCCAATATCTGATATCTTCTTCAATTCTCCAGCTTTAGGAACCACCACACAAACAGCATGTATTGGAAATAAATCGAAAGCAGCAGATCCAACAAGTGTTCCCGGACCTAAACCTGGACAAGTCAAATCGTTGCAAGGGTGTATTAGCAAGACAACGGATGCCCAAGATTCAGGCAGTTTCCTGGTATCTAGTAGCAATGATACATTATACATAAATGTTATAACAACAGGTACGAGCAAATTTTTCCAACGGAAATTAGATTCTCACATTCTGTCATCTCAAAAGAGAAAAGAAAAAAGGAAGAGATAACTCATGAAACTATATATGGTACTGGCCATAATACAAAGTATATCAACATATTAATTTTTTTGATATAAATATCAACTGATCAAATATTGATTTCATAGTCATTATCTCAGCATCTCCTAAGGTTCCAGTAACTCATCATCATTCACAGGTTGCAGACATTAATACTTGGTGTTTTCTATTTTAATGGTCAAAATGGAATATATTTGTACTCCATGACTTCAGAGACTAACATAATGGGGGTGATGAACATATTAACCAGTAACCACTAATATAAGCACAAGAAAAGTTTTAACAGAGAAAGGTCTATTTTACTCTGTAAATTATCCTTAGTGAACTCGATAATATTAAGAGTTACTCAAAGATAAAATCATTAGAAGGTCAACTATTTCATTGTCAAGTCTTAAGGTTCCTTAACAGAGGGCGGGAGAGTGTAGGGACGTCATTGGTGAGGAATATTTCCTGACATCTTGTAGTTGTGGCTTGTCGTTTACTCGCCTCATTTGCTCAACAATGTCCAAGAGGAGATCACCACAAGCACAATAAGTGGGGACAAATATTTCTCAAAGTGCATCTTTCCCAGACGTCAGAACACAGTGTAAACACACACACATCAGTGGCTCACTTTAGTATTCATGACGACTAGAAAAGTTTGGCTAGCTACATTTAAAAATTAGGAAAAAAGGAAACTGAAAGTTTGATGCCATGCTTTCTTAAACGAGCATATAATTATATGGCAAACCTCAAGAAAAGGAAAAATTGTAACACAAACTAAAATTATGAAGAAGAGAGGAATCTGAAAATTTGATGCCACACTTTCTTACGTCGTATTATGAATAAGAAGAAAAATTATAACACAAACTAAGTCAAGATTCTGAATGCAGAGCAGAAAATCCTGAACAAACCTCCAGCATATAATTTTCCAATATTTCGTATTGCATCAATTGTAGCTAGCGAGATCTGTGGAAAGCTAGTCCCAAATGCCAGTAGAGTGATGTCTGCAATTGTGTAGTTCCACACCTTTTCATTTTTGACAATTTTTGTGTTTGTGAGAGGATCTATCGTCTCTACAGTCCGACTATGCTTAACAACACTCTCCATGGACCGGAAAAACCGAGCAGTTATAGCTGACAATCCAATAAAACAATAGGCAAGACCCAAAAAGTACAAGAAAGTTCGAAAGCCTTCACCAAGAGCAGTTTCTAGATGGATAAGTAAATAAGCATCACATTTTTCATGTCTAAGGATATTTGAATGTCCATTCGTGCTGCCAGTGGTATAATTTCCCAGCGAGGTCATCTTGATAAATATTTTTCCCTTCACAGTTCAAGCCCCAGAAAGATTATTCTTTCGGACGGGTGCAGACCTGCCATTTGTGCAACAGTTGTAGATAATTCAAGTCAAAGACAGTCTTAATACAGTTCTCATTACATCAAGCAACAATAGTAGCAATCTGAAGAATATATAGCACCATACATATACAAAAAGATCCCCAAGAGCTTCTTTTGCACTTCAGGCCACAAAAATCTGTGTACTGAGTCAGTACACAAGGGGACAGATGTAGCCCAAACATTTGCACTATTAAGTATTACTAATATGACATAACGCATGTCCAAGTACATCAGAAAGTCACTAAACCACTTTAATTGTATAAGAGCAAGTATTTTAGCACCAACAGAGTCAAGCATGATGTGTGGGCATACTAGGAGCGATAGGATTAGGAATGAGGATATCCGGGACGAAGTGGGATAGGCCTCCGTGGTGGACAAGATGAGGGAAGGGAGACTGTGATGGTTTGGGCATGTGAAGAGGAGATGTGTGGATGCCCCAATGAGGAGGTGCGAGAAACTGGACATAGTGGGTGTGAGGAGAGGCAGAGGTAGGCCAAAGAAGTATTGGGGAGAGGTGATTAGGCAGGATATGTCGCATCTGCAGCTTATCGAGGGCATGACCTTAGATAGGAGGGTATGGAGATCTCGGATAAGGGTAGAAGGTCAATAGGTAGTTGAGAGGTGCTTTTATTACTAGCCTATTCAAGTCTTTGGCTAGGTGGAGCTACACATCGGTCGTAGTATTAGCATATTCATGTAGTCTTTGATTTTAGGTTTCTGATTATCATATGTGGTCTACTGTGTTTAGGTGATTGCACCTTGTTGTTGATGTTATGGTTCCTTGCATTTTTTATTACTGCTTTGATTTGCTTGAGCCGAGGGTCTTTTGGAAACAGCCTCTCTACCTCGCAAAGGTAGTGGTAAGGTCTCGTACACTCTACCCTCCCCAAACCCCACTTTGTGGGATTTCACTGGGTTTGTTGTTGTTGTTGGCATTTCATTAACCAATTCAAGTGTATGATGAAATTAGACATTGTGAAGGAAAGAAATGCAGATAGAAAGTGAAGTTTAGAAGGGGTTTCGTAACAGATTATAGCTTTCTGAGAAGAAGCTTGCAAGCTTAGTACATGGGCTGATCTCAGGATAATGCACAGCGATTTGATTACAGGACCACATGGAATAAATTTAGCTTTTACTTGATGAAATTTTCGCCTCTTCTAATCCAGAGAGTGAAAAGGCATAAGGTAGCCCAGGCCACAGCTCACACTCTTATACCCCTACTATAGCTTATGCCAATGCTGAGCTAAGATACCCACCGATAGTAAAGGCAAATACACTAAGATACCAGTGTTGACTTTCTCATTAAGGGCCATTGGACCTAAGACTAACATTACACGAGTCTCTACATTAAATCGTTGGAGTGACAAGCAAAACAATCAACTTGTGGTGGAAACTTGGAAACTTGGAAACTTGTCCCAGCTTGTATATGGTGGACAATTTGGAAGGAGAGGAACTATAGAATTTTTTAAGACAAAAGCAATTTTGTGCAGACAGTCAAGATGAATTGTATTCATTTGTTTCATTTTTGTTGTAAAGAAAACTATGTAGAGAAGACTGGATCACTAGCTGATATGGTAGATTCCTAGTGAAGCAGTAGTTCTAGGCATGGTAAGTTTTTGTAATTGTAGATAGCTGTTATGGTGCAGATCTAATCTATATATATATAACCAGTTTCAAAAAAAAGCAGAAGAAGAAGCAATTGACTTGTGAAAGATGAATGTCGTAATTCTGTTGATTATTCTGAGTTCTTGTTGCATCACAAGTACGATCTAGCCAAAAACAGCCAAGTTCCATGCATAGGAAAACGGTGAAAATCAGTGCCTGATCAGTTGACTCTATCATTCGGGCTAACATTAAGTTTCATGTGTCTTGGACCTTTGAAATTGAGATCTATAACCCTCCAAGAATGATGCCTAGACGATACAGCACAATATTACCCAATGTAACACTTACCGAAATGGTATTGGCAACCATATTTGTCTTATTAACATCACAGAAGTTATTCACAGACAACATCTCAATTCTTAGGTGTAGTTCAAGTGTCTTTTCCCTTAATCTTCCCTATATGTTAGAAACTCCACTCATGATCATATCAGTACCTCACTTTCCTTGTTAGACTTAAATCCATGGTATTGCCAGCAACTTATTTTCCTCCCTTAACTATTACTCCAAAGATACTATATATATATATATATATATATATATGAAAATCCCACACATTTTCTGTTCTATTCTCTAATCATTTATCTAACTCCTGCTGTTTGTAGGAACTATTGGGAACCCAAGTGACACGCACATAGCTTTTAGTAAAGCAAAATTCACCAGCAAAAGGAGTTAGAGATGATCCAAAGTAATAGAAAAGAAAACTAGGACATTTAATCAGTGCATTTATCAGTTTTCCTTAATCTCGCCTTTATTTTTATTTTCTTTTGGAAGATTTGTTCTATTTCTATGATGCAAATGCTTGTAATAACGTCAACTCCACTAGTTTCTAAAAGCAAAAATGCTGCTATGCATTATCCTTCCTAGTTCCGGATAAACCTTGCTGGTGATCAAACACTAAGAAATTAGACAATCCCAATACACAACTAAACTGCACATTTTTCAGGGCACCAAAACCCAGTCTCTGGCTCGTCAAATTTTCCTTCATGTGGTCCCAATAATGTGAAAAGTGCATGACAACCCAAAGACTTCCAATCTAGGCAGTGGTGGAGCCAAGGTTTTCACTAAGGGAAGTTAAATATAAAAAGTTACCACACAAAGAATTCAAGGGATACAAAACTTAAGTGCTACAAGAACTATGGTTAACTTTGTTCAATAATCACTGCAATTATTGTCTCTCCTATCTACTACATAAATGCCAAACTTCTATAAATTTCTTCCACGTAACAAATAAAAATAGAGTCTTTACAGAGAATACAAGAATAAAAGGAAGTTATGATAACCCAAAATGGCAACAAGAGCAAAAACAACAACATACCCAGAGAAATCCCACAAGTGAGGTCTGGCTGGACTACAAAATACAGAAAAAGTTTTTTTTAAGGTCCCTTTACATCAGAAAATGCAATCCTCTAGAATTAGGAAAACTTAAGCTATTAGGCATGGGCCCATAACTTACTTCAATGATTAATAGACATCTAAAGATGAATTTAGGGGAAAAGAAAGTGAAGAAAACTAGGGCATATCTACACCCAAATCCCGTCAGCCACAATACACATTTGAAGTTAACTTCCCATTTATAGCTAAAAAAGGAAACAAATTTTGTGCTCGTCATTCTAATTTCAATTGCTCAAAAAGGTAAGAAATACACAAAAATACTCTGCCACAATTGTTGGAACACAAGGAAAACGTAAAGGGTAAGAGAAAAACAGTATCAAGAAAGAAAAATAAAAGATGAATCTAGAATAGGAACTCATTTATATGGATTAGAAGAGCACAGTCACCAAAAACAGAACAAGGAAGTACTTTCTTCAAGTGTCCCTTTATATCAGAAAATACAATACTCAAGAATTAGGAACACTTAGGCTACTACCCATAAATAGACATACATAACAAACAACAACAACAACAACAACATACAACATATCCAATGTAATCCCACAAGTGGGGTCAGGAGAGGTGGTGTGGACACACACATTATCCCTACCTTGTGAAGCAAGGTAGAGAAGCTGTTTCCAATAGAAACTCAGCTCAAGTACCAAATCCCAATTCAATTACAAAACACCTAACCATCAGCCACAATACACAATTGAAAGTTGACTTTTAATACATAGCTTAAAACTTAAAAGGAATCAAAATCTTTTACTCATAATTCTAATTTCAACTGCTCAAACAATGAAAGAAATACACATAAAACACTCTGCCACTGATTCCAAGATTGTTAGAACACAAGAAAAAACGAAAAGGGTCAGAGAAAAAATCCAAGATTTGCAAATGGGTCGATCGGGAACTTACCATATACAACTATCAATATCCATTTTGCTCCATTTTGGACCGTTTTGTGATTGAAAAAAAGGGGATAAAAATGGGGTCTTGAACTAATTTGTGAATAGTAGTTTACAGAAATGTGGTGGGAATACAAGAAGAAGAAGAAGAAGAAGAAGACCACGTGCATGTAATGAGCACCACTGGATTATTGCTTGTAATTGAGATCGAATTGGAGCTTCAACTTGCTATTTCCAATACAATAATTTAGGAGCAAGTAAATAATATAAGGTCATATGATACACCAGACAAACAAGATCTACTTTTTTTGTTTTTTTTTTGTGTTTTTAGACTTCACTTGGTGTCGGATAGTGCTTTGAAATCCAATTAATTTAAATTTACGTCGAAAAATTCTACTTACGAGGTAAAACATTCCTATTGAAGGTGGACTCCATAATTTGGTCTGGCTTAATGGAGGAGTACTTACCAGTTTGGGGGTCTCACTAATGTGGTACTTATTTTGGGACCGATTAATTCAAATTTATATTGAAGAGTTTCAAAAATGAGTTAATTCGGATTCGCACCAAAAAAATTTACTTTGAAGTAAAAAACTCCGATTAAAGGTGGTCTTCATAATTGGGGCTCGTTGATGAAGTGCTTACCATTTTGGGAGTCCCACTAATTGAGTGTCTTTTTTTAGAGTCGGCTAATCTGAATTTGTATTAAAGATTTTCACTTTGTGGGTAAAATACTTTCTATTGAATGTAATTCATATTCAGGGCTCGAACTTAAGTTGTTTAAGGATAAATGAGTATTTATCATTTAATCATAATTTTTGGTGATGATAGATCATTTCTATACATTAATGTAATCATAATCAAGATAGATCTTAATTATTACTTCCTCTATTTCAAAACAATATTATTGTGCATAGAATTATTTATGTTTTCTTTAAAGATTTCTTTATTTTTATCTATATAAATTCATAATTTTTTATTCCATGAAACCCCCTACTCAAGATTATCATTTTTTATTTCATATTTGAAGCAGTGTCTTCCTTGTATTATTATTGTAGTAAAGCATGACTCGATGAAGAGGGCTCTTGAATGTTGATCAGTTAGTCAGAGGGAGTATTGATAAGAGCTATACAATTATGCATCGATTCATTATTGTTATTTTCATCTATTTTCGTATGATTAAGGTCCTAAGGAAGGTATGTATATTGTGTTCTAATTATGTAATTTCTTAAGTTTGGAAGGTATGTACATTGTGTTCATTCTATGTAATTTCATAAGTTTGGAAGATATGTGTGTTATGTTTATACCTTCGTTAGACGGAAATTAGTTATTGAAACTTTGTCAGTAATATGCTAATTACTATCAAGGTTCAAACACTATTATTGATAGATTAAAAAAATCACACATATATTAAATATTGAAATACAACCTTTTAATGATATTTTTTATGGTACGAAGAACCATTTATGCTTTGTTTAAAGATTTGTTCTTTTTTTCTATTTTTAAAAAAATAATAACAGAATAAACAATAATAAGTATATATTATGCATTAATTTTATATTTTTAAGATCCTAAAAAAATGTGTTTTCTTACTATAAAAAATTACTGGCAAGTAGGATAGAGGAAAAAACAGAAGAAAAAAATAACTAAAAATAAAATAAAATAAATACTACAATAAATATGAATATTTATTTAGATAATAATGAAAAATAAGAATAAAAACAACAACAATGATATAAAGCTAGATATTAGAAAAGTGATGTTGAGTTTTCACTATAATTATTATAAAAAATAAATCTATTAATTACTATCCCTCCATCCATTTCTATTCTTTATTGTTATGTTTTCCCTTAATATTTTTACTCTTACGTTTAGGAAGTGATGGAGTGGTGTGCCTGAATTTATTTGATTATTTAGATATCACCTACAAAGATTTGAAATGAATTTTTCTCTTCTTTAAATATGCTATTTTCATTTTCTTCTCTACTAGATTCAAATATATATAAAAGAAGCCTTGAGTTGAAGTTGATTTAAAAAAAAACTCTAATATTAAGGCAAACAAATTAAATGTGTATGATATGTACTTTACTTTGCTAAAAAAAAGATCATATAGTTGATGAAGTTTGGAGACTTGTGAGTGAATATGTCAATAAGATGTTGGTTGTTTTCAAGGGTGTCAAATGGGCGGGTTGGGTTGGGTTGAAATTGGAGATATTAAAATGGGTTGAAATAGATATTGGGTTGGGTTTTGACCCGCCCAAGTTTACTTTGGGCTCAAATGGGCTCAAAAACGGGTTGGGTCTTGACCCGCTTCATCTCAATAATTTTAATATATTATTTTTTAAGTTTTATAACCACAATTTGAATTTCAACTCAAGAAAATTTTAAAAAAGAAGTTACAAATGGATAAATAAATCCTAAAAGATTTAAAATACATAGTAATTCATACCTTCGATATAGGAACATACATTACACTAATGCAAATAAAGAGTCTTAAAAACGGGTTGAAATTGGAGATTAAATTGAGCTCAATTGAGGATTCTCTTAAAATGGGTTAAGGTTTGAATGGGTTGAAATTGAACCCAATTTAAATTATCTTGAGCCCAACCCTTAAAATTCTGGGCGGGTTACATATTATTGGGCTCATTTTGACACCTATAGTTGTTTTTGTGTCTTTATGATTTTAGTTTTGTTAGATTTTATTTCATGTTTATTTATTTGAATTGCAAATTCATTATTTTTTTTTGAAATGCAGATAATTTAATGTCAATAAAAAAATATTATTTTTGTGATTTAATCAATATATAAAATTTCTATTATATCCCATTTGACTTTATAAAAATATTATAAAGTTGGTTGATTTCTTTTTTAACAAATTCACTAGTATTAAGGTTAATAGTTGGAAATAATAGTCATGTCTAATTTTGAATTCCTAAAGTGATAATCATGGTACTAGCAATGCAACATGTTTCAATGCATATATTAACATGGTTAAAAACAATTATCCCTCAAAACTTTTTTCACGTCCTTCCATTGTACTTGTGGGTGGTAGTTTTTTTTAGAAATTACACGAATGCATGTTATTTAATATACCAGACCAAATTGAACACAACAAAAGATAATCTCAGCATTACTAATACATCATATTCAACACTATTCTCATACACTACCAAACGACCCCTTAAATAGTACAACAGACAATCACTTGTCTTATCCCCAACCAAAACATACCATGGTGAACATCATGGGGGAGCATGACAATAAGACATGAATAATACTAACATCATTTGTTCATATTTACAGCAGCAGATTCTGTATTCAAACCCAAAAAGGATCTGCTCATGAATTACGCCATCCGATCACGGGCAAAATCTTGGAATCGGCTATCGATAATAGAGACAAAATCATGCTTATCAACATCAGCAACCTCAAGGGATCACCATTCTACAATCTTGTTTCCTCCGCCGACATCTATGGTGCACCTTCTGCAATGTGTTCTCTCCAACTTTCTCCATCCTAGAGAGTGCTGTTAGTACAAGAGAACAAAGAAACAAGTTAAGCAGTAAAGTAAACAAAATAGGTGGCTTTCTACTCAATTAGCAGCCATGATTGCATACACAAGCACCAAGTAAAGTAGTACTACTGATCTACTAGCAAGCTCAATCTAACTGCCTATGAATCTTGCAGCATTCCCCCTCCATTGAGATTTCAACAAAAACAGTCTGCTTATAGAAACATCTAAACCACCTGTCACTAGTAAAGAACCCAGCATATACGTTTACATGATTATACCAATGGCGGAGCCAGAATTTTCAGTAAGAAATCCTAAATATAAAAAAGTAAACACATGAAGATGCCCCATGAAGTTTTTAGGAGTATTTTAACCCATCTATGCAGTGTAATTTTTGGTGAAGGGGTGTCAGTTGACTCCCCTGTTAAACAAGGCTAGATCTACCCTGGTTATACTACATCAAAGGGAAAAAGGGGATCATGCGACATTATCTGTTTCCTATCTACTAGAAGAAACTGAAACTTTCTTAGAAAGGGAGGATTGCAAACAATGGGGAAAAAAACAAGGAGGAGAGAAAGATGTTGATTTATGTAAGACTTGAATCATGAAGATGGAATGAAGGCCTGGATCTTAGCAAAGGGCCACTGAGACCAATTAGAATTTCCACATTATACCTCTATCTCTAATCTTTGAGAAGTCAAAGGAATTGAAAGACATTAACTTTACTTGCTTACTCCAATGAACAACAAAATACCTCCTTATGCTTCCCTATCATTTCTATCCCCTTTCCACCCCCACTCAAAAGTCAATATAGGTTAATGAGTCTGTAGACTATATTAAGCAACATATAAGTTGGAATTAACAGTATTACTAAAATTATTAACAGTATTACTAAAATTATCTACCTTATCAAAAAAGAAAGGAGTTGGAATTCACAGACAGCTATAGGGAAACCAATTGCAAGTAAAGCACACTTGGACTTTAAGACATACACAAACAGAATATATACAGTTCACCTAAACTTCACTTTAAATCTTAAACATGTCCACGCCCACTGTAAAGCTCCAACTGGGATATTTAATTGAAACTCGACAATTTCACGGCATACTTTTATTTCAATGAAGCAGGAGGAGAACCATGATTAAGTTACCAGCTAACTGTATTGGTGGGAGCTACCATGTACCCATAGGAATAGTCAAGGTGAGCATAAGCTGATTCAGACACTACAACTATTTAAAAGAAAGGGAATGGAACACCAAAGGTAGATTGCAGGGTATACCTCCAAATTCGTCGCCCCAAAAGGAGAGCCTTTGATCATCTTCTTCTTCATCAAACTCATCATATCCAAACTCTGCATCGCCTCGATACCCCGGTTCACTCCCATACCCTGACTCATTACCCAACCCCTCAAAATTCCCACTTTGCACAGACAAACCATTTAAATTACTCTCTCTTTCACCAACCCCACCACCTTCCTTCTCCTTCCTTAAACTCTTCGTAACCTCACTAACATCCAAAGTCCAATGCATATCCCCATTCACAAACAACTCCCCACTTGAATCAGTCCCAACAGCAACAGGAAAATCCGAACAAGTCCCATAAGCTGCTGAAGCTCCAACGGAACAACACCGTCTTCGGGTCCCACTCCGATCACTACTCCTCCCGGATACCGAACGAGACCCACGTCGCCGCCTCTTACCAGCTATCAACCTAAGATTCTCCCGTTTGTGAACCGATAAAGACCGATCCTCCTCAAATAAACTTAGCTTTGACATGTCAAGAGCTTCAATTGGAATCGATGTAGTTCGATCTGCTCTACATTGACGCTTCGTATGCAGCCCACCATGGGTCGATGGTGAGTAAGTTTTCGGAGAATCTGAATCTAGGGTAATTTTGGAATTCGGAGTCGGAAACTGAAAGGGTTTCCAAGAATGGAGGTGATATGTACATGATTCAATGGCGTGACGTGAATCTAGAGTCTTGGGAGACATTGAAACCTCATGAAAACACACTACACACAACCAATGGAGTTCAGTTTACCGTTCAAATCTGCTCGAATTCACCTCAATTGATCTATAAATAGCTTGAATTCGACCAGATTAATGAAGAACAAGATCTGGGTATTTTAATATCAATGGAGATTAAGCAAAATTGAGCAAATTGGAGAAGTATCTATGGATATTTGGGGCTGTGAATTATCTATATTTTATACTATTCTTAGAAATCAAGAAAGATCCTCACTACAGTACTTTTGGTTTTCAGCCACTAATTTTATACTAGTGGTGGGAAGAAAAGACACATGGCAATATAATATTAGAGTCGGGAAAAAGTTATTTCGGATTTAATTATTTTGAAATATGCTATCTCATTATGTATACGTGAGTAACTTATTGTATCGTTATGATATAAATAGTGAGATGAATAAATTAAGATCTATCAAATATCATTAATCAAATACAGAATAAAATAATCATATAATTTATCTTAGAATTATTATACCTTATACTTCACATCAAACGTTTTTTTAGTATTTTAAACGGAAAAGGGCCTAAAATACCCTTGAACTATCGAATTTGGTACAAAAATACCCTTTGTTAACCTTTCGGCTCTAAAATGCCCTTGACGTCAACCTATTGGGCCTGAATTACCCTTTTGTTTGACAGCCACATTTAACAATAAAATTAAAATTTTCATTTATTACATGGCACAATTTTATTGGTGTATTTTACAATTAACTTAAACTAATTAAATATCAACCCAAATCTGGATCAACCCAATAACCCTATACCTACCCCGCCTAAAAATCTCATTAAACTAATAGGGAGAAAATCTTGTTCTTCAAGCTTTTTCAAATTCTTCAATGGTGATTTTAATTTCCTCTAAATATATCCCCAAATCAATAAGTAAATCTAAAATCAAGTACAATAAATAATTTTCAAAACGATTTTAACTATGGGTAGGTAATCTACAAACTTTAGTTCTCCAATTTTGAACAAAAATCTTCGACTTCACAAATAGAGTTTCAATAATTTCCTTCAACTTTTTTCTCATATTATTCACTAAATCAACTGAATCAGATTAGCCAAATTTACTTTACAGTTGATTATATTCAAAATATTCAACAACTTATAACTTTTAAAAAAGAAACCAAATTGAATTCGAAATCCTTCGAATATCAAAATCAGTAGATAAATTTAATTTTAGTAAGTGTATGATTTTGATCTTGAATCTGATTGGTATTGTATTTGAAACGTAGTTGAATATTAAGAAGAAGAAAAATTGGTTTAAAATATGTTGAACACCATTGAAGCTCGGCTGAACCTCTAATGAAGATTTCAAATTTTCGATATATATCATTTGTTGCTTATTTTGAAGTGGGTGATTTAGGTTATTGTTCTTGGTGTGAAGTTATATTTAAATTTTGAAGGGTTTCGAAGATGAATTAAGGTGTCTTGGATGGATTTTATAGTTGGGTTCAATGAAGAAGATGAACAATAATTTGAAGAAAAAAAATTAAATTTAGAATAATTAATTAAATGAAAATCAAGATTCTTTCCCATTAGTTTAATGGGGTTATGGGTGGGGCGGGTCGGGTATCGGGTTATTAGATGAATCCGAGTTTGAATTGGAATTTAATTAGTTTAGGTTAATTATAAAACACACCAATGAAATCGTGCCACGTAATAAATGAAAATTTTAATTATATTTTTAATTCTGACCGTCAAAAAGAAGGGTATTTTAGGACCATTAGGTTGACGTCAAGGGCATTTTAGAGCCGAAAGGTTAACGAAGGGTATTTTTATACCAAATTCAATAGTTCAAGGGTATTTTAGGTCCTTTTACCTATTTTAAATAATGCATATGGATACAAATTCTATTTTAGCCGATTCCAAAATGAATAATGTATTTATATATTTAATATTCTCTTCATTTCAATTTGTTTGGTCTAATATGACTTGATACAAGATTTAAGAAAATAAAAAAAACGTTTGATACTTGGGTCTTAAATTAAAGATATGTTAAATTACTAAAATGTTCATTAATATTGTAGTTTTAAATATGTTAGGTAGAAAGTTGAAATTAAAGAATTGCTAAAAGAGGGAAAATGATATTTTTTTTAAACGGACTAAAAAGAAAAATAAATCAAATAAATTTAAACGGATGGAGTAATAGTTTTAATTTCTTAATGAGATCATTTATAGTTGTACAAACATTTATAACTTGTTTTAGACAATAAGTTACAAAAAAAAAATCTTTCTTTCTTAAATTATGTGTCAAGTCAAACAACATCACATAAATTAGAACGAAGAGAATATTATTTATATTCAAAGAGACTGCAATGGTGTTGTTTCGATCTGAAAAAGATCAAATAACTAGACAAAGGTAGTAGATAGCAGCCGCGTTCATTCTGACTCTCAAATATGAACGATAAATAGTAATGCACCATTTTTGTTGCTATGTTGATTTTTGTGTATTCGTAGATAATAAAATTTGAGTAGAGAAAAAATAATCAAGATCGAAAAATATCTCAATAATCATAATATCTGATTTCAACTACAGTAGATGGTATAATCTCTTATGATATTCCTCTAATTCTTCCAACAATAATGTAAATTATGACAAACTCAATTTTGATTTTAATTCAAGATCCGAAGTAGGTTTTTCTTGAATTTGATTAGATTGATCCTCTACGAACACTTGTCAATGAATATTTGTCATGAATAATATATTTAAATTTCATGCTACGAACAATGATCTTCGGCTTGGACATTTTTCGAATCTAGATTTATATAAAATAAATTAGCGGCCTTTGATTCGGAAGCTTTTTTACTTGTTGTAATTAATTCCAAATCCTTTTTCTGCATCACGAGATTCATGTTTATAGTTATTGAATGAAAAAGTTATGATAAGAACAAATTCTTTTCATCTAATCAAATTTGAGCTGATATGTCAGTATTTGTTTAGTTGAAATATGGCTTATACACGTGCCACATTTTTAGTGGCCTTTAATTTGAATAAGCATGCTATGTCGTTTTGACATATGTCATGACTTTATTGTCTTTTTCATTTGACTTGACATATCACATCATTTGATATGTGGCACCAAAATAGGCCTATGTAGAGATGTAATTTTAGGTCTAACAAAATAGGCTTGTCATTTGTAACTCTGAATAAATGCACTAGCCCAATAAAATTGATTCAAACTTTAAAAAATCAATTCAATTATATTAGTTCAGTTATTTACTTGGACTAATACATCTTGAATTTGAGTTAGTTAGAAAAAATTCATGCATTTAAATTTAAATAATTACAGCACTCCCTCGATTTTAGTTTACTTAGGTTTTCGTTTACCTGTCCACTTTAGTAAATCATAAGAAATTTATTATTTCCTCCTAATACTACCCTTAAATAACAAACAATGGTATATTCAATATAAATAACCTTTTTTTATATCCTAGAGAGATAATTTTGACTTTTTTCATTATAAAAATATGACATCTCAAAATGAAAAATTCATTGACGTTTATATTTTTTGAAAATTATGACAATTTACGTTGAATATAACGAAGGGAATAATAAGCCTAGCAAATTGGCAGTTTACATTTGCGTTTCTTTATGAAGTTACTTATTTTTCATCTTCTGTTATGTACATGTCCATTTTTGTGTATGATGACACATAACTTTGACACCTAATGTATACATTTGTCATTATTCTTTTAAAATAAACATAATTAGTCATACAATCCTCAGTATAAATTGTAACTACTATGAACATGTTTCATATAATTAAGTTTATGTTTGCACATTTAAAAGAGATATCAATGTAAGCAAAAAATTCATAACCATGAAAGCGTAACCCAAAGAGAAGAAAGAAACATACATCTTATAAAGAAGTATTAAGTGAGGTATACTTCATTTCATATTTGCACCTCATAAAATCAAGAAAAGCATAATTACTCCCTCCGTTCACTTTTACTTGTCACATTTTGATTTGGTACACCCATTAAGAAAATAATTATTGATATAGATATTTTACCAAACTATCCCTATTAAATGATGTTTAGTATTAAGTTTTAGAAAAAAAAATATAATTGTCTTTTCTTGATTTTTTTTTTTTATAAAAAAAAAGGCCATGAAGGCCATATTATTGATAAAACCAAACTAATTACACAAGAAACTAAAGGATCCAGGCCCAACAACAGCCCAGACCCGAACAAAAAAAAGACAACCCAATCAGACAAGATCAGGGAAAATGGAAAAGGAAAGTGCACCACCCTTCTCACTGCAACTTCATCTTCTTCGCAGAGACAAAGGAACTCCGATGTGGCGGCGAACAGAGATTAATGGCAGCAGAGAGCTCGAAATACTGGTCACATTTTGATCCAAGAGAAAGCTAGCTTGAGTAGAAGTCACTGGGGACGCTTAAAATTCTCACAAGCGCCATGACTCTAGCTCGGTGAAGGCTCCTTCAACATAGCTTCGTAAAGCCAAAATGACCCTGTATCAGTGAGTACCACTACACCCTTTAACCTCTTATTCAATTGTAAACTTCATACGATTTGATTCAATTCACCGCTTAACAGATTGAGCTCCGAACGGAGCTAATACCACTGTTCAGGGATGATTCATATCATATCTGTGAATTAAGCTGCTGCGGAAATTGTTGTATGTTGCTATTCCTCCATTGATTAGCTTTTCTTCTTTAACTCCTATCATGTCTGCCTTGTGAAATGTCTTCATCGATTGTTTGTTGCTCTAGTTCTACAAAACTTGTTTTGATATTTCCTTATGCGCAAATTTGGAATTTGTAGTTTTTCCATTTGCAAGATTATTCTTCCTTCATATGGTACCTATTCAATGTTAGTGTATTTAACATGATTTGTACCTGCAAAAGAGAAAACTATGTTGGCAAAAAAATCCGCGACTTTGTTCCCTTCTCTTAATATGTGAGTCACCTCCACTAGATTAAGGACCTTCTCTCTTAGCGAACTAATTTTCTTCACCTCCATCGATATGGTCCAAGGAACTTCCCACACCCTATCAATTATGTTCTTAAGAGCTAATGAATCTGTTTCTAAAGTAATTGGTAGAAAACTATGCGCTACACAGAATTCAAGCCCCATTCTCATTGCTATTACTTCAGCTTCAATTACTGAACTTTCCCCTGTTGTTTTTGTCTCAGCATACACAAACTCTCCACTGTCATTCCTCACGCAAAAAGCACTGGACATAGGCCCAGGGTTGCCTTTACATGACCCATCCGAATTACATTTCAACATTCCCCTGTTTGGGGCAATCCAAGTAACAACTTTTGTGACTAGGATTGGTGTGTACTACTCTAAATATTGAACAATGAAAGGCCAGCTCTTAGGAACATTATTTAGCCAAGGATACTTAGTAATAGTAAACAAATAAATGTTCCTATTAATATCTTATAATAAACAGTGAACAGACATACACCCTCCATGATATATAACATTCCTTCTCTTCCATATGTGCCAAATCACCATGGCAGGTATGATTTTAAAAATAATCTTCAATTTTGGAGCACAATCAGCTTGCCACCACTTAAGAATGTTATTCCTCAACTGAATAAAAGGACCTTGAACGCCAGTTGCAGAAGCCAGGTACTCCCACACCATTTTAGAATCAGGACAATCACAAAATAAATGCTGGAAAGTCACTACAGCAGTTGTATTGCAACAACATGTCACACTCTCCACCACCCTCATCTGCATAATCACCTCTCCAATAGGAATTCTACGTTTACACACTCTCCACATTAGAAAAGCTATCTTGAATGGCAGACCCTTGACCCAAATATTTGAGAAAAGTTCTAGCCTCTCCTTTTCATCTCTTACTAGGTCCCATGCAGTTGAAATTGTGAATCTACCATTTTCAGTTAGCTTCCACCAGGGTTTATCCCAATCTTCATCAACTTGCACCACCCTAACCTTGTCAATAATATAATTAACAACCTCTGTAGGTAGTAAATGACTCGGCAGAGGTACATTCCAGCTATCTCCCAACATTAAAGACTTAACATCCTCCAGTCCATCGTGCATAACATGAGTAACAGGTAATACATAACATAAAGCACCTAACTGAGTCCAATTATCATACTATGTGCTAGAACTGCCCTTTCTTGGTTCCCACCATATTTCTTGATCAAAATAATCTCTTGCTTGTAGCATGTATTTACATGTTTGTGAGCCACCTTTCCATTCAACAACTTGTGGCCTGTGCCTCTTGCAATATTTTATCCACATGAAATTTGCCCATAATGACTTTTTGGTTTGAAATTCCACCATAGTTTTGCAAAAAGAGCTCTAGATACATCAAATAAAGATCTAAAGCCCAATCCACCTTCGTTCTTTGGGCAACAAACATCAGACCAGGCTACCCAATGTTTATTCTTCCTTTCCTCCTTGAAATTCCAAAAGAATCTTGCAAAGACTCTATGTAGATCATGAATAACAAATTTAGGAGGGACAATGGCTGATAATAGATATATTGGAATGCTTTGAAGGATATTGTTAATAAGAACATGTTTTCCACCAAAGGATAGTAGCTTACCTTTCCATGCTTGAAGCTTATTCTGCACTTTCTTCACTAGCTCAGTAAAGTTGGTTTTCCTTTTCCTAGCATGTCTAATTGGACACCCAAGATACATTAATGGAAAACTTACTTTGCTGAAACATGTGACAGTTTCAATATCATGAATTATCAGTCTTGCAGTCTTGTGAAAGACAAAGAATGCACTCTTATCCTTGTTAATTTTCTGCCCAGACTGAGTCTCATAGTCCTTTAAAGTTTGCATCAACAATTGAGGGTTTTCTTTTCAGCAGTACAGAAAATGATAGTATCATCCGCATACGCTAATTGATTGATACTATCACTCCATTTTGGCATCCCAAAACCCTTGAAATCTTTGTGAAGAAACAAATCATTTAAAGATCTAGAAAGTACCTCAGCAACAATAATGAACAGGGCAGGTGATAATGGATCTCCTTGCTTTACCCCTCTTGTAGAATGAAAAAAACCATGAGCCTGACCATTAACAAGCACTGAGTACCAATTGTTAGCCACCAATCTCCAAATCTTGTCCACCAATAGCTTATCAAATCCCAATCTTTCCAGCACTTTCATCAAAAATTTCCAGTCTACCCTATCATAAGCCTTTGCCATATCTAGCTTAATTACAACATTTGCAGGTTTACCTCTTTTTCTGATGTCACCAATAATCTCTTGAGCCAATAACACATTTTCAGTAATACTTCTACCCTTCACAAAGCCCGATTGATTCTGTGAAATAATTTTGGGAAGTAGATTCTCCAACCTATCATGAATGACCCTAGAAACCACTTTGTTCAAAAAATTACTTAGACTAATTGGTCTTAAATTAGAAAAACTTTGCACATTTTCTCTTTTAGGCAATAAGACCAAATTAGTGTGAGTAATTGACTTTGGAAGTGTACAACCTGAAAAGAATTTTTGCACCACCTTGACAACATCCTTACCAATTATACTCCAGCAAACCTGGTAAAACACTCCAATGAAGCCATCAGGGCCACTGGCATTATCACCATTCAATTTAAACACCACCCTTTTAACCTCTTCTTCTGATGGCATAGTGTTTAACATTTGATTATCATCAATAGTAATACAAGCCTTAATATTCTTCAGTAATATCAACTCCCCATTGTCAGTTTCAGAAGTGAA
The DNA here is from genome assembly GCA_018342035.1 of Solanum appendiculatum. Taxonomy (NCBI): domain Eukaryota; kingdom Viridiplantae; phylum Streptophyta; class Magnoliopsida; order Solanales; family Solanaceae; genus Solanum; species Solanum appendiculatum. The sequence goes on from JAGDQO010001619.1 coordinate 497,386, forward strand.
CTAATTCTGATAAAATTGGATATCTTCAGTTGCAACCTCCTCCTGACCCACAACCCATTCCCCATTATTTATCTCAATTCTGTTAATCAGCAACCTCTTCCTTCTTCCATTTACCAGGTTGTGAAAAAACTTGGTATTTCTGTCACCCTCAGAAAACCACTGAATGCCAGCTATTTGCTTCCAAAATTCTTCTTCATAATGCAAGTATCTCTTCAATTCAGCTTGTGCTTGTTGTAACACCATCCTATTTTCAGCAGAAGGATTTTCCTCAACAAAGTTTCTTTGACTCTCACAATGTCCTCCCTAATCTTCAATTGATTGAATATGTCCCCAAATTTCTCTCTACTCAATTTGATAGTGCAACCTTCGTGTTTTTCATCTTGTGTTTCAAACTAATGAAAACATCATTATTTTCCGCAGCCTTCCAGTTTTCTCTTACCACTTCTTTGAACTCAGCAGATTCTATCCAAAACTTTAGAAATTTAAATGGCCTTGCAACCAATGAAACTTGTCCCCCACATGTTAACAATAATGGAGCATGATCTGAACCAGTTCTAGCAAGGTGTTCTACTTCAGCCTTCATAAACAAACCTAACCACATCTGATTCATCAACACCCTATCAAGCCTCTTAAAAATACAATCTTCTGTTGCTCTCCCATTCCACCAAGTGAAAGGACTTCCTCTAAATCTGATATCAAACAACTCACATGAATTTACACAGAAAGCAAAGTCTTCATACTCTTGTGGATACACAGGCGAACCACCAATCTTCTCCTCATCATGCAGAATAACATTAAAGTCCCCTCCTATCAACCAAGGCAAAGTCATATCATGACTTATTGAGTAAATATCATTCCACAAGCTTGTCCTCTCACCAGCATCACACTTTGCATACATTGCTGTTGTAACAATTTTCTTACCATCTAGCAAAGTTAGTTGTGTAGTCAATTGTTGATCAGAATCAGCCATAATAGTAATCTGAATATCATCAGGAACAAATATCCAAATTTTCCCATTCTGATTCACGTGAGCATACTTCATTCCTAATCTTCTCTTGTACCTCTGTATTTGACCTGGTTCTTGAAAAGGTTCCATCAAAGCAATGAAGAAAAACTTATGATGTTTGTGTAATATTTGAACTCTATGAAAAGCATGATGAGTTCTCACAGATCTAATATTCCAAAACAGTGCTTTGTAACTCATTTGGATACTGTTTTCACCCCCCTTACAGGCAACACTCTGGTAGGTTTACTACCATCAGTCTTGTGCCTATTTTTCCTTCCTTTAGCATATGTTGCAAGTGTCAAACATGCTTCTTTGTAAACTTGCAACATGTTTACATTATTTTCTTCTTCTTCTTTATGTTCTTCAGTTAACTCCAATTTCTCATTTGCATCAACATTATTGTCGGAACCTGTTTGTGCTAACTCATTTACATTGTGTGACACTAAATTATGTAGGACTTGGGAAGGAGAGGCCTGCTTTCCTTGGTTCCACACCTGTTTCTCAGAATTTCCAACACTAAGTTGACCTCCCTGTTCTTCATACTGAGTTAACAGAGGTAAAATTTCTGTATGATCTATTAACTCACTTGAATTGGACCAGTCAACTTGTAGAGGCTGATGTAATTCAGCCTCTGTTAATGTTTGTAGCATCTGAACGTTTGTAATATTCTTCTCATCAAAATTTACAATAGCTTGAACCACATTTACTTCACCTTGCTTCTGCCTTAAATGTGACTTAGCCTCTAACTTTTCTATCCTTTCAATATCCTTTTTGGCACCTTTCCTTGTTCCCTCTTGATAATCATGTTGTTATTGCAAGTTATTGGTGTTAGTGTCTTCTCCCATATCATGTTGTAGTTGTATCTTATTACAGGTAAGCACAGAAACCTCATCATCTCTTTCTACTGTTCCGTCTGGAGTAATATGTTGTTGTAAGTTTTCAGTAGCATTGTGGTCACCCTTTGATCTGCCTCCTGATTGACAAATCAGCATTATGTCCTTCTGAAGCTGCTCTATCAAATCTTGTTCCTCTTTTTCTTCCTCATCAGTAAAAATGAAATTCTATTTTAAAAAAAAGTGAGAAGTAAAAGTGAAAGGAGAGAGTATTACATATATCTAATTAAATTATGAACTTTCATTTTGCAGGTTCATATGATATTACGCATGACCTTGACAAATAAGTTTACATACGACCATCTACATTGCTCAATTAACAAAAACATATACTTTATTATAGTAATTATTTTCTCAAAGGTTTGTGTAAACAATAATAATATTTCTTACTATATTATTTATTATAAAATTGTGTACCACGTGCAACACACGTGTTGAGGATGAGGACCTAATTTTATAAAACAAACGGTCGAATCATACCATTTGACACCCATAGTTTTAATAATAATATTTAGAGACTAGTAAGTAAATAACCCCCCCCCCCCTCCCCGCCCCAACCCTAAAACAAGCCAATGCTCCATTTCTTATTAATATATATATATATATAAGTCCTCTCCCATTTTTTACAAACTTCAAACTTTTTTTTGTTGATTTTTAAGCTATTTTTATGATCTTTTTTAATCAAATAAATCATGAAAAGGAAATTGGATATATCATATTGAGTGTTATCAGTGTGGTACATTGTGCTTCTATGTGGGTAATTTCATAATTGTTCCGCCTTTACTCTGCATGAAGGAACAATCCTATTTTGGTACTATAGTTTTTCCCCTTGATGGGAATGTCTAATGTGTGTATATAGAAACTAGATATAAAGTTCGATTGAAATTGAATTCAACTTGGCTTGATTTGATATTCTAACAAGTGTGATTGATCGCGATTGAGCTCAGCTTGACGCCCAAGTCTATGCGAATGAAAAACCCTTAACCCAAGTAGTTTTTTTAAGAATCTAAATCAACTAATCTTCAACTTTATTTAGTTGACGTTTGATCATAAATTTTAGATCTAATTTTGAGACTTTGTCTTCAAATATATGTTCGGACAAAGGTTTGATGCTTTAAAAATCTATTTTCAAAAATATTTGAAGTTCCAAAAACTTGTCCAGATCCGTTTTTGAATTTTTGGAACTTCCACTCACAAAAATCTCAAATAAGATGTATGTTCAAACACAACTACAAGTTTCAAAAACTCAAATTTTCAAGTTTCAACTTCAAAACATTTGGTCAAATGAGAGCATAGACTAGTAATAAAGCTTGGTTGAACTCAAGTGTAAATTATCTTGACTTGACTCGACATTATAACAAGTTTATTTGTACTCGACACGATTGGGCTAGGGTCGCTCTCCTTGATGTCCAAGCCTACGCGTGCGTACACTCAGAGAAGGGTAAATAAACAAAAATCAAGAACCCCCCACCCCACCCACCCTAATCCCATATCTCGTAAGCTTTCAAGAATCTCAACCAGTAACTCTCGGACTTTATTCAGAGACTAGTGATAGAAGCTTCATTTAACTCGATTCGAGTTCAGCTCGACTTGACTAGATACTATAACAAGTTTAGTTGAATTCGACTCGAATGAGCTCGGTTCGCTCAACTTACGCGTAAATAAATAATAATAATGAGGACCCCACAACTAGAAAACTTTCAAGAATCTCAGCCAACAACTATGACTTTAGTGAGAGCATAGTGACAAAAACTTTATTTAACTCGACTCGAGTTTAGCTCGACTTGACTAGATACTATAACAAGTTTAGTTGAACTCAATACAATTGAACTCGGCTCAGCTCAGCTTACACCTAAATAAATAATAAAAACAACTAGGAAACTTCCAAGAATCTCAACCAACAACCCCACCCCTACCCCCTTAAAACAAGTAGTGCAATGCACAAAAAGTCATCTATTTCCCTGTGCTTTCTTCCCTCCACGTGAAATTGAAGGAGTCTACATTGCTCAATTCACAAAAACATATATTTTTATTCATTCATTCATAGTAATTATTTTCTCAAAGGTTTCTGTAAACAATATTAACATTTCTTGTTACATTATTTATTATAAAATTGCATACTACGTGCAACGCACGTGTCAAGGACCTAATTTTATAAAATAAGCGGTTGAATCATACCATTTGACACAACTAGTTTTAATAATAATATATTTAGGGACTAGTAAGTAAATACCCATATCCCCACCCCCACCCCACCCACCCAACCCTAAAGCAAGCCAATGCTCCATTTCTAATTAGTATATATATCACTTGTTCTAAGTTAGTCTTACCAAGTCCTCTCTCATTTTTACAAACTCCAAACTTTTTTTTGTTGATTTTTGAGCCATTTGCTTTGATCTTTTTTAATCAAATCAATCATGAAAGGGAAACTTGATGTACCATATTGGGTGTTATCTGTGTGGTACATTGTGCTTCTATGTGTGTACTTTTAGAATTATTTTGTCTTTACTCCACCAATAAAGGAACAATCCTATTTTGGTATATGATTTTGTGAGATTCCAAACGTTTTTTCTATTCTTGCATAATATACATGACGTGGCGTGGTTATATGAGGTGTATATGACTTGGTATAGTACATTGGAGAATGAGATTGCAAATGGGTGGCAATATCAAGGAACTAAACTAAATTTTTAGGTCAAAGGAATCCCTCAAACAAAGGTTCAGGATTAAAGAAATGGCTCGGGTAGAACCTCGCCCGTTTGAATGGTTTAAATTAACCTATACCTCCGGGATAAGCATATGGGTGTCTAATATGCTAAAAATAATGTGTTATGAGTCGTATGTTAAGTTTTGAAGTCAAGAAAATTAGTGAAACAAAGGTCAGCAAAAGTTATCGAAGTTTCTCTGATAAATTTTTCTGAACTTTGGGTCAAATGTCTTGGATGTTTTCTCCCAATATATAAAGAGATAAGAGGCCCATGACCTATCAAATCAAAGGTCTACGAGCCTATATTTTAACACACAAAACTTCACATCAAATCGACATCGGAGTAAAAATTTATAAGTATTTTATTATGAACTGTCTGGGCAGAATCCGGATCGCAAATCGGATTGGGTAAAAAAATATAGTATGTCGGCTACTCGATGTTTTAACCCATAAAATCATTTCTTTTCACTTCCTAACCAGAAAGAAATCTTAAGAGAGGGTTCTAGTGGAGTTCTTGGATGATGAAGGTTAGTTTTTAGCGATTTCTACCATTAAAGGTTGCCTCCGTGCCTAGAAATGTGATCACTACACATGGAAATCATTTTCCCCTTTTATTAGCTGCGCTTGGAGCTAGTTTTTGAAGATATAACTTGGTAGTTTTTGGTGTTTTTTCAAGGTTTACACTTGATTTGCTAAGGTAATCACCCCGAGACTTTTTTAAATTGTTTTTACGAAGTTCTACGGACGTTTCGTCAAGTTAGGATCATATGGCAAATTTGTTGATTTAAGCTCAATTATAATTGTTTATAGGTGCATACCAGTTGTGTGTATATAGTGTTTGTAAAGCTTAGGACGTAAGGAAAAACTTTCTTGAAGAAACTATGGACATTCGAGCGTTCATTGGAAAGATATGTTAAGGCTAAGCTATGTCCTTCCTTTTAGCACGACTCCTGAGAAATTCCTAAAACGCCAAATGCGATATTTTACTATTCTATTGCTAAAAAGACCTTCTGTGAAAGACACTGGGATCGCAGCTGAATTATTTTCATGATGCTATTATGTTGATATTCTACTCGGTCGGATAAATAGGGTATTCGACATCTACATGTCATTTTATTGATTTCCTTGACTATATGTCCATATGTATGAATTCTTATTCTTCTTTGGGTGGTGTGACTTAAAATTATTATGAGAGATATTTAGTATTTGTAACCAGACATCTTTTCTCGCTAAAGTGTATTTTGAAAAATCTTTAAAGTAACACGATTTTTAAAACTATCAAATATAACTTAAATATTTAAACTATTAAAACACTTGATTTTTGAAATATTTTCTTGTATAAATTATCTAGGAACCAAGTATAGTAAGTAAAGCACCTTAAGCTTTTTATGAACATCTTCAAGGTTATGTTATCTTTCTAAAAGTCAGGTTAAGTTTTCAAGCTTATTCGGAAAAACATATGTGGTTCCATAAGACATTTACATGTTGTACGAAGTGTCTATGAGCTTATGAGAACAAGAGTACAAACATGCCAAGATTGGCAACATGATTATGATAAAATATATGCATTACGAATCCATGACATGACATGCTATGCATTCTACTCCCGATCTATAATAGGGAGGTATGGGGCCTATTGTCTATATTTATACGTATGAGACACATATGGCCACAAGTTGGTGAATACAATGTCGGTTAGCTACCGGGAGGCACCACCATTGCTAGCATTTGGTTGGGTATGTCATGCATTTGCATCTATATATATGTATTCACGACATACGATTACACGAGCATACCATGCATATATAAATAGTAGGAGGTCAAATGTCAATCATGGAGATTATTTGAGTTTCAGTTTCAGGTGGTATCTGTATTACCCTTTTTACAATAGCTACTTATGATTCTACTTTCTGCCTTACATACCAGTACATTTTTATTCGTATTGACGTCCCATTGCCCGGGGACGTTACTTTTTTTTATTTCGTGCGAGCAGTTCCAGACAGGAATTCTGATCGACCCACCCGCTAGGATTCGGGTTCAACTGTGAGTTGGTAAGCTCCATCTTATCTTGCGGCTCTCAGAGAATGTTTACTTTTGTTTTATAGTTTGGGTATAGTCGGGGCCTTGTCCCGACAGTGCTTATGTCACTCGTAGAGGCTATTGTGGACACAATGTTTCGGGTTTCTTTTGTAGGTTTCAATCTTCAGCCTATAGACTTGCATATATTTGTGTGTGTGTGTGTCTTCGATTGTGGCCTCGTCGGCTAGCTAGTATTTCCTTATTTTGGCTTGTCTACCATTGTTTATATGGTTTATTGTTATTCAGGTTATGACTTTAATAGTCCAGGCTTCACATTTCAAATGTTGTGTTGCCCCATATTTTTATCCCACAATTTAGTTAGCTAGTATGTTTCAGTTACTAACTCGATCAAATATGATATAGAGTGTCTGTCGCGCCTCCCTATTTTGGGGCGTGACAGATTTTTCCCTATCCTAAAGGGTATATTTTCTATTTCATCTTACTTTAACTTGTATGTTTCATACTCTTTATGTGCGTATATAGAAACTAGTAATAAAATTATATTGAAAGCGATTTGAATTCAACTTGGTTTGATTGATCGCAATTGGGCTCGGTGTGACACTCAGGTCTATGCGAATGAAGAACCCCTACCCCTAGTAATTTTTTAAGGATATCAATCAACAAATCGTCAATTTTATTTAGTTGAGGTTTGATCGTAGATTTTAGATCTCGTTTTGAGACTTTGTCTTCAAATATCTGTTTGGACAAAGATTTTGAAAATCTATTTTCAAAAATATTTCAAGTTTCAAAAACTTATGCAGATCCATTTTAAAATTTTTGGAACTTCCACTCACAAAAAATTCAAGTAAAATGTATGTTCAAACATATATTTTTTTTATTAAATAGCTGAACTTAGGAGCTCTTTTATTGATTCAATAAGTCTATGCAAAATGGTCCAACGAGCCCAAGAAAGGCAACAAAACAACAACTGGCCCAGTCCAAAAATCGAACTTGCCTTTCTATCTTAAATATCTCACTAGCCGCTAAGGTTTCTAAATTGAGGTCCCCTTTTTCTCTTCAATGTCGCCGCTTCCCTTTTTCCTCTTCAATGTCGCCGCTCCCCTTTTTTTCTCTTCAATGTCGCCGCTCCCATTTTTTTCTCTTCAATGTCGCCGTTGCGAGCTATAACTAACCCCATCTTCCTCCTTCTGATGTTATGGATCATCAACATTTTCCTCCGCTTCAGTTCACCATAATTTTTTTAGCTCGCAGAGGTGGACCTTCACTATTATCTTTCCTTTCCTTTATTTCTTATTGCTTCTGATTTGTATTTCCTCTTTTTCAGATATTCGCTACGGTGGATGAAATGGATACCAAGGTGGTTTCGATAGAGGTACCTCGTCAAATGTTTGAGCTCGGAACTCACTGTAAGTGTTTTCTTTCCTTCGTTTCTCTTATGCTTTCCAATTCTTTCCTTAACTACCGTTCAAACACAATTACATGTAAGATAGTTGCATTTGCTACTGATGCTGGTGAAGATTATATAAGTAGTTTTATCTATACTTTTTCTCAACTTTTGTATATTGATTTGTTTATTTGTGATGTGTTGTACTTTTCTTCAGTAGTTGAAATATTCGAAGGGCTCTTTCGGCGTATTCTTTGATTTGACAATCATCTTACAAATTTTTCGGCATTTTTGCATGAAAATTCTGTGTACATTTCCCTTAGACTTGAACAGTTTGGTGTGATTCTCCATTGGAGTATCCTATGATTTCCTAGTTTGTGTACTTAAGACTTTAATCTAACCTGAAGATTAGAACGTATTGTGAATCTCTTTCAGATGAATCTATCTGATTTATTTTTTTTAGACAGGAAGAACTTGCAGTGGTATTTCAATTTCAATTGGAACATGGGTTTGATTCACACTCCATGACTAGAGAAAGATTTATCATCCGAAAAGAGAAAAAAATGGAGTCTTGTCTAAAGAAATGAATTGAGAAAGGACAGATGTATCCGGGTTTCCGATGTTGAGTAGATGAGAAGTTAGTGTTTTACTGTTTCTAAAAATTATGACATGTTGGTCTACGGTAATGATGGCTCACGAGGAGGCTTCTCTTTGTAAATGTTTTCTCAGTGGCATGTGCAATCGGAGTCCTCACTGTTCCTTTTCTCATTCTTTACAAGCAAATAGGCCCATTTGAAAAAATTTCTTCTCTTTACTACTGATACATGAAAAGAGAAGAAAAATTTGCATGTGGGCCTCTTTGCTGGTAAAGATGAGAAAAGAAACAGTCAGGACCCCGGTTGCACATGCCTCGCAGAAAATATTTACACAAGGGCACCTTCTTTGTGGAACCATAATCACCATAGACTAACAAATCATGCTTTCCAGAGACATCCGTAGAACACTGACTTCTCATCTCTTCAACATCGAAAGGAAGAACTCGCATTATTATTTCAATTGGAACATGGGCTTGATTCAGCAACCATGATCGGAGAAAGATTTATCATCCGAAAAATTGGAGTCTTTATCTAAAGAATTGCGTTGAGAAAGGACAAATGTATCTGGGTTTTGTTGTGATGCAATGGACTTGTTTACACAAAACATTCCTCTGTTCATTCTAACTTACATCAGCTAGCAATTTTATACTACTAGTTTTGGTGTTGGGGATGAATTCTTGGTTCACCATGAGAAGATTTGTTGCTAGTTTCTAGAATTTTGATTTCCTTTTATATTCGTGTTTTTGTATTAAAAAGGTTAGTACCTTGTTATTTAGAATTACTATCTATGTCATTTGCCATTTTTAAAATTATTATTTAATTATCTTTACAATATTTTAGGATTTTGTATCATCTAAAACTTTAATTATATTAATTTTTTATATGTTGTTGATTATACTTATGAAAGACTTCTCTCCTAAGTTCATATAAGGACTTTACTATAGGTGGTTACAATTCCAATTTGGATTGGATGACCGTTCACGTGTAAATTCAATAAAAGCACTTGATAATTGATATCCAATTCTTAATAGAATTTGAGTTATGAAAAAATATGTATGAAAAATCAAGCATTATACTGAATCAAGAGAGAAAAATTAGTGATAAGAAAATATTTTTCTTAACCCATTTTTTTTGTGAGATTTCAAGAGAAAAAAATTTCACTACAATATTTGTAATCCAATTTGTTCATTAGTTCTAATGTTCTATTAATCAAGAAGTTGATAGCAAAGATTGGTTGGTCTCGATGTGTGCATGCATAGCATTTTTGTATTATCGAAGAAGTTTTCAATCATAATTATCGTTATCAGGTTTATCTTGAAACTTATTTTTTAAGAAGTAAATAAATTCTAAAATCAAGTAACTCTGTCAAGGATTGTTAGGATCGAAATAAATCAGGTGTCATGCGGAAGCTAACAAAGCAAACCTCAAAAGACCATGAGTAAGAAGACAAACGAGAAATATATCAAAAGACACAAAGATTTAATGTGGTTCGGTCAATCAACTTACGTCCACAAAGGAGATGAACTCACTATATAAACATGAGAGTACAAAATATAGAGAGAAATAATCACAACCAATTCACTCGGGAGGTACACACAAGTGATAACATATCACCTGTGTCCCACAAATTCTCCCCCCTAACCAAAACTCTTAAAGCCCCTAGGACTACATTGTGAATGTTGATTATGTTTGAAGGAACAAGCCTCTATTTATAGAGTCTTAAACATTTTCCTACAAGAAAAGGACTGGCCAATCTTAAATCTTTTCCTACAAGAAAAAGATTATACCAAATATGGAGACCTTATGTTTTTTTTCTTTTAGGAAAAGGAAAACCTATTTATGGTAAAAAACTCAGGGCAAATAATACCCAACAAATCTCCCCCTTGGCTTGAATTTCTGACAAAATAAATTTGCTCCACCTTCTTCACATAATCTTCAACGGCTTGCATCTCCTCTCCATAATCTCCTTTGCAAAATCTATGTATCAACACAGAGAACCTCTCTGAAATAATTTTTCCAATAAAAATCTTCATTAATGTCAAAAAGGTTGCGGTTAGAACTACATCCGCCAAGATGAACACCCGTTTCTAACCTGATTCAACCATTGATTATCAAACCAATGAACCTGACTCCATCATTGAACAATTGAACCTGGCTCCATTATTGAACCATTGAACCTGAACCATTAAACTTGGTTTCCATCATTGAACTTGGCTCTAATACCACTTGTTAGGACCGAAAATAAATTAGGTGTCATGCGAAAGCTAGCAAAGCAAACCTCGATAGACCATGAATAAGAAGACAAACAAAAAATATACCATAAGATACAAAGATTTAACGTAGTTCAGTCAATCGACCTACTGCACAAAGGAGATGAGCAATTCACTATATAAACATGAGAGTACAAAATACAGAGGGAAATAACCTCAACTAATTCACTCGGGAGGTTCACACAAGTGATAATGTATCACTTGTATCCCACAAATTCTCCCCCTAACCAAAACTCTCAAAGCCCCTAGGACTACATTGTGAATGTTGATTAAGTTAGAAGGAACGCGCCTCTATTTATAGAGTCCTAAACATTTTCCTACAAGAAAAGAACTAGCCAAATATGGAGACTTTATGTTTTCCTTTTAGGTAAAGGAAAATTTATTTATGGTAAGAAACTTAGGGCAAATAATAGTATAATACCCAACAAGGATAGCTTTTGTCCACGACCTGTTTTAAATTTTGTATATAGAAACTAGTAATAAAGTTCGATTGAAAGCAATTTAGATTCAGCTTGGCTTGGTTTGATATTTTAACAAGTTCGATTGATTGTGATCAAGTTCGGCTTGACGCCCAAGTCCATGCGAATGAAGAACCCCTACCCCTAGTAATTTTTTAATAATCTCAATCAACAAATCGCCAGCTTTATTTAGTTGATGTTTGATCATAGATTTAAGATCTTGTTTTGAGATTCCGTCTTCGAATGTTTGTTTGGACAAAGATTTTTAAAATCTATTTTCAAAAATATTTCAAGTTTCAAAAACTTATGCAGATTCATTTTTTAATTTTTTAACTTTCACTCACAAAAATTCTAAGTAAAATGTATGTTCAAACACAATTTTTTTATGATTAAATAGCTGAGCATATGAGCTTTTTTATTGATTCAATAAGTATGTACAAAATGGGCCAACGGGCCCAAAAAAGGAAACAAAACAACAATTGGCCCAGTCCAAAAATCGAACCCGCCTTTCTATCTTAAATATCTCACTAGCCTCTAGGGTTTCTAAATTGAGCTCCCCTTTTTCCTCTTCAATGTCGCCGCACCCCTCTTTCCTCTTCAATGTCGCCGCTCTCCTTTTTCCTCTTCAATGTCCCCGTTGGGAGCTGTAACTAACCTCATCTTCCTCCTTCTGATGCTATGGATCATCAATGTTTTCCTCCTCTTCATTCTGCCATTATTTTTCTCAGCTCGTAGAGGTGGACCTCCACTGTTATCTTTCCTTTTCCTTTGTTCTTTATTGCTTCTGACTTTTGTTTCCTCTTTTTCAGAGATTTGCTTCGGTGGATGAAATGGATACCAAGATGATTTCGATAGAGGTACCTCGTCATATGTTTGAGCTTGGAGCTCGCTGTAAGTGTCTTCTTTCCTTTGTTTCTTTTATGCTTTCCCATTTTTTCCTCTAACCTTGTTTTCCTCAGTTGAAGTAGCAGCGGAGATACCGTTCAAACACAATAACATATTTCAAAAACTCAAATTTTCAAGTGTTAATTTCAAAATTTATGATCAAAAGAGAGCATAGACTAGTAATAAAGCTTGGTTGAACTCAAGTCAAAATTATCTTGACTTAACTCAATATTATAACAAGTTTGGTAGTACTCTGCATGGTTGGGCTGAGTCGCTCTCATTGATGTCCAAGCCTACGTATGCGTACACTGAGAGACTGATAAATAAGGAAAAATCAGGAACCCCCTCCCCTAACCTTACCCCCACCCACCCTGATCCCATATATCATAAATTTTCAAGAATTTTAGCCATATCTCTTCGAATTTATTCAGAGACTAGTGATAAAAGCTTTATTTGACTCGATTTAAGTTCAGCTCGACTTGATTTGATACTATAACAAGTTTAGTTGAACTTGACTCGATTGGGCTTGATTCCCTCAACTTACGTGTAAATAAATAATAAAAATGAAGATCCCACACAGGGGCGGAGCTACAGTCAACAAAGGTTGTGCACGTGAACACCCTTCGTCAAAAAATTATCCGATATATGTAGGTCAAATTTATTTAATGTCTATATATACTTCAGTTTGCACAACCTTGACATGGTTAGAGCCTTTGGCTCAGTGGCAAAGAGCATGCCGCGTATGAGTGAGAGGTCAAAGGATCGATTCTTGCTATTAACTTCATTTATTTATTAGTCAAATTTCAAGAGTTTTTTTGTTGGTCCTGTACTAACTTCCTTTTCTTCTTTAGAAATTAGAACAATTAGATGTAGTTATAATTTATTTCATTATAAAGAAAAGATTGATTTAAAATTAAATAAAAGTATAATTTTAAAGTTAAATTATTTCTAATCATAGACTTTTGGGACATACTAAAAAAGAAAGTATGTCTCATAAATTAAGACAAAAAAATATTTATTAATAACTAAATTCAATTGAAACTTTCATATTAGATATTTATTTGTATTAAATATTAAATAATATTTCAAACAAGTTTCTATCTAAAAAATTAGAAGAAAAGATTATGTGTAATTATCCATATATCATTATATTTTCTCTTCACCCCAAGTTTTGGCCTGGTTTTTTTTCTAAATTTTTTATTTTATTTTTTATAATTGGTTAATTTCTTTCATGAGTTTATAGGTGAATCAAGAGAACTAATTGGATTTGACACTTTTAATTAGGATTTTCACATTTTCTTTATCAAAGCACAATAAATTTAACATTCATTAAATTAAGAAGTAGCAAAATCAATGATAAAAATAATTTAGATTTAAGTAAAAATCGATAAATTAGCGTTATGTTTTCTTGAATGTGTGATATGTGTTTAATAAAACTCTTGACTCATACATTATAAAATCATCATTATTTCAATCTATACAGTTCACCATTTGTTTTTGTAACTACAAGCAATCCAACCCGAAGATAAAAAGATATATGAATTGTATTTGGTTGAAAACAAATTATGACGCCGTTCATGATCGATGGTAAAGTCGTTATCTTAAGCAAGATAGATGTGAATCCACTCACTAAAAAATTTTGTTGGTTGCTTCTTTAAATTTTGCACACCCTCCAGAAAATGTCTGGCTACGCCACTGATCCCACAACTACGAAACTTACAAAATCTCAGCCAACAAATCTTTGACTTTATTCCGAGTGTAGGACGAAAACTTCATACCATAACAAGTTCAGTTAAACTCGATAGAATTAGACTCAGCTTGACTTGACTCGGCTCTCGACTCGTGCCACTTACGCGTAAATAAATACTATAAAATGTAGACCCACAACTAGGAAGCTTCCAAGAATTTCAACCAACAACCCCACGAAAACGAGTAGTGCAATGAACAAAAGTCATCTGTTTCCCTGTGCTTTCTTCCCTACATGTGAAATTGACCGAGTCTCCATTTTTCTCATTCGCCATTAACGCTTCAGTCCACACTTCACCTTCCCAGCTCCCATTTTTCTACAATCTCTGTATCTATTTACTTGCTTGAACCGAGTTTTTTTGGGTGATTTTTTGAGAATTTGTTTGATCTTTCTGTTCCCAAAACCACCTGTTCAACCTAGAATCAATCTTGTTTGTTTGATCGGAAAATCAATTATGAGAGGAAAATGGGAAGTAGTACGAATTTGGGTGTTGTATTGTCTACTTCTATCTGGGTTTTTTCAGGGATGTTTTTCTGCTATTAACCTGGCTCGTTCACCATGGAAGAAACAGTCAAATTTTGGTTCCTCTGTTATTTTTCCCCTTGTTGGGAATGTGTATCCAAAAGGGTATTTTCTTTTTCTCAATGATCTATACCTTGTTGATATAGCTCTGTGCTACTTTGCTATTAGCTGTCATATTTTTCTTTTAATTATTGTTTTGATTTGCTTGAGCCGAACTTCATTCGAAAACAACCTCTCTAGTAAGGTTTGCGTACACTCTACCCTCTCCGGACCCTGACTTTATGGAATTTTTTGTTGTATCTATGTGGTATCTGCTTGAATCGCTAATGGGTGTCAATGAGTCTTCTGCAAAAAAAAATGCCGATTAAAAAGTTCACAAATTCTTAAAGGATTTTGTTATTCTGTGTGTAGCAATGGAATTTTTATACATAAACTTCTGTTTCGTGTCGAAGTTAGATAGCTGCATTTGCTACTGATGCTGGTAAAGATTATATAAGTAGTTTTATCTATACTTTTTCTCTACTTTTGTATATTGATTTCTTTATACGTGATGTGTTGTGCTTTTCTTCAGTAGTTGAAATATTTGAAGGGCTCTTTCAGCGTATTCTTTGATTTGACAATCATCTTGCAAATTTTTCGGCATTTTTGCGTGAAAATTCCGTGTACATTTCCCTTAGATTTGAACAGTTTGGTGTGATTCTCCATTGGAGTATCCTATGATTTCCTAGTTTATGTACTTAAGACTTTAATCTGACCTGAAGGTTAGAACGTATTGTGAGTCTATCTGATTTATTTTTTAGACACGAAGAACTTGGAATGGTATTTCAATTTCAATTGGAACATGGGTTTGATTCGCACTCCATGTCTGGACTCTGGAGAAAGATTTATCGTCTGAAAAGAGGAAAAAACGTAGTCTTTGGCTAAAGAAATGCATTGAGAAAGGACAGATGTATCTTGGTTACCTTTGTCAAAAAAAAGAGGAGAAAGGACAGATGTACCCGGGTTTCCGATGTTCAGTAGATGAGAAGTGAATCTTTTATGAATGTCTCTGGAAATCATGACATGTTGGTCTACGGTAATGATGGTTCCACAAGAGGGCTTTCTCTGTGCAAATATTTTCTCAGCGGCTTGTGCAATTGGGGTCCTCACTGTTCCTTTTCTCATTCTTTACAAGCAAAGAGGTGCTCTTGCAAAATTTTCTTCTCTTTACTACTGATACATGTAAAGAGAAGAAAAAATTTGCAAGTGGGCCTCTTCACTGGTGAAGAATGAGAAAAGGAACAGTCGGGACCCCGGTTGCACATGCCTCGCAGAAAATATTTACACAAGGGCGCCTCCCTTGTGGAACCATAATCACCATAGACCAACAAATCATGCTTTCCAGAGACATCCGTAGAAGACTGACTTCTCATCTTTTCAACATCGAAAAGGAAGAACTCACATTATTATTTCAATTGGAACATGGGCTTGATTCACCATCCATGATCGGAGAAAGATTTATCGTCCGAAAAACCGGAGTCTTTGTCTAATGAAATGCGTTGAGAAAGGACAGATGTATCTGGGTTTTGCTGTGATGCAATGGACTTGTTTACACAAAACATTCCTCTGTTCATTCTAACTTACATCAGCTAGCAATTTTATACGAGTTTTGGTGGGGGATGAATTCTTGGTTCATCATGAAAAGATTTGTTGCTAGTTTCTAGAACTTGGATTTCCTATTATATTTGTGTTTGAAATTCATAAAACTTGCATATTACTTGTTTCCTGTTGTCTGTCTCTTAAACTCGGATATTCGATTCACGTTCAGGTATTATCAGGTGACACTCAATGTAGGCCAACCCCCCAAACCTTACTTTCTTGAAATAGACACAGGGAGTGATCTCACTTGGCTCCAATGTGACGCACCTTGTGTCAAATGTATTCCAGTGAGTACTTTTTATTCCTTCTGCAGCCTAGCTCTTTCAAGTTACACGGAAGATTATTGATATGAATTCAAATCCAAAATCATATGTAAGTTGTCAGAAATATCTATCCTAATTTCTGCATATATGTATGACATTGCAGGCACCTCACAGTCCTTACAAACCGAATAAAAATGTTGTCAAGCACAAGGACCCCATATGTGCATCCCTTCACTCACCTGCAAACCATCCCCGTCATACTCCTGACGATCAATGTGACTATGAGGTTGAGTATGCGGATCATTTTTCATCCTTGGGAGTGCTGGTCAGAGACGCATTTCCAGTAAAACTCACCAATGGTAGCTCCATTGCTCCTCCTCTGGTGTTTGGGTAAGAAACTGATAAAGTACCCTTAAAATTAACCTTTAAAATTGTCAACCAACAAAAAAAATGTTTTTTCTTCCACTTTCACTACTAAAAAGATTGGAATCAACAACGGACAAATCTGTTGCTATTTCTATTTAGCAACGAGTTAGGGACGGATTATCAAAAAAAATTGTTAGCTATGAGCAATTTAGTGATGAAGTTTGTTGCTAATTCTAGTTTTTTTTGTAGTGTTTATTCTGTAACTGAAATTGTGGTGCTTGTGATTCATGAGCTTGATTTCCCTTCTGTAGTTGTGGGTATGATCAAGAAATGCCAGCCTCTGAGCAGGCATCTTATACGGATGGAATTCTTGGCCTAGGAAATGGAAAATCAAGCATAGTATCACAGATGAGTAGCATGGGTTTTATCCGGAATGTAGTAGGTCACTGTTTAAGCGGGCAAGGTGGAGGTTTTCTTTTCCTTGGAAATGACGTTGTCCCGTCTTCTGGGATTGTTTGGTTACCTATCGTGCGTGCATCTTCAGAGTATGTTCTGTCTGTAGTTGGTGTTTTTGTATATGGAAATCTGCACTTTGTGCAAGATGTGAATAAACTTTTCTGGATTACGATGATTTCAGGAAACACTATTCTTTGGGACCAGCAGATGTCCTATTAGGTGGGCAGGCAACTGGAATAAAGGGTCTACCGATAATTTTAGACAGTGGAAGTACCTTTACCTACTTCAATTCCGAAGCTTACAAAACTCTGTTGTCTTTGGTAAGATCAGAAAAAACCTCCATCCTATATGCTTATCATCTTTTTGGCTTAGGACTTGTGATATTGCTGATTTCAGATTAAGAAAAATATAGACGCAAAGCAGCTGACTGATGCAGTGAACGACAAAAGTTTGCCCGTCTGCTGGAAAGGCTCCAAACCTTTCAAATCCCTTAAAGATGCTACGAGGTACTTCAAGCCATTGACACTTAGTTTCACAAAAGCTAAGAATATTCAGCTTCAACTGACACCCGAGGCTTATCTTATTCATACTGTAAGTGCCCTTTAAACTACTCCGTGAATCTTATAATGCAGTTCAAAAGTATAGCAGATCATGATACTGATATTTGTATCCTCTCAGGATAAGGGCAGTGTATGCTTAGGGATATTGAATGGTTCGGATATTGGATTACCAGATGTTAATATCATCGGAGGTATGACAGAACGAGGCATCTTTCTTTTTGTGCTATTCAAAATTTTATATTACTGCTGCCACCGGAGGTTGGATTAGGAGATGTTAACTCTCTTTCCTCATTTTTCTCTGGATTTACTTATGCAGATATTTCTATGTTAGACAAAATGGTGATTTACGACAATGAGAAACAGCAGATTGGATGGGCTCCAGCAAACTGCAACAAGCTTCCA
The DNA here is from genome assembly GCA_018342035.1 of Solanum appendiculatum. Classification (NCBI taxonomy): domain Eukaryota; kingdom Viridiplantae; phylum Streptophyta; class Magnoliopsida; order Solanales; family Solanaceae; genus Solanum; species Solanum appendiculatum. The sequence goes on from JAGDQO010001619.1 coordinate 515,579, forward strand.
TCGTTGTCCTGGTAGGCCCGTCCAAACATACGTTTATCTTGCTTGTTCATATTACTGCTGCCACCGGAGCTCACACGATACCATTTTTGTTCTTGTATTGACAGAATATATGAATGATTACAGTGCAGATTTTGGTGACATATCATAGGAAGAAGCAGGCAGAAAGTATGTCAAGCATACCAATGTTTTCTATATTACAGAGGAACATATCTTAGTTGATTTGTAATACAGAAAATTCACTGTAATCACCCATAGAATTATATATATATATATATAATAGCAGCCTTATAATGTATATTCAGTTCATCCCCAAATTTGTCTTCTATATATTATATATACATATATACATCTATTGGAAAAATAAAACAAAAAAATTGGGGAAAAAATGGGAGGATTAAGATTGATTATTTATCATCCCTACTTTAATAGAATCGATCTTAATTGCAGTCAGTTTCAAATTAGCTATAAATTGCAATATTCTTTAAAAATTGTTATCTTGATAATGTTACCAAAAGATAGTAGTAATATTTTTTAAAATTTTGTACAGTTATAAAGTTTTGCTTAACCTATTATATAGTCATATGTAGTTGATATATAAATGTAGGATAGAGTGATAACTATCTTTTTCCCCTAAATAATATGTAGCATAATTTAAATTTCAAATGTTAATTTTTTTTTTATTTTGATCGTAAATATAAAAATTGAATTTTTAAATTTTCTGAAAAGAAATTTACTTATTTAAAAATTAAGGTAAAAAAATGCTATAAATCAAAATAGTTAACAATTTCAAATACTTAAAAAGCCTAAGGAAAAAAATTACGGTAAGAAAATAATCATTTGACTCTCAACATTCAACTAATGTCATATATATTAGAACGAAAGAATAGTTATTTTGACACATTCTGTTAGTCAGAAGTGTGAATGTCTTTTTAAAAAATCGATTGAATCAATTATTAAATTTCTTTTAATAAAATCATAAGTTTCTATGAATATATGATTGTACTAAATAATTAGAATACTTAATTAATCGAATCGTATCAATATAAAAGAGAAATCAAGATGATAAAACAATTATAAAAAGTCTAATTTTAATTATACAAAATAAACAAGCCGAAAAGTTAATATCATATAAATTTTATAAAATAAGCGACCGAATCATACCATTTGACATCCCTAGTTTTAATAATAATATTTACACCCCCCCCCCCAAACAAACCCCACCCCAAACCATAAAACAAGCCAATGCTACATTTCTTATTAGTACTAGTTCTTGAACACGTGCGTTACACATGTATCTCGCATTAAATGCATAAACACTTTAAAAGTTCAAGAACTTGAACTAAACTTTTTAATTAGATGCCATATGAACATGTGTAGAAAAACAATTACATTTTTTGAGAATACAATAATACCTTATGCGTATTGATTTCAAATTTCAATCCTGATTCCCACATTCTCGATCACGTATGCTCCCACAATCATGATGATAAGAGTTATCTTTTCGCATAATTATCACTTACCAAATTAAAAGTATTCAGGGGAAGAGGAGAATATTAGTGAGTTGATGGTTGAAGAAATCACTTTCTTAAAGTGATGATATAGACAATAACTTTGAATGAAAATTTTGTTGATACAAAATATGAATTATATAGGCAAGAGGAGGAATACCATAAGGTGTCATAAACTAACAAATTAAATTTTGGGGGTTATGAAGATTAAAAAAGAGAATTATGAATATTATTAAGAGTATAAGTTGAAACGGTGTGAATTATTAGTAGTTATTTTTCATTAAATATATATTATAGTGGTAGGTGAAAAGTTTGAGTAATTGAATGTAAAGAATTTTTGAGATAGTAAAAATAAAATAAATTAAATAATGAAGGAAAAATGAATCAAAAAAGGAGAAAATAGATAAATATGAATGGAGGTCATAGAGAAGTGTCACATCACATTTTCTATGTTCCTCCTTTATATATATATAGAGAGAGAGAGAGAGAGATTTGAAATTCTTCGCTATATATCTCAGATAGATATAGTGTAGAGATTTGACAAAGAATAAAATTAGTATATAAAAGGTTAAACAACACAAATCCCACAAGTTTAGGAGCTATATAATTACCTCTTTTCCCATGGATTTACAATATTACCAATCCTACCATAATTCGCACCTTGGATACATGTATCTTGCGCATTTTGATACATATATCTCGAATACGTATTAATTAGATATGTATAATTAAGTGTATTTAAATAAGGAATGGAACTGAAAGACATAAATTGAGGAGAAAATCATGCGTTTAAAAACTTTAGAAAATTTCAAAAAAACAAATTTTTGTGTGTCTGATATGTTCATTCTACGTATCTGAATTGTTCTTCTATGTATCTGATATATAACTTTAATGATTAGATGAATCTAATTTGTTCATTCTATGTATCCGAACTATTCTTCTATAAATTTGATATAATTTCTTTTATGTATCTCTCGTACTTTGTACTTTTTGCTTTTGTTCACGATCGGGTGTTGGATCGAATGATCACTCAACCACATCATCACGGTAGTGATGAATATCGATATGTACTTAACGATTAGATGTATCTGATTTTTGTTCATTTTGTGTATCGAAACTGTTTTTCTATGTATTTGATATCCAATCGAAAAAATGTCTACTTTCAATGGCTATGAAATGGCTTCCTTCTTCGACTTCCTCGGTGCTACTGTCGCCTTAGTATTCTTCTATATGGGACTTGCTTAAGTTTTTTGTGATGCACACATTAATTAGTTGATTATATTTTACACAATTTCATTTGGTTCCAACATTGTTTGGAGCCTCAAAATCAACTTTAGAAAATGTCAAATCTTGTTGGATAAAGTGGATAATATTGAGAATTTGATACAAATGCTCAATTTCATAAGTTCAGGATTGATGCTCTCTCTAACGTATTTCTCAGTTTTAGATATACCTCTATCATGGGTAAATTGAAAACCCTCCAATTGATGGATATGCTCAACTTTTCTCCGATCTTGCTGGCTTTTTTGCTTGTATGACCATTGAAATCGCTGACGACGCTAGCCTTTTTGCTCGTGGAGGACGTGGGGGTGGGGGGAGGAGAGACATTGTTGCCTAAGGAGATTGGCAGAATGGGACAGTTGATGTGAGAGGAAGAAACTAATGTTAATTGGATTAGTATTTAAATAAAGATAATTAATTAATTCTTATTTTAAGGGATGTGGGTATCTAATTATATTTTTAAAATATATGGTATAAAATATTAAAAATAGTCATATATGTAATTATTTGAAAGTAGAGATAATATTAGTATATATGACACTAATGTATGTCTAGTTAGGTAGTTTTTTCTTTAATATTATTAGGTCCATGCTGGCACGGACAAGATTCCACTAGTAAATATATATATATGCACTGGTTTCAACATGTTAGTTTTCTGGCATTAAATCAAAGTATTAGGGTATTAAAGTTTTCACAACAAAATTGCAAGATAAACTTACTTAGAAAAGTTGTACTTGCTTTGTTATTTGGACCTCAGCAAAAGCTCTTTAAAAAGTCCATCCTTTTCTATTTATTTACAAACCATGCCTGCCATTGAAGAATATGATGGGTCCCACTTTTTTGTTTGTCATTAATGTCATAAGACATGGTTCCTGGTGAATATTAAGTACTTATTACTTTTTTATTTGTCATAAATAAATACTCTCTTTATTTAATTTTATTTGTCTGTTATTTAAAAATATCTTTTTATTTTTATTTATTAATTTTCACATATTAAGAAAATATGATTTTTAATCCATATTTTACTTTTAGCATTAGTTACTTACTATTTCTCAATTTATTTTTCAAGATCTAATACTATTAAAGATCAATTAATAAAAATAGTATGGTAAATAGTCATGTCAATTATTATTTTCTTAATTAGTGTGCCAAATTCAAATATGGCATGTAAAAACGAATAAATAAATAAAGTAAATAAATATTATTAGCTCTTATATTAAAAATATTTTTTTTATTTCACTTGCTTATTGTGATAAATTAAGAAAATTAATTATTTTCAAGTAATTATATGAAATACTAATAGTAATTCAAAATTTTGAAATATAATTAATAAAGTAAATAAACCATCTTTCCCATATATATATTAAGTACTTATTACTTTTTTATTTGTCATAAATGTCATAAATAAATATTCTCTTTATTTAATTTTATTTGTTTGTTATTTAAAAATATCTTTTTATTTTTATTTATTAACTTTCACATATTAAGAAAATATGATTTTTAATCCATATTTTAGTTTTAGCATTAATTACTTACTATTTCTCAAATTATTTTTCAAGATCTAATACTATTAAAGATCAACTAATAAAAATAGTATGGTAAATAGTCATATCAATTATTATTTTCTTAATTAGTGTGCCAAATTCAAATATGACATGTAAAAATGAATAAATAAATATTATTAGCTCTTATATTAAAAAATATATATATTTCACTTGCTTTATTGTGATAAATTAAGAAAATTAATTATTTTCAAGTAATTATATGAAATACTAATAGTAATTCAAAATTTTGAAATATAATTAATAAAGTAAATAAACCATCTTTCCCTATATATATATATACAGAGAGAGAGAGAGACTCCTAGATGATTGAAAATCTAGAATTTATTTAAAATATTAATAGTGTATTCATATTTTTTCTATTTTTATCCTAATTGTTATTTTGACAAAAAAATATTAATAATCTCATTTCAATTTTCATAATATTGGGCCCGTGTTGATATGGGCCGTTTCCCCTAGTTAGTATATATATATCACTTGTTCTAGGTTAGTCTCACCAAGTCCTCTTTTATTTTTTGCAAACTTTAAACTTTTATTTGTTGATTTTTGAGCCATTTGTTATATTTAATCAAATCAATCATGAAAGGGAAATGGGTACCATCTTGGGTGTTATCAGTGTGGTACATTATGCTTCTTTGTAGATACTTTCAGAGTTGTTCTGCTTTTACTCTGCCAATGAAGGAACAATCCTATTTTGGTACTACGGTTTTTCCCCTTGATGGGAATGTCTATCCTAAAGGGTATATTTTCAATTCAATCTTTACTTTATCTTATGTTTTTCATGCTCTTTGTGTGTGTATATAAAAACTACTAATAAAGTTTGATTGAAAGCGATTTGAATTCAACTTGTCTTGATTTGATATCCTAACAAGTTTGATTGGTCGTGATTGGACTCGACTTGACGCCCAGGTCTACGCAAATGAAGAGCCCCTGCCCCTAGTACTTTTTTAAGAATCTCAATCAACAAACTGTCAATTTTATTTAGTTGACGTCTGATCATAGATTTTAGATCAACTAGTGAGAATATCTTCAAATATCTGTTTGGACAAAGATTTTGAAAATCTACTTTCAAAAATATTTTAAGTTCCAAAAACTTAACTAGATCCGTTTTTGAGTTTTTGGAACTTTCACTTACAAAAATCCCACGTAAAATGCATGTTTAAACACATAACAAGTTTCAAAAACTCAAATTTTTAAATTTTCACTTTAAGATATATGGTCAAACGAGAGCATCGACTAGTAATAAAAACTTGGTTGAACTCAAGTCGTAAGTACCTTGACTTGACTCGATATTATAACAAGATTGGTTGTACTCGACACGGTTGGGCTTGTGTCTTTCTCCTTGATGTCCAAGCCTATGCTGGTTCACTTAGAGACTGGTAAATAAATAAAAATCAGGAACCATTCACCCTCCCTAATTTCATATCTCGTAAATTTGAAGAATCTTAGTCAGTAACTCTCCGACTTTATTCAGAGACTAGTGATAAAACCTTCATTTAACTCGATTCAAGTTATAATAAGTTTAGTTGAACTCGACTTGATTGGGCTCGGCTTGCTGACTTATACGTAAATAAATAATAAAAATAAGGACCCTACAACTAGGAAACTTCCAAGAATCTCAACCTACAACTCTTTGACTTTAGTCTGATCGTCGTGACAAAAACTTCATTAAACTCAATTTGAGTTCAGTTTGACTTGACTAGATACTATAACAAATTTAGTTAAACTCGATAGAATTAGGCTCGCACGAATTACGCGTAAATAAACAATAAAAATATGGACCCCACAACTAGGAAGCTTCCAAGTCAACAATCCCACAAAAACCAGTTGTGCAATGCACAAAAAGTCAACTCTTTCCCCATGCTTTCTTCCCTACACATGAAATTGACAGTGTCTCCAATTTTTCTCATTCGCCATTTTAACGCTTCAGTTCATACTTCACCTTCCCCAGCTTCCATTTTTCTATCATCTCTATATATATTTACTTGCTTGACCCGAGAATTATTTTTGATCTTTCTGTTCCCAAAATCAGGTGTTCAACCTCGAATCAATTTGTTTGTTCGATCGGGAAATCAATTATGAGAGGAAAATGGGAAGCAGTAAGAATTTGGGTGTTATACTTCTGCTTCTATGGGGAAGAAACAGTCAAATTTTGATTCCTCTGTTGTTTCCCTTGTTGGGAATGTGTATACAAAAGCATATTTTGTTTTTCTTTTCAACGATCTATCTATGTAACATGTATTGTGTTTAGGTGACTGCACTTTTTGTTATTGTTACAGTTTTTTGGATTTTCTTTTATATTCCTGAAACTTGCATATTACTGGTTTTCTGTTGTCTGTCACTTTTAACTCGGATATTCGATTCACGTTCAGGTATTATCAGGTGGCACTCAATGTAGGCCAACCCCCCAAAACTTACTTTCTTGACGTAGACACAGGGAGTGATCTCACTTGGCTCCAATGTGATGTACCTGGCGCCAAAAATCTTCCGGTGACTACTTCTTTTTATTCCTTGTGCAGATGAATTCAAATCCAAAATCATCCCTAAATACTCAGAAATATAATATCTTTCCTAATTTCTGCATATATTATATGACATTGCAGGCTCCTCACAGTCCTTACAAACCGAATAAAAATTTTGTCAAGCATAACGATCCCATATGTGCATCCCTTCACGGTGCAAACCCTCCCCGCCACACTCCTACTGATCAATGTGACTATGAGGTTGAGTATGCGGATGGTTGTTCATCCTTTGGAGTGCTGGTCAGAGACGCATTTCCAGTAAAATACACCAATGGTAGCTCCATTACTCCTCCTCTGGTGTTTGGGTAAGAAACTGATAGACTAACAAAAAAAAATGTTATTTCTTCCACTTTCACTGCTAAAAAGATTAGCGAATGAAGTTTGTAGCTAATTCTAGTGTTTATTCTGTTACTTAAATTGTGGTGCTTCTGATTCATGAACTTGATTTCCCTTGTGTAGCTGCGGGTATAATCAACAAGTACCACCCTCTGGGCATCCACCACCGTCTACGGATGGAATTCTTGGTCTAGGAAATGGAAAATCAAGCATATTATCACAGATGAGTAGCATGGGTTTTATCCGGAATGTAGTAGGTCACTGTTTAAGCGGGCAAGGTGGAGGTTTTCTTTTCCTTGGAAATGACGTTGTCCCGTCTTCTGGGATTGTTTGGTTACCTATCGTGCGTTCATCTTCAGAGTATGTTCTGTCTATAGTTGGTGGTTTTGTATTTGGAAATCTGCACTTTGCATGCAAGATGTGAATAAACTTTTCTGGATTACTCTGATTTCAGGAAACACTATTCTTTGGGACCAGCAGATGTCCTATTAGGTGGGCAGGCAACTGGAATAAAGGGTCTACCGATAATTTTAGACAGTGGAACTACCTTTACCTACTTCAATTCCGAAGCTTACAAGACTCTGTTGTCTTCGGTAAGATCAGAAAAATCATTCATCCTATATGCTTTATCATCTTTTTGGCTTAGGACTTATGATATTGCTGATTTCAGATTAAGAAAAACATAGACCCAAAGCAGCTGACTGATGCAGTGGACGACAAAAGTTTGCCCGTCTGCTGGAAAGGCTCCAAACCTTTCAAATCTCTTAAAGATGCTACCATCTACTTCAAGCCATTGACACTTAGTTTCACAAATGCTAAGAATATTCAGCTTCAACTAACACCCGAGGCTTATCTTATACTTACGGTAAGTGCCTTTTAAATTACTCTTATAATGAAGTTCAAAAGTATAGTAGATCACGATACTGATATTTGTATCCTCTCAGGATAAGGGCAATGTATGCTTAGGGATATTGAATGGTTCAGAGGCTGGATTGGGAGATGTTAATATGCTCGGAGGTATGACAGAACAAGGCATCTTTCTTTTTATACCTCGTCTAGATATCAAAAAATAATGTGAGAAAAAGATTGGATTTATCTTGCTGTATTTAGTCCCCAAAGTTACGAGGTTGTCTTCTCACAGAAAAAATGTACAATAAAAGAACACACATGACCAACATTTTCTCTGAGGAGGAGGACATCAGTATGGAAGTTGTTGTCCACATTATATCTTTCTATCCTCATTTTTCTCTGGATTTATGTATGCAGATATTTCTATGTTAGACAAAATGGTGGTTTACGACAACGAGAAACAGCAGATTGGATGGGTTCCAGCAAACTGCAACAAACTTCCATCGTTGTCCTGGTAGGTCATCCAGACATACGTTTATCTTGTTTTTTCATATTACTGCTGCCATTGGAGTTCACGCGATACCATTTTTGTTCTTGTATTGACAGAATATATGAATGATTACGGTGAAGATTTTGGTGACATATCATAGGAAGAAGCAGGCAGAAAGTATGTCAAGCATACCAATGTTTGCTATATTACAGAGGAACATATCTTAGTTGATTTGTAATACAGAAAATTCACTGTAATCATCCATAGAATTATATATTTATATTTATATTCAGTTTATCCCCAAATCTGTCTTCCATGTTATGTATCTATCACAACATAAAATGAGGAGTTGAGTCTGAACTGGCAAACTGAAGTCACTTTAGTAACTCTATAATTCATTGCAGAAGTGAATGTGGCTTATATAAAATAAAATTATGAACTCTGGCAAACATCAAATTGTTCTAAGGTAGCAAAATTTACCTTGTCGCAAAAGTAACAACCTCCACAAATGGTGGAACGTCTATTTGTGATTACTATTCTAAAAATGGGAAGACCCAAAGTAAAGAATTGGCAAATAAAAAAATGCTCTTGTAACTTAAGCACATGATAAAAGGGTGAAAATCAACTGAACCCATACTTTTTAGCTTAGACCTAAATATATCTGTATAAAACCACTAAGTGTTGAAAATTTTGAATTATGAACCCATAACTCAAATATTGAATTGCGGTCAAATGAATAGAATTCCTCTATCCTTAACTTGAAGCCTTATGAGTAGTGATTAAGCCCTAAAAAAAACTAGTAAAGAGCATTTTACGCTTTAAATAGGCCCTCCTTATGCACCACAAAATCAAAGTAGTCCGCCTAATTGACCGTATGGTTATATACACTCACAAAAGAAAACTAAAAAACTAAAAACTAAAATCAAGCTCACCATTAAATATCATAACCAAGAAAACACATGGGAGGAGAAGATGAAATGATTAAACAAAAAAAAACTGATCAAGACGAGAATTCTCTGCAGTTTCAGCATTTTTGGATATCAAAAGGAACTCTATCCTCCCTTATGAGATAAATATGTACATGACAAACCCCTCTATAGTTGATAATTTAAGAGTATATGAGAAAACATTTTTTCGCACTGTTGTTACTGAAATGACTTCACAAGTCAAAACACCTACTTCTACGCGAATTTCCATAACATTAACTCTCCGAGCTGCAAATCATTCAGGAGCTGATCTTATATCTAGACAACCTTATTCACATTTTGATTAAGGAGTGTTGCAAAATCACCAGGCTGGACGTCTACAGGAGGATGCAGTGAGAAAACATATGAGACAGGCCTCGACTGCAGCATTGGCTTTCTGGCTCTAACCTCATCGAATAATTCTCCAAGGTTCTGTTCGTCAAATAGAAATGAATTGTTGAGAAAAAAGCAGCACTCCCTCGCCAGCTTTTCCACCTGAAGCAACAGTCTCAAACATTCAATTTCAGCTAAGTAAAAGGGGGGAAATAATCTGAATCAATGAAGCATTTCTATTAGCACAGATGCGATTTAGGGCGAGGATGAGTAGGAGGAGAGAACTATTTGCAGCATGAAAAGAAATACGGAAGGGGACTACGGTTTTATAAGGAGAATATATTACCAAACTTGCCAAGATTTATCAACGGTTCAAAATAACTCAAGAGCCTCAGCCAATAGAAAAGAACAGAGAAACATCTTTAGTTTTTTCCAAATGAGATTTTCAGGCATTCTCTTCGAAATGTGCATTGCTGTATGCAACAATATTGGGACAATAAAACAATACCAGGACATTTAAATAGCACTCATATTCCTGGTGGGAGTGCTTCCCCCTTAAAGGGGTCCTACCCAGCATGAATCTAGATTATTAAACTTGGATCCCGGATACCAAATGGTTAAACATAAAAAATATATATATATATTGAGACAAAGCAGCTCCACATACAATGCATATTTTCATGTCAACTTCCGAAAAGCTCAATTACTATTAACTAATTGATATAGATTATGCATTTATGTTTCCAAGTTCCTTTCCTACCCCATTACACCCACAAATAGCGCGCTTCAGACAGAACTGTCAGAAAGATAGGAAAAGTTAAAAAGGATTCAGGGAGAAACTCCTCTAGGAATCTCAGGAAGTTGCTCAAAATTACCAAAAATATGCAAATAACTTCCAAACTCATCTCTTGTCAATTAACTTTTTAAGTAGACAGCACAAATCCAGCATCTATTGGGGATTATCAAAGCCAGTGTGAGTAAATTACCTGTAGGTATGAGAAACGTATGTTATTCATGGTGATAATTACTTTAGCTTCATATAAGGCATCTCCAAGCATCCGGATGGCAAAATACTCAAAAAAGGTCTGCATCATGCTCCTATTCCCTTCTTTATGTTCTGCTTCAAATTTTGGGAACCATAGGACACATTTAACTTCATTCCATGGAACTGAACTCCCTGCAGTTTTGGATATTATCGTGTTGTATGGATGTGAATGGCCCCACAGAATTCTGACTCCAGTTGGTAACTGATCAAGTGTGGATTCATCTCGAAGGGATGTTGTGGAGATTATCGAAGACGGAGCATAAAAACGTGTAAGATGCGATGAAAAATATAAATCATTGTCATCCAGTACGAGGATGCTCCCATGATAGGGTACAGGAAACCATTGCAGAAGTGACCACATATCAGCAGCATCATTCTCCGGCAGGCATAAACTTGACAGAACACTAGAATAAGCAGATGGAACTGAATCGTGAGAAAAGAAACAGGAATCTCCATTCCGGCATCCCTATAGATATGTAAATTTAGAATATGTCAGATAGGAGTATCAATACCCTTGAAAAAATTTGGTATGAAGAAAATACAAAGAAGCCAAAGATATGCAGCATTAGGACCATTTAATATATGATAATTTTTTGGAAAAGGTAAATAAGCACCAAAAAGAAAAATATTTTCCCCTTCTATCTATGCCTATTTCCAACTCCCCCGTGACAAAATGGTCAGTGGTGCACTGAAGAAACCACTGACACTTACGGCGCTGGACTATGGCGGACCATCAGGTCCCTCTGGAATAACCTTGGGAAGGACATTACCTTCCCAGTGGGCAATGGCAGAAAAATCCTTTTCTGGAGGGATAACTGGGATGGTCAGGGCACTTTGCAAGAGGCTTCACCCTCCTTCAACATCAGCACCAACCAAAATAGCACAATAGAAGATACCTGGACAGGTCAGAGATGGAACCTAATTTTCAGGAGGTTTTCGAAATGATTGGGAGGTTGAGAGAGTGGCTGCTCTACTTGGTAGAATAGGAACCTTCACAGGTACCACCAATGACCCTGATATTATCAGATGGAGTCACAAGACAGATGGCAAATTTTCAGTCAACAGAGTTTACAGGAGGGCGCTTTCAGAGCTGACAGGAAGAGAGAGGTCCCTGGAAAGCTATTTGGAGAAGCATGGCACCTAATAAGGTGAAATGTTTCTCCTGGTTGGTAGTAAGGAAGGCATGCCTTACCCATGAAGCTTTACAGAAAAGGAAATCTCACTTAGCTTCCATATGCCCTCTTTGTATGGAAGCTGTAACAGCCACCTCAAGGTAACCTCTCAGGTCTGGTCCTTATTCATCATCTTGGCTGGGGAAAGCTAGACAATGCCAGAGCACACAGCTGATCTATTGAGTTGCTGGATCAGAAGGGGAGGGAGCAAAAGCCAAAAGAGATGGACTTGCATATGGTGGACTATATGGAAGGAGAGCAAAAGAGAATCTTCAAAGGCAGATCAAACTCCATTCAGAAGATCAAAGGAAAATGCATTTCTACTTTATGTTTTTGGTGTAAAGAGCAATGTATAGTAGATGAAATACAGATGGTGGATTTCCTAGGTTTGCTGTAATTAGCTATCTATGTAATCACACTTTTGGAGGTGGCCAGCATACCCTTAGTGTTGATGCATACACGTCACCAGTTTTAAAAAAAATACATTGTTATAGGCAAAAACTTGAACAAGGCATAACACAACTGATACCTGTAAAGAGAAAAAAAACTTGCACTCCGGCCTCTTCAATGGTAAAGAATGAGAGAAGGAGCAATCCGGACCCCGGTTGCACGTGCCTCTCAGAAAAAATTTGCACAAGGACGCCTCCCTTGTGGAACGACAATCACCATTGACCAATAAATCACTCTTTCCAGAGACAGCCGAAGAACACTGGCTTCTCATCTATTCAACATCGAAAAGGAAGATGATATCAAAATCTTGACATCAAATAAAACATCAAAGTAAAAGAAGAATACAGTACCTCTTTGACTACACTAGCCAAATTTTGAGCCACGTTATGTGCTAAAGATTCATTGTGCCCCAAAAATGGAACAGAACTGCATTTCCTTGTTTCACTACCTTGTTCACGGAGCTCATAATTCATATCTAAGGCATCAGCATCTAAATACTGCTCACAGTCAAGATGGCACTTGTGCTGATATTCATTTGGATTATAACAAGATGGTATGCCACTTGATGTAGCAAGAAATTGGGGTCGATATCGATGCAAAGAGCCCAGAACTTCATCATCTGCAACAGCACAAGCTTAGTACAAAAAACCAAAGGATCTAAAAACTGGTAAAATTCAGGATGACATACATGATTCAGCAACTTGGTTTAGTGACGATTGCAAGAGATTATGGAATAAGCACCACTCTTCTTCAATTTTTGGAAGCACTATTTCTCTGTCTTTTGTATCATCCAACTTGAAGAGTTGTCTTAAATGTTCAAGGCGGTGTTTGTCCTTCATTTGGAGACATATGTAAGAAGAAAACTCACATCCCAGCAAAATAAAGCAAAAGAACCAGGGGAGAAGAGGGAGGGGAGGGGGGAGAATATCCTATACTCATGTGGTTTTACCTTGAAGGCACGCTGCCAGAACTGAAACGCACACGAATTCGCCATACAGATTACCTCTTTTCTACCCAATAAACCAGTGGTCCTAGAATCTCCACTGAAAAAGTCGTCAATGTACTTCATGAACTGGAAAATCAAATTTATTGATCAAAGAATGTTCAATTAATCTAAACATCAATGAAATTGGCATTCTCAAATTCAAGCGTATAGGGATAGTACCAAACTTTCTTGGCCAAAAGGACGAAGAATGGGCTGTGGCTGCATATCCATCAATATACCAAGAACAATGCCTTCTCGTAACATTCCTATGTCTCCAAACTTGACTATTAATATAGAAGCATCAAATGAAAGAGAAAAGCTGGCAAGCAATCTTCCATAAAAAGTAGGTTCATAACGGCTCCTTGGAGATACTTTTTGTAGTGCATTGTTGTCAACAAGCAAACTCAATGCATCCTCAACCACTTCAGGTTCTGGAGGGTCTAAAGCCTTCCGTAGCAGAACTAAACCAAAGATCCATAAGTTAAATTTAATATCCACATTATAAACAGCAGTAGACCAAAACAAGGAAAAGAGAATTATGGAACATAGACAACAAACTTACGCAAATTGATGATAATAACACTCAAGACCATGCTAATTTGGATAAATGGCATTTGTTCAGCCCATTTATAAATTGATTAGTCATGCTCTGTGCCTAAACTATGGGTAACAACTGAGCAGGTCGGTTCGACTTCTTGGTCCAACCAGCCCACCCTGTAGAGGGCGCTGTGGATCAGATAATAGAGTAGATTGGACAAGTTTTTTGTAATACTTGCAGCAAATTTATCTCATGCCATTATTCCCATTCTTCTGGTTGTAGGCATGGGAGGAAAGTCTTCACACTTCAGAAACAAATCATAAATACAAAGGACTCTACTACATGGATTCACACCTTACCATATTAGACATTTCAATTCTCAGTTGATAACATGTACTAAATTGTTAATGAAAACATTTTGCATTGTGACCTTGATAACCAACATATCTCTTTGACCTTCAAGACTGCCAGTTTTCACAGAAGACCAAATTACAGCTCAAGCAACAATACGATCTGAGCTCTCACACTGAGAACCATAGAAGATTTTACAGAACCAACCAGAATCATTCTCCTAAGCTAATAGTGAATTGCAGTAGCTACAGTTAACAAGCATATGGAGATCAGCAAGCACTTCTTTGAAAATGCTAACCATCACTTTGGATATAAACTCCCTTGGAGAAAGAATATATAACAACCAAGCAGTACTATGATGAAATAGCTAATTAGCTATCTGAACTTTTAAACTGAACTTTCACTTCTAGAGTTACGTATGTTCTACAAAATGATGCACATATGTCCAATGTAACGGGTTGACATGTCCAGTTGGTTCGCTTCATGAAAGTTAAAAGACATCCAATATCGGTCACGTGCTCCTTCAAATTTGGGGTGTGATATTTAAGTTTCGATATTTATTGACAAACAATCTTGTTATCTCCTTATATGGCCTTAGCCAACTGTTACCTCATGAGCTCACTTTTGAGGTTCAGTTAAGCATAATATCCATTTTCTTCACATATATTATTCCATAACCACTCTTAACACCCTGTTCTCAACAAAACTTCTTTAAGATGCATGTTTCAGGATGATAGAATCAGGAAGCTTAGAGAAGTCGGCAAAACATTTTCCACAATAATTCTCATAGCACTCGTAACAGCAAAGCAAATTCATAGTAGCGCAAGACTAACGATGTAGAAAGAAAATAGGAGGAGAACAAACAAGACAATCATACATCTCTTCCATCCCTAAGCATGCTTTGTTCAAAATTTCACAACAAAACTCAAGCTCAAGCAGCAAGCAATTTCATGAAGATAATCATGTAAAAGGAAAGGGAAAGAAAAGAAACTCTGATGCTCAGAACCCAGCAAAAAAAGCACAGAATTTTAGCTGATTACCTTTGGGATCATTGATGGCTTTAGATTCAGCACAGCAAAGGAGAAGTACTTGCTGCCTTAACGATAATCTCAGTATTGCAGGAGGCTCATAATCCTCTAATTGACCGTAAAATGATCGTTTTACCAATCGATATACATGGCCGTCACAAGTCCGTCCAGTTCTCCCTCTCCTTTGGTTTGCCTGCACCTCAAAATATTAGAAGCAATAATCGCATGAAGAGAGATCGGTATTGGCAAACATGGGCTCACTTAGTACCTGTGATTTAGAAACCCACACAAGCTCTGCAGAATCTGTTTTCCTATTATTATCCCAGAAAACTTGTAAAGAACGGCAAGAATCAATGACATAGCCCACCATTGGTATCGTAACAGAAGATTCTGCAATATTTGTCGCCAAAATAACCTGGGAAAAGTTTAAGTTTCAGATAGAGGCATCAGTATTTTTTTGATAACTAGCAAGAGGCATCAACGTTGTAGAGACGAGAATGGAGTAACCATATTCATTTTACTGAATATTGACAGCATCTAGTTGCAGAAATAAAACCAGGAAACGGGGTAAAGGGAAACGTTAAGAGATGTTATAAAAACATTCTTTCCTGCAAGAACTCTTTCACTGTCTTTTGAGCAGGCCGGGGGCTGTGGGGGGTTATAAGTACTTTAGTTGTTCCCTTTTTTGATGGTGGTGTATGGGCCACCTTGCATGCACCTAGACTAATTATATCGGGTACGTGCTACCTCCCAAGTCCCACTAGCACAGGTACCCGGTAAATCTGTCCACCAAGGCTTGGGGCCTTGTGCAAATGAGAATCACCTACTTTTTTTGTCTCTATTGGGATTTGAATAACCCGAGACCTCATGGTTCTCCCTA
Organism: Solanum appendiculatum; assembly: GCA_018342035.1. Classification (NCBI taxonomy): domain Eukaryota; kingdom Viridiplantae; phylum Streptophyta; class Magnoliopsida; order Solanales; family Solanaceae; genus Solanum; species Solanum appendiculatum. Next base: position 531,874 of record JAGDQO010001619.1, read on the forward strand.
CTTTATTGACCAACTATGTCACACCCTTGGGTGCAGTACTCTGCCTGCTTTTAGGACTGTCTACACAGATTTTTGAGATGCTGATGGATGTTGAAAAAAGAGAGTTAGGAAAGCATACCTTACGATGCGACTGGCAGATTTTCATGGCATTGAGTGCTTGTTCAGTGTCGATACTACGATGTAGAATATGAACCTTAAATGTTTCGCTGAAACGCTTCAATAAACGCCACTGCTGCTCAAGTGCATAGTATGTTGGAAGGAAGACCAAAATTCCCTTTTCAATATCCATTTCGTTTTTATGAATGTATATAATTAAATTGAGTATGAGCTGATACATTTCAGGCTCGATATCAGCAGCAACTGTCAATGGACTTGGACCAGCACAGCATGTCAGAGCTGTCTCTTCTGATATATTAAGGAGTTCAGCTACCTGTTAGGAAAATAATAGCTACCTGTTAGGAAAATAATACTCGTTGCAGATTCCCGATTTATGTAAAATGGAATACATTAGTAATTTATAGGAAGCAATATTGCATATCCTCTAAATAAATCACTTGCTGCTCTTTTTGATGAAGTTAGGATGTTCATAATTTTCCCCTTTCTGATAAATTTAAAATATTCCATAGTCTTGCAGACAAAGCAGAAATATTACCCTGTATAAAAAATTTTGCACCATCAAAATATACCATGCAGTGACCAGAAATTTCATAAACTGCAATGAGTTTTCTCAGCAACATGCATCATAGTAGTCAAATAGGAAAAGGGAAATTAATTAAGTGGAAGACCACAGTAAATGTGCGTCCTATTTTAGATACTGAACAGTTTGTAAGGTGAATAAGGGGTTAGTTTTTTATTACTGTGTAAGAAGTTCTGATGTTTAGTACTTAGAAACTAGACTAGTTTGATAACATTAAGTTCAACTTGAAATAACTACCTTCTCCAAAATTTATTAGACCCACTTTCCTTTTTTGTATGCTAAGAATTACTTGAACCCTTTCCCCAACCTGCAATCCATCCCATAAAAATTCAATGTAACTTGCAATATTAGTATTCTATGTTAATATCACTTTAGTCTTCATGTGACATCCTCATAGCATATAACTCATCTTCACACATTTCATTTGTTATTTTAAACAAAGAGAAGGCATTTACTTGAGCGGAAAAGTTAGAAGTACCAAATCATGGTATCTTGGATCTATTTTCTCTAAATTAGGGTAATCTTACTATTCGAAAACTTGATTATGTTATGGAACAAATCTAAACCTAGCTTTGGAATGGAATGTGGTGCCACTTGCATTAATGTGTGTTGTCTGGAGTGAGGAATAGAAGAGCTTTTGAAGGTGTAGAGTCGAGTCCCCCCCCCAGCCCTCCCTCCCCGTCAAGGAGTACCCTTCGTTCCCTTATTTTCTTATGGTGCACAGGAAGTACCCTATTGTATAGACGATTGGTGGAGTTTGTAGAGAATCAGTTGATTGTTTAGATTTTTTATTTTTTTTTGGATGAAGTATCAATTGATTGTGTAGATTCTTTACTTTTTAGTATACCACTTGTATACGGTCTTTTAATGACCTTGTTTATGATATGAAATATGTTTACTTGATCAACAAATTTTTTTAAAAAAAAATAGAAAAAATAGTAATGCATCAAATAGTCAAAGAGAGTCATCTATTTTAAGATGAAGTGAATACAACCCGAATCATCCACCCAATAGTGTCACTTAACAATATGGTGAATTGTCAAATTCAAAATATTCACTTCTAGTGAGCCATAGTTACCTACATGAAAACATCTACTTTTTTTAAAATGATAATGTATCTACCTATTTAAGGCCTAGTTGGTGTAAATTATCTCAAGGATTTTAGATTCGTAATTAGAATACAGTAGTTATTTAAAAATCACTTGTATGTCGCATCTTTTATATCATTTTACAAATTTAATGCTGACCAAGGATGGAATAAAATGGAAGGATAGGGTTGATATAGTGTGTTGCTGGGGTAAAGGCTTAGGCAGTTGTTATTGCACTTGCAACAAATCAGAACACAAATAAATCAAGTATCTCAAGAAATAACCATTGCAAACAATGACCTTCCATCAAAACTTTAAGTTAGCAATGAAACATTCTTATTCCTTATAACAAAAGGTAATCGTGTTCCAGAATGGCTTCCTTGGAGCAAACTTCAAGCTTATGTTTAAAAGCACAACTCCGAAAAGCAATAACAATAATGGAACTCAATGCAACTGCTTCATTTCTAGCAGACATATTTGCAGCCAATCACAAATCCCAATAACTAAGAAAAATAGGGGAAAAGGGATAAAATAATAGAACACGAGAACTGACAGTTGTAATTGAATGTTAACAGAAATTTTTCAACAAATAGGACTATATGAACAATAACAGATTCATGTATCCACCCAAGGCAGTACGACAAAGTCAAGTCAGGTTGACTCAGCGCACTTCAAAACTACCATTATGACCAGTAAACCATGAATTTAAACATAAATAAACAAACTTAATCTGAAGAGAGGAGAATGCTAAAGTTACAGATTTTCCACTAACAGCGATTGATGGAATATGCTTTAAAAACCATAGATGCATGACTACTTTTCAGTATAAGGAACAAGTTGCTGAATGAATTTTCCTTTTTTTTTGGACAAGTAAATGAAATAGATTCTCTTCTCTAAAGTAGATGAATCGTACCTGCTCAATATATGAAACTTTTCGCTGATATATGGTGTCTTGTTCGGAACTAGGGATTGCCAACAGCTCTACTCTTTCACCCCTATCAAGATCCCTAAAGTATTCACGGTATCTTGCTATATCAGCAGTAGCAGACATTAAGACCACCCTGTAGAGTTGAACCAAATAGACAGCACACAATCAGTTTATCACCAATGAGATTATGATGCACGCACGATTATATACAAAATACAGAAGAAGTAAAAAAGAACAAGAAAGAATGTTACCTCAGATCAGTTTTTTTAAGCAAATACTGCTTGACGCAAACAAGAACGAGATCTGACTCTACAGATCTTTCATGCACTTCGTCAAGAATGATAACTTTGTATTTTAGTGCATTCAAGCCCTTCTCTAGCATTTCTTCCAGCAGAACTCCAGCAGTTTTGAACACAATCTTAGATCTGTGACATATCGTTGACTTGATAAGTTAAGTAATGAAGATACATCACAGCGAGAGAAACAATAATGAGTAGTTGAATAAAATTGTTGGATGTGATTGGAACACAAACACGTTCATATATTCATTATGGACATTCATTAATACTGTTTCACAAAAGAGCAGGGACATTACTAAGGAAAAGGTAAAGATTGGTATACTTCCTTTTAACCACAACATCTCAGTTCAAACATCAGAATAATTCCATGCTGTTCCATGCAAACTGCATCTTGATAAATCAATGCTTAAGGTGCCAAAATGGCTTCCCATGTAACAGCCACTGATGAGAGGAGCGATAACTGAAATTTTTTCTCCTATTCGGTTAAGGTTTGTTTCAAATTAGTATTGAGTCTGGGATATCTAAGCTGGAAGTCTCATTATGAAGCTGTTCTTAGCTTCTTATATATAGTAGAATATATGTTTTAAATTTGTTTACTGTATGTTATAAATTACTAATTCTGATTTTAGACGAATTTTATTTTCCGTTTCATCATTAATTCCAAGTGCAGATGTACTAATGTAAACATAGTGCTTCTATTTTAGTTTTTTAGAGCTCAGGTTCTTTAGATTCAATTGTTTTGAAATTAAATTGTGGTTAAAGCTCTGGGATGGAGAAAGATAAGTATGCATCTCTAGTTTTCATTTTTGAGAATGGCCATACAGACTCACTAACAATATATCAATAGGAGGTTATGTTCTCTATAACTTAAACTATATAAATGTGACAATATAGTGCATCGAGATGCATATATTTCCCACGAAACTGCATTAACACATAAAAACAAGACAGAGAATGGGCTTTTAAATCTTTCAGTAACTGTACTACTAGCCAGTGCAAGAATGGGCTTTTAAATCTTTCCGTTAACTGTACTACTTGCCAGTTGCAGGGGATTCCCTTTTATTAGTTGCTTAAATCCTTCAGAGCTGGTACATTTAATTGGAGATAAAGAATATTAAATGATGTCAAAGAAATAAGAAGATAGAAATAGCCTTATACTAGCAGTTATTTCAATTTCTCTGGAGGTCCCAGTAGCACTAATTTAAAGATACCCTCTAATTAGTAGTTTAAATCATAGGGAACTGGTACACTATGTTGGAGATCGATGATTAAATGATGTCGACTGAAATGAGCTTTACACTGGCGGTGTATTCCGATTTCTCTTGAAGGTCCACTGACAACCACAAAACACCATTTATTTTGGACATTTCATCAAATTGATAAATTTCAAAATATTGAGTTTAGAAATAACCTTATAATCTTTCTCTATATCTTACACATTAGATAAGAATTTAGAGAAAGAAAATAAAGGGAAACGTTTGTATTTCTACTTCTCATTCTATTACTTCAGAGGATAAAAACAAAAAAAGAAGAAGAAGAAGACAAATAAAACAAAAAATAAAATAAATAAAATGCCAGAAAGGGTAGTTACCATAATTAAGCATGAGGTAATGAGGAAGTCTCTCTTGTACTTTGTAAATTCATTAAAACTCATTTGACAAGGCCATATAGAAATCGTCAATGCATTAGATGATATCCAGCATCGGCAATTTTCTCCAGCCAAAATTGAGCATCTCTCAAGTTCGTTTCAACATGTTGGGAACTTTTTCTATCTATCAACATAACATAGTCAATGGACGCAAAAGATTCATTTAGGGGACATGACTAATGGGGCCTAAGGTGTAGTCATGATGTTATGCTTACCTTACAGCTAGCGTTCTTAGGAGTCTTTTCTAGTCTATTTAGGGATTTGCATGTCAGTAGTAAATGTAGAGAACCTCTAGTGTCGGTGAATCGCAGATTATTGGATTTCTTTATGAAGTAATAATATTTTTATTAGTGATTGAGGGGATGGGGAAAGCTCCCTTATAAAAACAGTACACCAAATAGGGCAAAATTGTGAGATTTTATATACCAACCTCAAGCTTGAGATAATGAGTAGCTGTTGGAAAACACCCTAAAACTCAACTTTAAAAAGTGTGCATGTGTGTTTAAACTAAAGGATTTTCGTCAAATAAAATGTTTTCTCATAAGTGAACCCTTGGCAAGAGGAAAGACTATGTTACTCAACTATACAAACATGCTGCCCATGCAGGTGCAGCAAAAGGTTTTATATTACTTCTAACACTATGTAAACTTTTGCTTTTACTGTCTGATAAATAGCTTCTGTTATAGGATGTAATGCACTCAAACTTCAGATCAGGCGAAGAATAGCGACCAATTCAAACATTATGAGTGAAAATTTGAAACTCAAGCAAGGCATGGATGAAGAGTTCATCTGAGAGAAAACCAACAAAACCTACCTTTCTGAATAAACTCTCGAGTGTCCTATATGGTAACCAACTTCTCCACCTACTTCACATTTTCGAGCCTTCGCCACCATTCTAGCAACTGCAACCACAGCAAATCTCCTTGGTTGTGTACAAAGTATGGGTTCCATGTTTCCTTCCAGTAGAAACTGAGGGACTTGCGAGCTTTTTCCTTAATTACCAAGCAACAAGTTACCAATTGAAGCGAGCATCTTGATAAATTCTAAAACAGTGGCATGACATTAAGCAAATGTTGTGCACATTTAACAAAAATTTACTAAGCTAGTAAATATACCAAAGTTCAAACAATGGCAAGGTAGAATTTACCGTGGAAGAATCTAATAACCATTAATGACATCTGAATACTCATTTGAGTTATAGTTCCCAACTAACTTGGAGCCCCAATGTTCAAAGCAGGACTTGGATAAGATACTTAGGTAACATGTGTCTTAACAAGAATTAAAGACAAAATATTAATATAACAAGCATGTATGGATAAATTATACAGAACATTCCATAAATAGAAAACTAGAAGGAGTGGTCGATGAGAAAGTTAAAGGTTATGAAAGAAACCAGTGATGAGGACATCGCAGGTCTCTTTCCTACGTAAGTCATGAATACTGCATCTAGTCTAGAGCACATAAAGAGAATACATAGTTAAGAAGGCACAAAATGCCGGGAAATTTCAACGGAATGTATCATAGACATCAATGCAGTCTGCTAGATGAAAGTGAGTAGTATCACCTGACATCACCACCTTGACTAATTTGACGGTGTACCTACTATCTCCCACCAGTACAGATACCTGGTAACTTTTGTTGGAAATCTTTTTTCCAACAACTTTGACCACCAAGGCTTAGACATATCGAAAGAAATCATCTATTCTTTTTTGCTCCACTGAGATTTGAACTTGAGACCTCATAATTCTCGACCTACGTCATTGACCACTAAATCATACACTTGGTCTTTATCACACAACTTAAAGGAAGTGTGACAAAGTCAAACCCTTATGGTAATTCTACAGGGGCAAACACTTGCATTTCTAACGAGAATTTCGTGTTAGATGAATCCACAATATAAAGCAACGACTTTGCACTCAAAGGCTTGGCCTAGTGGTCTACGAAGTGGACCAATCTTTAAAGACTAAGTTTCAAACCCCAACAAACAAAAAAAAAAACACAAGGTAAATTCTTCTCATCTATCTAGACTAGACCAGTTGTGTGAGGTAGCACGTAACATAACCTAGGTGAACACAAGCTGGCCCTATCACCAAGTTATTAAAAAAAATTATAAAATACCAAAACTCATATGCATGTTATTCTACTCCCATGACACTTAAAAATGCCTCTTTCTCTCTCTCTCTCTCCATACTCCAATGATTCAGTATACCTTTTATCATCCGTCAGTATGCCATTAGATCATTGAAATTTGAAAAGAAACCAATAGAACTACAATTTTAAGTTCTGTAAGTTCCTACGAGAAAATGAAACATCTTTTATGACATACACTTCATTAAAAATAATAATTTTTTTCAAATCCCAGCAAAAACTAAACACTGAGTGATTTTTTCGCATCTACATGTTGCTAGTGGTAGGTATTCCGTGAAATTAGTACAGGTGCGCGTTTATCAAAAAAAAATCAAAACCTTCAATGTACATATATCCAGTCCGATTCCAATTCTCAGAGATAAAGCAGCTCTCAATACATTCCATATATAATCAGAGTCCAAAAAAAGTATATACATGTGCAGCAACTACTAATATAGAGATTGAGCAAGAGGAGAATTAGTACCGCAACCAGTTTCACCGATGATAAGCGTGACCCGATTCTCCTGAATTTTCTCGATGATTTTGCTCTTCAAAGCGGCAACTGGTAAAACAGGAAACTCCGCCGATGATGATGAAGTTGGAGAAGACGGCAGTGATATCTCCGGCAGTGATGATGATGAAGTCGGAAAAAACGCCATTGGCCGGAGAAATCAAAACCCTAAAAAAAAAACTTAGCGAACAAGTTTAGGCGATGAAAAAAATGTGAATTCTTCTGCTTTTGTTTGCTTGATGAATGTAAAGGGAACTGCTGCTCCCGCCTGTAGTATTTATAGTGGGGCGGTGATCTCACGCGCTGAAGAATACGTGAATTGTGTGTGCTCACTGAATATTACAGTCAATGGTCTTTCAAAATTCAAATTTATTTCAATATATATTTGTTTGTCCTAAATAAGATTTTGTTTGTTTAGGAATGCAAATCTGTCTTTTTTGTTTATTTTGGGTCTAATGACAATAAAATCCTAATTTAAATATGTTAGTTTCTAACATGTCATTTATTTAAGGAAAAATTGTTAAAAATATCTTTAACGTATGAAAAAATAAATTTAAAGTATCCGAATTCACAATATCACATAAATTGACACTCTAAACCTAATGATTTTTTCATATGGTAAAGTTATTTTTTGTTCATTTAAAGGACTGTAAAATTATATAAACTTATTTAAGAGAAAAATACAATAAATAACAATATATTATATATTAATTTCAAACTAGTTAGACTATACGGTAATGAATGTTTTCACGCATATCATATATTTAAAAGGTGAAGTGTGAATTCACCACGTGCGAGTTTGTTTTGTTCGCTGATCAATAAATGAATTATTAGTTTTAGAGACATGAGATAAATTTATATTTAAAAAAAAACAAATTATTCTACACGTTATTTCGAGGCTTTAAAACACATCCATGCAATTGATATTCGTTTAAGAAAATAGAAAGTATAGATCCACATTACCTACATTAGAAGCAAAGATAATATGATTATATTGTATTTCTCATGCAACCATGTAAGTTGATCTTTCTTCTTCAACTTTTTTCTTCAAGTTACCCATTTTCTTTTTCGATTGAGCCAAACTCAATACTAATTTGTGTTGTTGGTGTTGATTGTTCTTGTTCCAGCACCTTAGTGCGATTTTGTTATTAGGACTAAAACCTTTGAGGAGGTTTGTAAGCTTGCGAGGCTATCTCGCGCATCTTAGAAATATAGGCCCATGACAAGTGATATCAGAGCATAGGTTTGAACATGACATCGAAGTCGCAACGCATCGAATAAGTAATTCATGAAAAAGATCAGGAAAATAGGAAGGAAGCAACCAAGAAACATGACAGCGAGACTAGAGACGCTTCTTAACCACTAATCAGTGGCAAGAGCCACGTTAAGGAAGGAAAAAGTTCAACAACCAGCCACATCGACGAGAAGATTATCGGTGTTGAGGTTGGTTTGTCGGCCTTGAACAGTCGAATTGTTGTTTTTGAGAACAATTTCGATTTCCTTGAATTTGTAGCCCTGGAAGGTATTGATGAGGTCAAGAAAAATCTCATCGAACAAGGGGAAGAGCACAAAGAAAATCTGTCCAACCTTGAGCTCAAGCTCAAGCTCAAGCTCAAGCTCAGCTCTCTTTCTGCGTTACATAGAGAGCTTGAGACGTCGAAAACTGCAAGTGGAAGAAACTGCCCTTGTAGGTGGGCGTGGTCTGATTACTGTTCGAAAAATCTGTATTGAAGCTCCCAAGCTGAAGGAGCTTTGTGGTGAAAGAAAGGCCCAAGATGTTGAGAAATTCTTGTGGCAAATAAATGCCTATTTTGAACATGTTAATATTACAAGTAAGGCTATTAAGATTCGCATGACAGCCATGTATTTGAGTGATACTGTCATATTGTGATGGCGTAGAAAGAAGGAGGACATGGAGAAAATGACATGTTCCATTGATGATTAGGGGCAGTTCAAGGAGGAGTTAAAACAGGAGTTTAATCCTCAAAATGTAGTGCACGAAGTACATAGGAAGGTAAGAGAGGTGAAACAAACTTTTTCCATTCGTGAGTACATGAAAGATTCACAAAGCTCTCTCTCCAGATTCCGAACTTGTCTAGTAAAGATTAACCGCTCTATTACTTGGATGGCCTTTAAAATTGGACGAAACAAGAAATGCATAGGCGACAAGTCAACGATGTAAATGAAGCGGTTGTTGTGGCTGAATCGTTTATGAATTTTCAGACTAATTCTACTAAAGGGAAGAATAGCAGGAGCAAAATTGTTCCTCCCAAGGTGGATGCCAACAGGAGCAAAGGCAGATTTTTTCGTAACTAAGGCAATGAATATAAAGACAATCGTAAACAACTTTCAAATTTTCGCAAAAATTATGAGGAACGAAAGAAAGGTGTTTCAAATAGCGAAAGTTATTATCTTTGTGGTAAGACTATTCACGCTGCCCAATTTTGTCCCTCATTGAACAAACTTGGGGTGATAGTTGCTGCCCACAAACAGTAAGAGCAAGCAATGACGCAAGCCGGTAAACAACCCGAAAAACGTGATGAACGGGTTGATAGAACTGATCAGAAAAAAACAAGGCAGTTGGCTTGTTCAATAATATGGCTCTGTTCAATCATATGACTCTTGCAATACTTGTTGGCTAGCTACCTCATGTGAGGTCGCGTGAATCGTTATTTGTCAATGCCAAGTTGAATGGCAAAGACGTTCGCATCATGCATGGTGGACACTAGTAGGACACATAGCTTTGTAACGGAGGAAAGGGTCAAGAATCTTTATTTGGTATTTGTATCTAAAGACACACTGTTGAAGACCGTTAATGCCCTTCCCATTATTATCCATGATTCTGCTCCTAAAGTGTCCGTTACTTTAGGAGAATGGCATGCGTTAACAGACTTCACCATCTCTCCGATGGACGTATTTGATATTATCTTGGGGCTGGACTTTTGATATGAAATTAACGCGTTTATTTCGCCGTATCTCAATCAGCTTTCACATCAATGATCTCGGAGGTGCATGCGTGGTGCCGCTTATTCGGGTGCCACCAAATGGAATGCATTTATCCACTTTACAGCTTGTCAAAGGATTTTTAAGAAAGATGAGCTAAACTTTCTTGCTGCTCTAATCGAAATCATTAAGAATTCCGTTGAGGTAGTTGCTTTGCCACCATGTATTGAGCAGGTCCTTATTGATAACAATTATAATAGGACAATATTTTGATATTTTGCATAAATTAATCAAATTCAAATAGATAATAAAAAATAATTGATTATAATTAGAAATAATGTAAATTTCTAATAAAAATAATTTAAAATTTAAAGTAAACTTAAATTATTCATATGCATTAACATCAAATAGTCATTGACTTGAATAAGATTCAAAAATTTTACTTTGATAGAAAATAAATTAATGAAATACAATATTATAAAAGGAAATTATATTAATGAATTACCAAGTTGAAGTTAACAAATATGAATATAATCAGCTGAAAAATTACATACCAAAATTGCTGATTTTTTTTATAAATTAAAAATAAATCTAAAGCTTAACCATAATAGGAAAATATCTTAATGTTCTTACATTAATGAGTGTTGTTTTAAAAGATTTGATATACCATAAAAAAATAATCTCTTGAAATTGAGATTTTTTAGTGCAGATTTTGAGGCAAAATTGGTGATTTGAAAAATTCAAGATTGAAGTTGTCTAACTCAACTATATCAACAATCAACTTGTATTTATAAGTTAAAAAAATATAACTATATTCTTGTATCAATTAATGTAGTCAGAGGCGAATCTACAAAGGACCAAAGAGTGTCACGTATCACTGTTTCGTCGAAAATATTATATATATATAAAGGCAAAATAATATATAGAGGATATATTTAATGAAGTGACACTCCTTAACACTGGAGTGCACTCAACTTAGTTGGTTATGCGTGTTAGTTTCACGATCAAGGTCGCGTGTTTGAACCTAAAAGTTGCCATTTTTGATACATTTTAAGTCCTCGATTCAGTCTTCTCTCATATGCTTATATAAATAAATATTTAATATTATTATTTTTAATATGTTATTATTAATATATTTTTAAAAAAAAACTCTTTAAAAAAATTTTGTAAATTTTTTTTAAAAAAATATTTTTAGAAAAGGTACAGTAGTGAGCGTGAATTGTATTTTATTTATGTTTATTTTAAAAATAGAGTCACATTATTTTATTTATTGTTTTTCATTTTTAACTGGTGACATCCTTTACAAAAAATTCCGCATATGCTACTGTATTGAATACATATTTATTATGCATCAAATGTACACGTATCTGCATTGTATACATGTATTAACGCACTATTATATAATATGTATTTAATATATTTTCAAACAATATACATTCATGTATTAATGCACCTATATCAACACATTATGTTTTAATGCATCATATATCATGAGACAAAAATGTGTCTATTTTCATGTAATAATGCATTTTGTTATAAATTTATTGAATGAGTGGATTGTCCATTGAGTTAATACATGAACTACTTGTTCATATTCCCTAGGTTCTATGAACCTTTTTGGATAAGAATGTATCTGTTTATTATAACACTTAATATGGTGACTTTTGGGGTGATTTCTCAACCTATAAATAGAGTTGTTCATTCACCATTGTAAAACACACATGACACAACATGAGACATGAAGACATTTGAATAAGATGATCTCTACATTCTACTCCCCATATCTCTTGTCTTTATTTCTTGTAGTATATTGCTTATATTTTACAACACGTTATCAGCACGAGACTCTAGCCAATTGAGATTGAGTTTTAGTGTTTCTTTAACTCATGTTCTAGATGATCTCGTTATGAGAATCAAGAATGAAAAATGATAACTACTGCAATATTATCAAGGTATTATATGAATAAAATCATGTATGTATTTTCTAAAATCTTTTTATGATTTAGAATACAATAGTGTTTGGTCACTAACATTGACCAGGAACCAAAGGCATATACTACTACTGGTTGAATATTCTCTGCTCCGCAAAATTCCTTGAATGGAAGAAGACTCAAAGGGGAATCATGTTGTACTTCGGTCTATTATACCGTTGGTTGAGGGTAAGACAGTGGATTCAAGTCCCATCGCACCAAAAGGGTAAGACATCAGGTTAAAGTCCGGATGCACCATAATGAAAAATGTTTGAGGGTAAGACGGTAGATGCAAGTTCTATCGCACCAAAAGGGTAAGACATTAATTTGAGTTTTGATGCACCTTGATGATAAAGATTGGGTTCAAGTCCCATAGAATTATGGCATGACACGCCTTATATGGATAAGACATTGAGTTTAAGTCTAAATGTACCATAGTGATGATATAATGATGACTAAGGCTTTGATGAAAAGTCATGAAATTCGTCCCATTAAATTTTCTCCATTCCCTGATACGAATGTTGTAGCAGTACATGATAAGTTTGAAATTCGCCCAATTCTTCCATTTTATTATATGAATGTGGTAGCAATGAAATAAAAAGTCTGAAAGATGACAAGTTATTGAATGTATGAATAAGGGCGTTGAGGGACAAGATTATAATAGTCATCATTGTGGTAATTATAAAAGGAAGAACACTATGGGTTCTCCAAATAGTCCTTCAAAATGTGAAGGTAATTTTTATCATCATATGGTATGAAAGGTCATTGGACCCGTGGTCATTGTGTGACTTAATAATTTGATAAATTTATAAAAATCCTCCATCAAAAGAAAGGAAGATAAAGTGGTGCTACAATTGACCTTTCAGGGTGATGTTGAGGTGGGTCATGCAAAAATGATAAATTTTTAAAGGCATGACAATGTGCTTATAATGTAAATTTATGAAGCACATATAAATTATTAGTCCATTCCTTGAAGAGAATGTGACGTGTGATAAGCATTGTGTATGCTCGACCATTCTGAAAGAGAATGGGTCAAGATATGATAAAATCATTAAGAGTTGGATGTATGTCACCACTGACCTCTATGGGAGGTTTGAGAAAAATGATATATGTCACAACTCACCTCTACGGGAGGTTTGAGAAAAGTAAAGATCAGTTGGCATGACCGGTTGGCCATTCCGGTTCCAATGTGATGCAAAAGTAATTGAGAATTCACGTGGCTATATGATGAAGAAATAAAGGATTCTTCAAGAATTCTCTTGTGTTGCTTGTTCTCATGATAAAATGATCATTGTATCATTATACCAGCTAAGGTTAGGATTGTATTTACTGGGATTTTGGAACATATAAAAGGTGAATATGGGCCCATTTACCTTCCATGTGGATCATTTGCAATTATATGATAGTTTGCATCCATGAGATGGCCTTATATTCTTTTTTATCAACTTACAAATTGGTTTTTGTTAGGTTGTTTGCTCGAATTGTTAAATTAAGAGCATAGTTCCAAACTATAAAATTATGTTGATAATGCTGGTTGGTTTAGCAGAAATTGTATGCCTCAAATTATAACTAAACCATGGGTATGAGAACAGAACTCCCAAATAAGATTTGGTATGAGATTAATTTATTCAACATGTAGCAAGCCATGTATGCATCAAGCCAACAAGGTTTCCCCATCATAATTGGTTCAGGGCCAGGAACCAAGTAATTTCAATCTAAAGTTTGAATGTGTGATATCTGATTTAATTGCTCCACCACGCACAAAGATGGATCCTCAAACGAGGTTGAGGTGAATGTTAGATTTTCTAATATTAAGGGGAGAGATGATTGACAGCTGAAAATTATGATATGAATTATCTAGATCCTCGTTAAAAAAAGTGAACTTGAAGTTCAAGAGATAATTCATTTGCATAATGATGCAAATTAATTGCCAGATGAATTTGTTGACCCTATGTTATAATTCAGCTGCAAATGCTCTAATGAGAAGTCTTTGAAGGATAGAGTCTATGGTACGCTTGAAGCGTGATAGACCAATCAATTCCAAATGAAAACTCCTTAAGGAAGGAGATGAGCAAATGATCAAGATGGTCATGATAATGAGGCAAGTGTTTTAAAAGGAGCACGATGACATAACACTTCATAAAACCTTGGCAAAGGTTCAGGTACCTGAAATGATGAATATGAAGAGATCTCGATAAGTTATGTCGTATTGAAATCGAGTCAAAAGACCATCGATGGTATCTATGATATGAAGTAGCGCTCAGTGCTACCGATGATGACGAGGATCTTGAATTAAAAAAATCTGTCATATTGTGTGGACAGATAAATAATTAGCCAAATGAAATGCATAATTCAAGTATATTATATTTCACTTAGAAAAGTGATGTTTTTGGACTTATAGTCCATGGATCAAGATATGATGTCAGTGGGGTACAATTGAATCATTATGCGAAAGTATAACCGTAAGATATAAAGTACGGTGTGTGCCTCGGGGCATAAAAGGTTTTCGCAAAAATCCTGACATTATTAAATGGAGATATACTCTCCTGTGGTGGATGCAATAAAGCTTATTTCAGTCTGGCAATAGATGAAATGCTTGAATATGTGTAATGAATAATTGTCATATCTAGCTAGACGATGAAGGTTATATGAAAATCCTTGAGGAATTTAAAAGGTCTTAAAGTAATTCCATTGAGTACCCCAATGGTTATGAGATTGCTTAACATAAAGAAAGATCAATTTAGATCTCATGAAAATGATTGAAAAATATCATGTATTAGTGCAATTGGTGCACATACAGATTGCTGATTATGCAGATGCCGGGAACTGTGTGATTTTTCTTTGAAAAGAGATATTACAGCCGCCATGTATGAAGATAATGTTGCATGTATAGCTCGATTGAATGAAGGATACATCGAAGGAGACTGGACAAAGTACTTTTCATCAAAGTTCTTCTTCACATATGATCTTCAACAAAATGGTGAGATACAAGTTCAACGGATCTCTTCAAGTGATTATCTTGTAGAATTATTTATTAAGGCGTTGCCAATGTCAACATTTGAGAAGTTGAGATATGATATTGAAATGCATCATCTCCGGGACATCAAGTAAAGCTTTCATCAGGGGGAGTGACATACGCATTGTACTCTTTTCCTTAATCATGCTTTTGTCCCAATTGGATTTTCCTGATAAGGTTTTTAACGAGGCAGCACTCAAGGCGTATAATGAGATGTGTGTACTCTTTTTCCTTTACTAGGCTTTTTCCTAGTAAGGTTTTAACGAGGCACATTATCTATGGACATCCAAGGGGAGTGTTATAAATTCATTGTATGAGTGGATTATCCATTGAGTTAATACATGAACTACTTGTTCATATTCCCTAGGTTCTATGAATCTTTTTGGATAAGAATGTATCTGTTTATTATAACACTTAATATGGTGACTTTTGGGGTGATTTCTCAACCTATAAATAGGGTTGTTCATTCACCATTGTAAAAGACACATGACACAACATGAGACATGAAGACATTTGAATAAGATGATCTCTACATTCTACTCCCCATATCTCTTGTCTTTATTTCTTGTAGTATATTGCTTATATTTTACAACACATTCTATATATTCTATTGATACATTAAAATTAAGTGAACACAAACAATTCATACAAGCTAGTAACAAATGAATAATAGCTATAAATGAATATAAGTGAAACTAGAGTGAATTAACACGTACAAGTGATACAAGTATGAATGAATACAATTTCCTGTTATTTTTTTGTTTGTATTTTTGTATATATCTCTGTATCTTTTGAAACATGTTATTTGATATGTTTGTTGCGTTTGTCTTTTTTTTTTTTAAATCGTGTTGCACATCTTAAGCCTCTCAGTGAGGATTGTGTTCGTTGGTACAATCTAAATACATGTATGAATTCAAGAAATACAATCGCTTAACACCCACATACTTGCTATGAATGGTATTACCTAAACTGTAGTTGCACATTATTAATAAGGCCTAAATTGCGGTCATTTATTAAAAAAATATCTAATTAATGTATGAACATTTTTTTTTAAATGGTTGGTCGACGCAACCTAACACACAACTCACACATGATTGGATTGGATTAATCACTTTAAGGCATATCAAAATAGTGTCTCAATCCAGCCCAACCTATCAAATTCCAAGACCACATGATTTGGACTGAACTAATCATTTTAAGGCCCATCCATCACATGGTGACCCAACCCATAAACCATATAGATTGGATTAGGGGTGGTGGCAAAATCAAATCCAATTCACCCAATTCATTTAAGTTTGAGCGGGTTATTGACCCATTTTTTTAAAAGAAATTTGATATGTTATATATAACCATAATAAAGAAAGAAGTAATTTTATTAGGTATTAAAATATTGTAAAAGAACAAATAAAATATAATTGAAATTAGTAAAAATTGAGTTGGATTGAGTCTTGACCCATTCTATAACTATTACACAATCCGTTTTGACCCAACTCATTTTGACCAAACAAATTTGGGTTAGATTGGATCTTGACTTGTTTGTTATTTTGACTCATTATTGTCCAAATTTAATCTAACCCGCCCAATTGCCATCCTTAAACTGGACTAGTTCAGACCTACTCATATTGAGATTCACATTTGGTTAATAAAGTTTAATTATGAAAAAAAAAATCTTTTGACATACTAAACTAGTTTTTTATTTTTATTTTCTACTTCATACAACTCACGCTAATTGTATAATTTTTTTTATCACAGAAGTTAACAAATTCAATAATGTAAAATTTCGAACCACTAATGATAAAAGACGCCTCACACAATTAGTGATACATGAAATATAGCATTTAAGGGTATGACATAGTGATCAACAAAGTGGGTTGAGCACCATGAGATCTCACATTCATTTACCATCAACGGCAAAGCACAAGATAATTGAGGTGAGACAAAACATCACGTTTATTTACCAGCACCATGGAATCTCACTCCCTAGTGGGAGGTGAAACATATCCCGTAAAATCAATATATGGTATAATACATGTTGCTGTTGACTGGTGGGTAATAGATGTCCTATCAAATATCGCGTAAAATTAATCGAGGTGCGCTTAGCTGGCGAGGAAAAAAATACCCCAAACATAATATTTTTGTATTTTTTTCCCAAATTAGTACACTTTTGGAAGGACGTGTCCCAATAGAATAGATGACAAGAAGTTCCAAAAGAAGATATTTATATGCTTCGCAGCATTCTCCACCCTTTGTTCTTTAAAACCCTAACCTTCGAAACTCCTTCTTCTCTAAGCGTTCTGTGTTTTCATCCTTCATCAATCTTCTAGTAAAGGTACGTATTTTAGGTCTTTGATCACGGAGGTCCGCTTAATCGGCATCTATTAAACGAAATAGCTATCAAGATCTGTTTTTTAATTTCAGTTTCTTCCCTTTTTGCTCATTTTACCTAGCGAATAACGTACTTCAATTCAGTTAAAACGTTGCTTAGAGGCGGATCTAGCATAGAAGCAGTCTACATACAAGAAAAAAAAAGCAATTAAGTATATATACATGATTTGTCTATGTAATTGTGTACCCATTATGACTCTGTTCTGTATGAAGGAAGATAACTGGTTTATTACTTATTTGTGTTCAGTAGGCAAGCAAAAAATATTATATTAAAAGTATTTGTATGTAATCTAGACAAATACTCTTGAGTTGGGTGGTGGGGATGGTGGCTAAGAGTGTGAGGGTGTAGATGAGGTTGGTTGGAGGGTGGGGAGAACACAATCAGTGTTGAATTTTATTTGTTGAACTTGTTTTCACTACTTCCATTAAAGAAGTCTTTTTTTGTCATTTTGAAGCAACTTAATTTCCTAGAGAAAATGTTTTCCATAAATTTGACCTACCAAACATGAGAAAATTGGTAAACATTTTTTGGAAAATGGTTTCCTTCATACTGAACATACCCTATATGTATGTTTGGCACTTTGTTTAATGTATGTATGTGGGTGCACCAATCTGATTGCTCAATTTTTTTTGTGACTTAAGTTCTTTTTGGGTTTTATCCAATTTTTGTTTCTCAGGTGTGTTTTAATTGTAATTTTTTTTGTTTGTTGAATTTTTAGGAACAATGAGTCGTTCAAGTAGGACGATTTATGTTGGTAATCTTCCTGGTGATATTCGTGAGCGAGAAGTGGAGGATCTGTTCTACAAGGTACGTGTAGTACACTTAGCATCATACTTTAGTTGGATGTCATTTACTAATGTCCAGTTTATTTGACTCCTCAACTTAAATGTGTGTGGTGTGTAATTGTAGTATGGCCCGGTAGCACATATTGATCTGAAAATTCCACCAAGACCCCCTGGTTATGCTTTTGTTGAGGTGAGTTTTGGCTGCAGTGTCTAAAATGAATTTCATTGGATATTTCCTTTTCAAATCTTAAGCTATTTTGACATCGTTTTGTTGGAAATAAACACAGTTTGAAGAGGCACGTGATGCTGAGGATGCTATTCGTGGGCGTGATGGCTATGATTTTGATGGGCATCGCTTGAGGGTTAGTAAAATCTTAACAGCATATAGGATACACACACATGAATCAACTGTATCCTCTGTTTACCTTGAGAAGTATGATTGACTTGCATTTTTGAATCAGGGTTTCCAATTCATGTATTAATTGCATTTTCATTGACCTTAGCATTTCACCTAAACCATTATGTTTCTTTATTAAATGCTTGTCCCAAATTAGTTGGGATCAGTTATATAAATCGTCTCGTCTGTATCCATCCTACTTTATTCAGGTGTGTTTCTTTTCAAGGTTAGTTTGTCTTTCAAGGCAAATTAACGCATCTAATACATATAAGACACCTAAATGCTAAATAGTTTTCTTTTTTGAGGTGCTTAAGCCTTTTGAAATTGTTACATATATGCAGGTTGAACTTGCACATGGTGGGCGTGGTAACTCATCATCAAATGATCGTTATAATAGTGGCAATAATAGTGGCCATAATGGTGGTCGTAATAATCACAAATTTGGAGCGCCCAAACGTACTGAGTATCGAGGCACGTTTGTTATTAATGTGCTTACCTAATTTTCTTTATTGCATTTCATGCCTTCTTGATCTAATTCACTTATTTATTTTCAGTTTTAGTTACCGGATTGCCCCATTCAGCATCCTG
Source organism: Solanum appendiculatum (assembly GCA_018342035.1). Classification (NCBI taxonomy): domain Eukaryota; kingdom Viridiplantae; phylum Streptophyta; class Magnoliopsida; order Solanales; family Solanaceae; genus Solanum; species Solanum appendiculatum. Next base: position 551,257 of record JAGDQO010001619.1, read on the forward strand.
GCAGGATCTCAAGGTGAGTGGTGTCTGAGTGGTTAATTATAAGTACCGTGGCTAAAAGTGATCTTCCTTTTCCGGTATTTATCTTCTAGCTGCTGAATATTGGTATTCTATGTTTCTTATGTAGGATCATATGCGTCGAGCTGGGGATGTTTGTTTCTCACAAGTTTTCCGTGAGGGGAGTGGTAAGATGATTGACAACAGATACTAGTTTTATGCTCCTCTTAATTTTCCTTTTGGTTATATAAGGATTTGTTTTTTACTATGCCAAAGAAACTTGCCTATATCAGGACCTATATTGGTAAATTAAGAGTCGAGTTTCTACAACTCCCCTTTCTCTTTTTTTCTTTTCTTTCTTTTGGGTTTTCTTCTTTGAGAAGTGGTGGGAGAAGGAAGGATTTTTGATCTTTTGTTTTGAAAATAGCAATATATTTGCTGTGGATAACTTGAATCTCAATTGTTTTGATGGTTCTATAACTTAATGTCTTGAACTGACTATCTTTAATAATGCAACTAGAAGGGCTTTCTCAAAGTAGAATCCTTTCTTAAATCTTTTGTGTTGAATGAGACTCTGGTTCATCATTGGATCTGTAAGTGTCTTTCCCCACCTTATAACGGCTAATATTATCTTTTCAGACCCAATCAAAACCAAATTTTGTTCTATGGCCCGTGAATAGATGTTATCGAAGAATGATCAGAAAGTTTTGGGCTATTGTTGAGAACAAAATTGCTGGACGCTGCAGTAACGTGCATTAAGTATATACTTGATGACTTTTGGCTTAGTTTATACTATAATGCTCAGCCAACTTGGCTGGATAAAGTGACTGCATCCCTCAGTTTGGATGGGATTATGGGTGCTATTACTAATCCTGGTCAAGTGGTCAGGGTTGATATATATATCCTTTGGCTGAAGTTTATTGTTGTGCATCATCATTTAAAACATAGTTCCATCCGTTCTAGTAAGAAAACTATACAAGTTTTCTCTTTTGGTGCCATCGTAATATAATAAAACAAGAAAGAATAACAGAAAGTTAAAAGAGTATAACATAAAGAAAAAAGTAAATGAAAAAATTGTAGGGGTAAGGCATAAAGTTAAAAAAAATAGCAGGGAACAATAAAATAGAGCAGAAAAAGAGAAAGGAGGAAAGTCTAAAAGAAACCCTTGGTTTGGGGTTGAGGGAAGGCAGTAATGATTCAACCCAGGTGGTGTAGAAGAGGAGATTGATTATTTTTGGGGCATTATTGGAGGGGTAAGTGGGAGATCTGTGGACGATAAGGAGAAGATAGAAGGAAATAAGAGAGTTTATTTTTTTCACCTTCATGTTGAATTACATCTTGTGCTTCCCTGTGTATTCCTCACTCTTTGAATAAATGTTGATATGTGTCTGGATGTAAGGCCTGGATTATTTCCCCCCTTGGTGATAATGGTCCTCCATAAAAAGATAGTACTGCTATCTGGCTTATTGCATGTTACCAACCTTGAATAAGCCAGATAATAAAGAGGCTAATCTAGCTTAGTAAATGACCCCTAAACTCCTTTCTTGCTTAACTAGAGAAGCGATTTATCTTCTCTTTTGTAATGTTCTTTGTTTGATTGGGCTGATCCTCAAGAATCTCTTGAGAGCATGGGTTGTTAGGTGTGTAATATCACCTGTTGGTTGATAGAGGTCTTACATTTTAATTGGAGGTAAGATTAAGTTGAGGCGAAGTAAGATTTAGTTCGATATGTAATGTTATCATTTCCAACATTTCAATAGGAAAGTAGCCTTGGTAGGTCATTTTGATTAGTTTGAACAATTTATTTGGAGCTAGCTCTATCTTACCATTAGGTATTCAAGAAAACTATATTTTTAGCCATAAATTAAAATTGACGTTATTTATTGATATTGGGGTGTATACACAGTACAAAGAGTAGACAAACTATGTTAAAACATGGTTCTCTATGAAAGATAAGGAAACATGGTTCCATATACAAGTCAGCTAATCATCTGTATTAGTTGGGATCTCATGGATGCACTCAAAATAAACTGACCTCTCTTATCTTAAATACATCTAATGGTTATAGCCTGTTTGGCCTTGTTGGGAGATCAATATTTTCTTATTCATATTCTTGAAATTGTATTAGTTTCTCAGAATGAACATATTTATTCTTTCTCAACAATTTTACTTACCCTGATGTATAATTGCGGTATTGGTAAAAATATTACTAAAGATTCTTATAGTATCTATGATAACTCGATGAGGCACTTGTAATATACGTAGTTATAACAAAGCTCCCCTTTTTAATGAGTACGGAGCTGGGAAAATGATACTAAAGGCCCTTAAATTATGTATGAAGACACGAGGAGGCAGTTGTAACTTAATTCTATTCACAAGTACAACAACACTAAGAAATGCTAAATCTGTAACCAAAAAATGGACCATTTTCTTACAACTATATAAAAGATTCTTCAAGGTCCACGAGGATTAAATCATCTACATCATGCACTTCACACCAAAAGCTTAGATCTCATGAACATCTTTATTTTATGTCGTATGTACCTCTGTTCTTACTTCAAAACGCCTTTAAAATAGGCATTGTACTTAACTTGGTCTAAAAGTTAGCTGATTAAATAAGTATTTCCCAAACCTTATATGAAGAACTCATTTTCTTGACCAATGTGTAACTCATAACATTACAACCCTTAGATGGAACATCTGGGGTGTGGACAATTTAATATAGGGGCCTAACATTGGATACACCAAGAATAGGAGTGGGTCTGGCTCTAATACCATACCATGTTAAGGACGTGGACAAATGGGCCTAACTCAACTCCAAAAGGTCATGCAATAAGATCTCCTTTTCCCTCTTTCCTTTAATTGTTTCAGTTAGTTTGCTATTAGGTTTTACATAGAAAATTGTCTTCATTTTGTCAGGATGAATATACTAGAGCTTTTATAATTAAGACAGTTAATAGACAGATGGCAAAGATTGTTTCTGACTCTAAAATAGGAATTTAATAGTTGATTTTACCCTATTTAAAATACGTATGGAATTCAAACAGGTGATTGCCACTCAAAATCTAGGGTCAGCTGAGATTTATTGGATAGTTCAAGGTTGTGGTTGTGAGTTGTAACTAAAATGGCCCAAATGTATAGTTGAGCAGTTTAAGGGCCTGTGGAAATATTGTGCTTCAGATTTTTCTTGTTTCTGTATATCAAATGTATGCTGCCTTATCTTTGAAATAATTTCTTGTGCTTCTACTCAATTTTGGTTGTGTCAAGCACCCTAATCTCGCTATTACTTGTGAATTTACTCTCCTTAAGTAATTCTTTTGTGGCGGATAGTGCGCTAACAATCAGTTTTGCTCTTCAGGGACCACTGGGATTGTGGATTATACCAACTACGACGACATGAAATATGCTGTAAGTTATCTCCTCTTTCATATTCTGTAAATTATCCTCAATTTTTGTTCTAGATATTTGAAATACGTATATGCTCGACTAACAAGTGTAATTAATTTTCTTTTGTATGTAGATAAAAAAACTTGATGAATCTGAGTTTCGGAATGCTTTTTCTCGTTCAACAATTCGGGTATGATGTGATTATAACTCAAATACTTTGATTATAGGCTGCTTAGTGCCTTTTCTTTTGTTATACTATACCATATTGCTTTGTCTTATGCTTCATCAAAAAATATTGCTTTGTCTTATGTAGGTGAAAGAACATGATTCTAGAAGCCGCAGCCGTTCTTACTCGAGAGGAAAGAGTGGTAGCCGTAGCCGCAGTCGAAGTTGCAGTCGTAGCCGGAGCAGAAGGTGTGGATAATGTAGTTTGGATGTTTTATAGCTTATTACTTCACCTTTGAATGCTACTATGGATCTCATTGCTGTTCTCTTTCCAAGCAGCAAATCTCCTAAAGCTAAATCGTCAAAGCGTACAAGATCTCGTTCTAGATCTGTCTCTTCTCAGCCCCGTTCTGGGTTAAAAGGACGCTCTTTGTCAAGGTAATTTTCCTTACTGGTTATATGCTACCCATTTTGTTTTTGGGGCAGGTTATGTAAAAGTAGCATATAGTACAAGGTTAATGTATATTTTTATGCAAGTCCTTGTACTTATTTTTTTTGAGTGAAAAGTCCTTGTTTCTATCAGTTTATTTGAATCATTTTAATCTTTTCATTGTGAAAGCCACATGGGAATTAACTGTTGCATCTTGCACCTCATTCAGTTAGTGGGCAAGCAGCTGAGCACTTTGTTTCCAACCCTGAATCTTGACTACACTTTGTATTCAGTGCGACTGATTTAACATCTTCACACAAGTTGCTTGTAAATTTGACATTCAAATTGCAAAGCTCATCTGCAAAATGATTTTAATTGTTCCCCCTAACTAATTGATTTTTCGAGAAGCATTATTTTGGTTGTATATTATTCACGATAGATGTGGAAAGTTTTGGCCCCACAATGGCCTCCTTCCCCCCCGTATATTTAGAGCAATAAATCATGTGTATTGCATATGAATGTTAAGCTTCTAATCCCTCATTCAGTTTGGATCAATATCGTCCTTTCAAAATTGTAAGTGAACCTTTGGAAATTTGTCTAGATCAATGTGCAATGGCTTAGTGGGTAACTGGTAATCTGTCATTAACTAATATGCTGCTCCTATTGTAGTTTCAAGAGGCCTTATATTATGGTTAGGTATAATTCTGCATCTTCTTTTTAGGGTGGCATAGAGATAGCAAATGTTAATTTCATTCTGCTTCAGGGTGTCTGTATCCAAAAAAAATCAGTCCGCTGCAGGGTGTCTCTATCCAAAAAAAATCAGTCTGCTTCAGGGTGATAGATATTTTTGGACTTAAGCAATGTCAAACCACTTGATAAACCAGACAAGTTACGGAACATCATAGTGCTCTGCACTTTCAAGAGTCCTGTACATCTGCTCTCGGTGCATAGGATTGTTGTTTTTCTTTTAATTATGCTGTGTCGAACTGTGATTGCAACTTCTGCTATTAAATATGTGGTCAACTGGTCATTCAGTTATGAAAAGATGTCTTGATACTGCATTTTAGAATCCATTAGAAACAAAATAGCTGTTGGGTGTTGGATTTAGAAGTTGGTTGTTCCTATGCTTCTTGCAACTTTTGCATTTTGGAAACGCTGGAAAATATTCTGTGTTGTCAAGGTATCATTTATTATTTCATTCGTAAATATGAGAAATCACATTGTTGGTTTTTCTAGATGTTGGATATATACGAGGATCTTGGAATGCATATTAGGATCTTGAGTGGATATGGTCTTGCCTACAACAAATTTTGTTGTGGAGGTATGCTGTTTTCTAGATGGCAACTTCGGAATCTTTTATGGTGTCTCTCCTCTAATGAGCATCATGAAATGTCCATCGATGCTAGATTGGGAACAAGAAGATTATGGATTTTGATGGTCAAGCTGGACTGGCATACTAAAACTTCACTTTGAATTTGGGATCGCCATCTGCCAAGCTAATAAGACACTAATTGGTTCTTTCACTTCCTGTTAATTGGTCTTTAAACAACACAAACTTAAATTATTGACTAGAACTCTTCCTTAACTAGGTAACTTGCATGGCTTCATACTTGTCATTATTTTCTGGTGAAATGATTACGGGTTTCTGCATGTCTACTTTGATTATGGTCACTCCGACGTGGAAGTGGCATCAAGGCAGTCGGATGAAAGTTGTTAAGCGGAAGGTTGGATATTAAATTGAGTTGTTTCTGGACATTTTGCAGATCTCCATCAAGATCCAGATCCCCAGTACCATCTGTAAGTCAAATGACACTCTTCTAAGATAAAATGAAAGCTTGGAAATATTGTATCTGGTGGTAGAACCATTTTGTCTTATTACATTTGTATTAAGTTATTTGATTACATTCTCTTTTTTACTTGGAATCCTCTCTTTGTTTGTTGGCATTTTATATTTGACTGGATTGGTCTCAGCGCCCAAAACGTGCGAGCAAAAGCCCAAAACGTGCAAGCAAAAGCCCAAAACCTCGCGATTCCAGGAGAAGCCAGAGCTTGAGTAAAAGCCCAAAACCTCGTGATTCCAGGAGAAGCAAGAGTCCAAGCAAAAGCCCAAAACCGCGTGATTCCAGGAGAAGCAAGAGCATGAGTAAAAGCCCAGAACCACGCAATTCCAGGAGGAGCCCCAGCAGGAGCAAAAGCCCCAAACCACGCAATTCCAGGAGAAGCCCTAGCAGGAGCCGCAGCCAGAGTCGCAGTGGGAGTTTGTCGAGGTCCTCTTGAACATCTCGCTTTTTGTAGATTAATGGACAGTCATCCGGTTGCTTAAGGCGTAACCTATCATAGCTATTTTGTTGACTATTGATTACAATTTTACAGGTGAGCCATGTTGGATTAAGCTGTTGCTGCAGGTGCTGAGATTGAGAGTGTGCTGCTGTGCCTGAATAGATCAGCTGAGCTTTTGGTGTCATCTTCTCCGATAACTAGTCAGATGAATGGCTTCTGAATTTCTTGGTCCATGACCAAAATAGTCCTTAACTGTAAACCTTTCCTTCTCTATAAGACTTGGGGAAAGATTGCAGTATTTTAGAAACTTTGCAGCATGTATGATGGCCAAAATTGAAAATTATGTTTTGGATTTTGCAGATTTTGTTATTTGTTTCCTGCAGGTGAATGCTACTTATGTAATGACATTGTTTGCACTCTTGTGACTTTGTAAGATCTTTTTCCGTACTTGTTTCTGTTTTGTTGATGCAACGACGTCTTACCCAGTGAAATCCCACAAGTAGGGCTTGGGGAGGGTGGATGTTGTGGTTTGCTGATGGCATTGGGTTCGTCACCTTGGATCTTTGTGATTGAAGGATGTTTATTTCCCTTAGGCTATTAAGTCATTTGAGTTATATCCCTTCCTTGTCCTCTAACGAAAACAGTACTGTTTTTGAAAGAAGTGGATCCCTTTGATTAAGATTCTATAACAAGTTTCTATGCTGCTAATCATTCTTGTGGACAACCTTGATATATTTTTTAGGGGGTTAGCTTTCTTCCCCGTCCTTCGGCATCCGTTTCAGAGTTGACATCGAATTTAGGTAATTTAGAATGACAAAGTATCGACGGAAGAGAGGAAAACTCGGGACAGAATAGCTCATACACTTCATTTAGTCTTTTATTTCATACATAACATTGTGATTCACACTACACAAGGCACTGAAGTTTTTTTTTTAGGCAAACATGTTACACAACACTACAACCTTGTGAAGTAAAGATATTGAGAGTGAAGAAATCAAATAAATACACACAAACAACTGAGTTTCTTTTCCTCCTGGAGTTGAGGAAATTGATCACATATTTGTAATCTCTGAAACTTATTCACTGGGACAAGAATCAAATACCAAGAAAAAGCAATTCAAGTTTTAATCTTTGGCTTCTTCACAATCATCACACTGCAGTGGGCATGATGAGCACAGTAATCACTTACACTACCCAAAACAGTCCTGGACAATAATAATGAGTTTAGCACAATAACGAGTTTAAGTTCTAAGCGTTGATGGTGTAAATAAATTTATATACAATCAGACCACCTATAAATTCAAGATCAATGACAACATAGACCTTAGCCCCATCTTGTGCAAGTTCGAGAGGTTGTTTCTGATAGACTTTTGACTCAAGAAAAGCATTTTTGAAAACAGGTTTGTAAAACATACAAGAGTGAAGAACCAATGGCGAAAATCCTGAGGAAACGGAAAGTATCTAAAGCAAAAATAGTAGGAAAGTTAAAGATAATACTCAAATAATTTTAGTAGTACTGATAAGGAGAAGAGGGAGCAGAACATGTGCTCCAACTAGAAGTCTAGAACCATGTTCTTCCAAAGAAAAAAGCGAAATAGCTCAACTACTGACTAATCTTCTACCCTAATTATCAACCTTCATGCTCACCTATCTAATCTAAGGTCGGACCACCTATATAATAACGTTAACCAATAATAGTATAAAAAATGTTACTCGTTATCATAGGTCATGTTAACTAGAAATATAAACAAGCTATACACCGTCAACGTATATAAATTAAATTTACCTCTTTATAACTCCATAACCATGACAACCAACAACTAAAACAGTGGCATGAAGTTTCTCCACAGCTTCACAAAGGACATGCCTAGCATCACCTTCCACAATCTCAACTACAACATCATTCACCTACAAAATAGTTGAAAAGAAAATCAATCAAGTAGAATTAATATTTTAATAATAATAATAATAATAATAATGATAAAAAAGATAAAAATAAATTACAGATTTTGCTTTGCATATCTCCGAAGCTTTCTCCACAACCCTTGCAGCAATTTTCTTTAAATTAGCCTCTATGGCTGAAAAAGCTTCCACACTCCCTGCACAATTCATCAAAACGTAAAATCAAGACATAATATATATATTTTTGAGATTTTTTGAGCCGGTGATCGATCACATTTCGCGATAAAGAACAAGATAGCAACCGAGCGTACTTTAGTTCGCTTCTTTCTCTCTTGAGTGGTTTGTTTATAATAATTTTCTATATATTATAGCTAAAATTGAATTATGTGACTTGTCTCATATTAAATTGTTAAGAAGAGCACACTTTATTTATTTAATTATTTTTGCTTATCCTTTATGCGCGTATCTATTATAACTAAAGTTCTTTTTAATATTCCTAATAAATAATGTGATTTTTGAACTCATCACCTTTGTTTACTCCAATACTATGTTGAATTGTGCGGCAATTTCACTATTACTCCAATAGTATGTTGAATTATGCGGCAAAATGACTTTTCTAGTGAAAATAGAAAAAACAAGTTAATAAGTAAAATTTCGCACTGATTGTGTCCTCTCTACCCATCGCTCTCTAGCACACTTCATCTCATCTCTACCCGTTAATATTTATTTAGATTATATAAAAATACCTTTTTACTTACGTATCAAACACAGAAAAATGATTTAAAAAATCACTTATTTTTCAAAAAAACATTTTTCATCATACCAAACACATCCAAAATCATGAGTTTTAAGAGTACTACTTTTAATTTGTGTCTTGAAAATCTCTACCTTTTTCAAACTTACCTGCGAATAGTCAAATACTGTCATATAAAATGAAACGAAAAAATAGTAACACATACCAGGACCAGCAGCAAGACCAATGATAGAAGCAGGAGTAGGTTTAGCATGAACAATAACAAGTTTAAAAGGAGAATTAGAATTATAATTTGTAAAAAAATGATCCAAAGTCCATTCTAATGCATAAAAACTATGTTGATTATCTTCTAATCCAACCACCATCACTGATTTCTCCTCTCCCATATTTCCTATTCAATAATTTGAATTCAAAATTCTCTCTTTTTTGTAAAATAAAATAAAATATTTGATGAAAAAAAGCAAAGTACAAGTAGAGAATTTGAACACGAAATATAAAGGCATTATTATTCTTATGTGATTGTAGAATCCAATTCAATGAGTTGGTTAGATAGAGAATTGAATTCTCTAGAATATGATGCTACAAAAAGACAAAAATAGATTCCAGCGCAGAGCTGGAATATATAAAGAAGTAAACACATGAAAAATTAAGATCAAATATATCATAACTTGGTAAATTTCAGAGTATATGAAGATATAATAAAATATTTTTATTCAAAATTTAAAGAAAAATATGTATATATTTATAATCACATAAATATCAACCTTGATTAAAATTGAAATGACACTTTTTAACAATTTTACAAAACACACAGAGCAAAGAGCGAAGCCAACTTAAGGCTAGGAGGTTCAGATAAATTCCCTTTAATGAAAAATTATATTATTTGTATAGTAGTAATAATTGCAATATAATTTTAAAAAATATTTTCCTTTTGACAATGTGTAGAAGGTTCTGGTGGGAGAATGAAGATACTGTAATGCTAGAAAATTCTACTAATTATATCAAATACCAAATTCTACATTAATTGATCACACAAACAAAATTTAAAATTATAAATAGAAACAAAATGAGCCACTTATATTTTCGAAGTTGAGGTATATGAAAAATGACTTGTTCGATCTTTTTTATTTAGATGATTAAGATATCGTCTTATATGTCGAATATATATTAGTACTCATTTCAACTAGTTTTAATTAGCGTTCACTGTTGAGTAATCAGTCACTATTTGAATGAATAACATGGTATGAAAGTTTTCTCTCTCCCAATAAGCAAGACGAAATCCACTTTTCTCATTAAACATAGACATGAAGATGATTAACTGAATTCCCAATAAAGATCACATAAATAAAATCATGAATTTCATATAGAAGCAAATTGAACCCCTTATATTCTCGGAATTAAAGTATACAAAGAATAACTTTTTGATCCCTTATTTTCACTTTCACTTTTTTTTTTTTTTCTTTTCTTTTCAAATCTACTCAACTTTTTTATAAAACACCCTATTGTAACTATATTTCATGTTTATAAAAAAAACTACATTCAAGTTTCAAATATTTATTGCAAAAAATATATACACAATTCAAACTTTAAAAATTCCAAAAGAGTGAATTTTTTTTTCAATTTATGGACAAACGTTCATCTAAATTATTGCAGCATTATCTTTCACACAGCGCATCTGGTGTAGTGGTATCATAGTACCCTCCCACGGTACTGACCGGGGTTCGATTCCCCGGATGCGCATTTTGTTTTTATTTTTAAAATTTTTTACGGTATAAATTTTTTCTCATGTTCCGTTGATTAAAAATATTTTTTGAAAAATACTATCTAAAAATAAAGAAAATGACTTCCATATTGAAAACATGAAAGTTAAATTTCACAAATGAAGTTTCATTGATTGTGTCTTCTCTCTGCTCTTCAACACACCTCGTCTCTTTACCACAGTACCCTTGTTGCTTCCACTACCTCACGGCTCACACCCCCAACTATAGCAATAACATGCCTAGTGTATTCTTACAAATGGACTATGTGAAGAATAGAAAGTATGTAAACTTTACCCTTATTTTTTATAGAATAAAAAGATTATTTTCAATAGATCTTCGAGTTAAAAAAAGTACTCAGCTACCATAATGTATTGGTTCTTTGTTTGAGGATTCTTTATTTTTTGTCACAATAATAATTGAATGAACATGACATAATGTTAGTCCTAACCTTCTTAACAATTTTGAGAACATCTACCTTAAGTTTACTAGTAATTTTTTTGTATATGAGGATGGTAATACTAGACTCCAACAAGAACAAGTTCTACCAAACTTTTAGAGTAATTTTCTTTGTATTTTTTATGAATAAATACAAAAAATTAGAGTACATCTAAACTAAAATAAAATAGGAGTTAATGATGGGAGTACAATATTAAATGCATTTAACTTTGGTAAAACAATTGCAAGTGGTGTTGTTGTTCTATCTACTATTCAATTTAATAAAGCTTTTCACCTTTTTGAGATTTGGTCAATGCTTGTTGACTTTGAAAAAACAACAACAATCACAACGAATGAGTATAATTCTTATAAGTAGAGTTCGAAAAGAGTAAAATGTATATAATTTTATTTCTATCTTTATATGATAAAGAGGTTGTTTTCAATTAATCCTCGATAATTCACTAAAGGTGAAGTCTCCTCTCGAAATTACTTCTTTCTTTTCTTTCTCAATATCGAGACAAGTTCAAAACTTTAGCTAACCGTAAACTAATCTGTTCATGTAGTTACTTGACTTGCATATAAAGTGAATTCACTTTTGTATTTTTTTCACTATTTGATAAAGTAATATTTATGGAAAAGAATCTCTCTACATTATAAAATTTGCGTATACTTTAAACTAATCAAATTGGCCTAGTCAAAGTAAGGTGACTAAACTGTTACAAAATGAATATTGAACGAACTTAAGCACAATATCAAATGACTATAGTCGATAGGATTCACTCACAAGAAGAATGCAATAAAAGAGAACTGTCTTGCGATATAACAACCACTCCAATCACAAGGATTGGAAGTATATAGAGTTGCACCACAAAGCAAACAAAATTACAAAATAAGGTTACTATGGTCTATATTTTATTAAACCTACTAGTAATACATAGACCATGTTTTGCTCCTCAGCCTATGAGATATTAGCAGCCGTTTCCAGCTATTGTTCTTATATCATACTATTTAGTTAACTCAAGTGACTTAGCCCAAGCTGGCCTAGCCAAGATATTAGCAACCCAAGCACTAACATGAGGCCTAGCATTGAACAAGCTCTTCACTTTAGTCCCCATCAAGTAATGCACCACCGGGGCGTGGTGCAAATCAGCTAGGGTAAAACTATCACCACCCAAATATTTCGAATTCTTGAGTCTAGATTCATACACATCTAGAAGTTTGATGAGTTTTTCTTCGTTCTCCGCCACGATGGCATCATCAGTCACCATGCCCAACATTGGCTTATAGAACATCTCATAGCTTAGTTTTGAACCAACAGGGTCAAATCTCAGGGCTTCAACTTCAATCCACACTGACATGATTGCCATTTTCTTGGGGTCATTGGGTAAGAGTTGGTTCCCCTTGTCAGCATATGTGTGAGCTATGTATTTTGTAATAGCTCTTGACTCTGCATTCACAATAATCAACATCTAAATCAAAGAAAAAAAAGAGATAAATAGAAGCATTATCTCTAGAAACAATAGTGTGAAAAACGATTTTCTTAAGCTGAGGATATATTAAAACAACATCTCTAGCCTACAAAGGTAGAGGGTAAGGTCTGTATACATCACATATTCCTCAGACCCTACTTATGAGACTATACTGAATATATGACAAACATAGTACACAAGTTGTGTGTTCATTCGAACTAATAATTTCTACTTAGATCTTGTAAATCAAAGAAAAAAGAAAAATATGAGTGTTTCTCCTTAATATAGGTCGTGCGTTGATACAATAGTTTGAAAAACGATTTTCTTGAGGTTTGCATATACAATCTATCCTCTCTAGACTCCACTTACTTGAAGGACTATACTTGATATATTGTTGACAGAAATTCAAATTAGTCAGATTAGTTTGAGACAAACGTAATATATAATTAATGGTTCGACTAAATTAGAGGTGAACCTAGTATACATGTTATGTGAACAAATAACTTTTACTTAGATTCTATAAATCAAATGAGTTGTGGTATAATTAAAAATTCGAGCTGATAAAGTTCAATTCCTGAATACTCTTTGCTGAATGATAAAGTTCAATTCCTGAATACTCTTTGCTGAATCCAGTACTTTTAACATGGGAACAAATATATATATATATATATTTACTTAGATTCTATAAATATTTGTGATTTTACAAAATATATATATACATATGTGTGTGTGTTGTAAAATCACAAATATTTCAACAAATATTAAAGTATGAACGCTAAAAGAAAGTTTAACTTACCAAAAAGCTTGAGATCTCCATCTTCAAAAGCTGGAACTTGACCAAATGGCTGAATTAACAATCAAAAACAATTATAAGTAAATACTCTTTAATTTAAACTTTGATTAATGAGCAAGAATAAGGCTATCGACATATAATTTCATTTAAGCTGGAAGTCTATCGAAAACAACATCTCTGCAAAATAAAGGTAGATATCCTCCCCACACCACTCATGAAATTACACTAAATATATGTTGTTATTGTTTATCTAAAGTCCCAATTAATACGAATTCACCCAATTAATATAAAAAATGAATCCATCCGTTACCAATTCATTTGAATTCAATATTTTAGACAATGTATATACGTGGTGCAATTTTTTCTTCTCTCTCTCTTTCTATATATATATATATATATTTATTTTATTTTTTAATTTTTTTTTAAAATCGAATCTATTTGAAACTAGCAACTAGTAGTCAAAAAAGAAACATGAAAAAATAGGGTTATAATTATAGGATGAAATATTCCACTGGATATGTTATTGTTGTTCGTATTTACATACATTTAGGGAAATGAATGGTTCCCTCTTGTGTTCTCCATTTTGCAAATCAACATGAACAAGTTCAAAATCAAGATTTTTCTCTTTGAGTGCAGCTATGACTCTCCTAACAGCAGGTGACAACACAGGGCCATGAACCTTGATAGCCATTATTGCTACCAAAAAATGAAATTTGTAGGAGAAAAATGTTGAATGCATGTGTTGGGTGTTGTATATATAGTAGACCAATAATTAATGTTATTTGCATTTTTAGAAGTAAGTCAAGAAAGAAATTTCTAGAATATTTATGAAGAATATTACGTATGGGCATACATCACATAATGATGTCATCCACTATGTCCAAATATATATATTTTGATAATATAAAGCTGAATTAAATTTGTATTAAATGACATTTTTGTATTTAAGTATTAAATAAACAAAAGAAATTTTCATTAATTTATTTATTTAGAAATTACGTAAGTATTATAAATTAAAATAATTAACAATTTAAAATATTTTAAGAAATCATATAAAAAATCTGTGGTCAAATAAAAATTTAATTCACTCTCCAAAATTCATATGTGCTTCATAAATTGGAATAGAAGGAGTAAATGCAATTTCAATAATTAAAAAGGCATTTTGAATAATTTATGTATTTATAAATTACGTTAAAAGTATTATAATCACAATTACTAACAATTCAAATTACTTTTAAAAAATTGAAAGAAAAAATTTGATGAACTTTCAAAATATATTTGTGACGCATAAATTGGGAAGAAAAATAACACGTATAGAATTTTTTTCTCATGTTCGGATGATCAAGAATTTGAAAACCATCTTTTGAAAAGCAAGTTACTTAAAAACGAGAAAAAAACCTTTGATATTAAAACACATGAAAAGTAAATTCTACAAATGTGAAATGATGTTTCATATTTTTTACATCCTCCTCATTCTTCAACACACTCCACTAATTAGTACTCTTTTGTATCATTCTATATGATTTACCTTCCTTTTTAGTTTGTCTAAAAAAGACATATTTTTCTATATTTAGTAGTAATAATTTAACTTTAAAATGCACATTTATCGTTAATGAAATGATTTATAGTCATACAAATATCTATAACTTATTTTAGATCACAAATTTCAAAAAAAAAATTAATTATTATTTTTGATAAATTTCATACGAATTATCTTAATTACATCATATAAACTGAAACGGAGAAAGTAGTTACACATTATAAAAACAAACCAACGGACAAAAAGTTAAAAAGAGAAAAGGAGCAAGTTGACTAAGAGCCCGTTTGGATTGGCTTAAAATAAATAACTTTTAAAAAGTTACTTTAAAATCATTTTAAAAATAAGTAGTTATGTGTTTATTGATGTGTTTGGCAAAAAAGTGTTGAAAGTCACTTTTTTTTTATCATAAATGTCTGAAATACCCTTAAAGTTGTTAACACTATAAAAGTATTAAGGGTAAAAAAGTAATATACTTGATCAAAGTAGAATGATTTATAAGTTAAAAAAAATAAGAAGAGAGCACCCTATTTTTAACTTTTGACTTATTTTAAGATATTCTTATAATTGCCAAACACTCTAATAAGTCAAAAACTGATTTAAAAGTTAGTGTGACCAACTTAAAATCCCATCCAAACGGGCTCTAAAAAAGGTTCATGTCATTTTATTGAGTGGTACAATGTATTGGTTCTTTGTTTAAGGGTTCTTTATTTGTCACAATAATAATTGAATGAACATGACATAATGTTAGTCCTAACCCCCTTTAATAATTTTGAGGACAACTACCTTAATTTATTAATTTTTTTTTTGTATGAGGTTGGTATATAGACTTCAACAAGAACAAGTTCTACTAAACTTAGTATTTTTCTTTGCATTTTTTTGGAATAAGTAAAAAAAAGTTAAAGAGTACATTTAATCTAAAATAAAATAGGAGTTAGTGATGAGAGTACAATTTTAAATGCATTTAACTTTGCTAAAACAATTGCAAGTGGTTTTGTGTTGTCTACTATTCAATTTAATAAAGCTTTTCACCTTTTTGAGCTTTGTACATTGCTCGTTGACTTTGAAAAAATCACAACAAAAGTCAGTATAATTTTATAGATTGAGAGTTACGGATAAAGTAATATATACACAATTTTATTCGAATTTTTATGAGGTAAAGACACTATTTTGAGTGATCATTCACAACTCTCCTTTTTTATCCGGACTTAGATCTAACAATGTAAACAAACTCATAAAAGCAAAATTAAAAAAAAACAAATATCTAAAATTCACATTTAAAAAATATTTTTTCATAAAGAATTATATGTGGGCATTAAAGTTTGAGCAAATGGCTTTGAGTGTGATTGATTGTTGCAATGTCCAAACTTATTCATAGTGGTCACTTTTAAAAAGTTGGCCTTATAGCCATTTAAAATAATATCCCAAAACTATTGCATTTCAGTTTAATTTAATTTTTTGTATTCTTAAAATGAGAATCGAAATGATGCTTCAGCGTTATAAGTAGTAGGAGGTGATACGAAAAAACCTTCTATATTTCAAAATGGTTAACTGAGGTTGCTTGAATGGTAAACATTCGATATGCCTAATTTATCCAAGGCACAAAATGAACGCGGAATGAATATAAATTGATGCAAATTCAAGAGATTATAAGTCGATAGAATTCACTCACACGAAGATTTCAATAAAAGAGAACGTCTTACGATACAACAAACACTCGAACCACAGATCGCAAGACAAAAAGGATAAAGGATGGGAAGAAAAAAAGAGTGCACCACAAAGCAAAGTTACACAGAGAGTGTTACTTATGCACTTAATTTATTAACCTTACTAGTACTCATCATCCTCCGGGGTATTAGCAGCCGTTTCCAACTGTTGTTCCCCCTTCCTTTCAACGCGTTACTCACCCATCCGCCACTAATCTTTACTGTTTAGACAACTCAAGTGTCTTACACCAGGCTGGCCTAGCCAAGATATCAGCACACCAAGCACTAACATGAGGCCTAGCATCAAACAAGCTCTTCACTTTACTCCCCATCAAGTAGTGCAAAGACGGGGCGTGGTGCAAATCAGCTAGGGTAAAACTCTCACCACCCAAATATTTCGAATCCTTGAGTCTAGATTCATACACGTCAAGAAGTTTCCCGAGTTTTTCTTCGTTCTCTGCCACGACTGCATCATCAGTCACCATGCCCAACATTGGCTTAATGACAATCTCAAAGCCTAGTTTTGAACCAATGGGGTCGAATTTCTGGGCTTCGACTTCCATCCATACTGACATGATTGCCATTTTCTTTGGGTCATTGGCTAAGAGTTGGTTTCCCTTGTCTGCATATGTGTGAGCTATGTATTGTGTAATGGCTCTTGACTCTGCATTCACAATAATTCATATATCAAAACATATCATAAAACCAAAGAAAGAAGTGTGTTTCAAGTGAATTCAATATTATGTGATGATTTTCACTGAATACCGATAGTCTATCGGAAACAACCTCTCTATCTTTAGATCAACAAGGTAGAAGTAAGGTCAACATACATCCTAATCAGTGGCGGATCCACGATTGAACCCCTCAACGACTAAGCCAAGCATTAATATTACAATCAGGAGGTTCAAAATCAAAATAGATATACATGAAAAAAAATTTAACCGAGAGGGTTTTGATGAACCGCTCAACTACCTCTAGATCCGCCCCTAATCCTAATGAAACTTACCAAATAGCTTGAGATCTCCATCTTCAAAAGCTGGAACTTGACCAAATGGCTGCATAAATCAAACAAAATTATAAGTAGATACTCTTTTTCTTGACTTGAATCATATGATTACAATTACACTTGCAATTTCTCGACTCAAATGTCACCAACTTAACCAACAGTCTCGAATTCGAGCCAAAAATCACAATTCTCAGCTTATGTCCAGTTCGAATTCAGCAGGAAAAATCCGAATTCGGGCAGGGAAAGGTTACTTTGTAGAAATAAATTTCTTAGGGCCAGTTACAAATTATTTTAATTTTTACAGAGATCTGAAAAAAAAACATGAAAACAGGGCATAAGATTTAAAAAAACAAAATTAAAATCATGCACTAAGCTCCTGTTAAGCACAGATCCTTAAGAAGTACTGAACCATAAGAATCTATTAAACACCGTCTCTATCCTAAATTACTGCACAAAAGCTAATTCTAACATTCAAATCTGTGATCTCAGGATAATAAATCAATTCGAATCGATTCGAAACGCAGTAACTGTAAATAAAAGAGCAGAGAAAAGCAAAATAGTTATAATACGATAGAATATTGACTTACATTTAGGGAAATGAATGGTTCCTTTTTGTGATCACCAGCTTGCATATTAACAGGAACAAGTTCAAAATCAAGATCTTTCTCTTTGAGTGCAGCTACAACTCTCATAACAGCAGGGGACATCATAGGGCCATGAACCTTGATCGCCATTTTTGTCTAGAGAGAGAAAGTGAAAAAATTTGTGTGAAGAAAATGAATTTGTTGTGTGAGGACAGAAAACTGGAGTGAATGAGTTGAGAACATGTGGTGAAGTATAGTATATATAGATCAAATAATTAAGGGTCCTTTTGGTTAATAAAATTATTAATATTAAATTTATTTTTATTTTCTCACTTGGTGTATAGTACTTGCGATAGAACCTGATTATTTTGAATTCGCACTATGTAGAGCTCCATTTAGGGCGAGAGCTTCCTACTATTACCAATTATTTTTTCATACTCAAGTTTGAACTCGAGGTCTCAGGGAGAAATAACCCCCATCTGTATCACATGCGTTGGTGGTTAAAAAAAATTGGTTTTATTTTCGACGTGAGATACTTGAAAATTGGAGTTGTGTTTCGTCATGGATATAATTGGAGTTATTTTAAATTTTCATGAGTAATATGGAGTGAAAAAAGTGTAAACGATTTTTTAAAAATATTTCTAATTCTTGAAAATTTCGCTTCATAATTAAACATGTTTTATAAAGTTCAAATTTTAAAAAAGCAATAAAATTTCATAATCAAACTTTTTAAAGTTGTTTTTTTCTTATAAATTCAAATTTAATTAGACCGATATAAATATGAAACACGAAATGAAAAATAAAGAAAAGAAAAGTTGCCTACTTCCTTCTAGATGAACTAATGGAAAGAAGTGGTAGGTGGAGCATGCATTTGCCCCACGTGTGTGGTGATATTGTTGAAAGTTCTTCTTACATTTATTGAGAGTAGTTTTGTATTATTTTTTAAATTTTTTATTTGGTGTTCGGTATTTATACTGGATCTCAACTATTTCAGATTCACATCATATAAGGCCTTCTTCGAGAGAAATGTTTCCTACTAAAAAAATTTCATATCTAAGATTCGAATTCAAAATCTCTAATTAAGAGAATAGCAATCCTATCCATTGATCGGTGACAGAGCAATTTTATATTCGAACTCTGAAATTTTTATTTATTTTTGATAGAAATTGAAGTTGATATAATTATTCAATATTCGAATTTACTAACTTGATGGAATTTATTTACTTATTTCATTATACTCCTTAGTTAAGCCAGTGTAAATATAAATATAAATAATATTTTTTATTATAAAAGGAAAAAGAGAAGCTGTGTTCAATTTGCAAAGACTTTTCAAGTCTTTCACACGTAGAATTAATTAAACTTTGTTTACTAAGTCAATAATTTTGCGGTCACATTATATTTTTGGAGTAAGTGGTCGGTAGGGCCAGAAACTTCCAGAATATTATCAAGAGTATTATGTCACAAAGATGTCATCCACTAAGTCTAAATATATAAACTAATAATAATAATAATATGATTAGGAGTATAGTGTTGTATAACACGTTGAATTTGAGAAAGGATCGAATTTTAAGGAGTGATGTAAACAATCTCTCCTAATATAATGCAAGTATATATAGTTGATTCTATGACTCGAACTCATAATCAGATAAGAGAGAGTTGTTCGAATGATAAACACCCTTCACTTTCAATTTTAAGGTTATGAGTTTGAGCCACCAAAAATACAAAAGTGAATGCTCCTAAAAAAGGTTTAAAAAAACTCATGATCACATAAAAAAATTATAAGTTTATCCTTACTTTAAGGACGAAATAAACTATTATAATTAGATAAATTATACTATAAAATTCTTTGCATTAGCTCCACAAGATAGTCAAAGCCAACCAATCTATCATTTCATATAAATAATACGTGTGTGTATAATATATTACACATACTTTAAATTCATTTAATTTAAATTTTGAATTCAGCTCTAATGACTAGTTGATGGAATAAGCACGACAAGGAGAAAAGGAGGGATAAATTTGGGATACTAAAAGGGCATACTGTTATCAAGCTGGAATGATCAACATGGATTTTATTAAGCGATATCAAAATATAAAAAAGTAAATTTACGAAAAAGTCAAGTATTATCAATACGCAATATATATACATAAAAAAATATTTTTACCTAATTACACTCTATAATTTTCAATAAAGAGACTACATGTAGCTCCGTCACGATGTTTAAGTCTCTAAAAGTAAAAGAAATTATGAGAAATAAAATTTTATAATGTGTAAATTCAAATTTAAACAAACTTTAATGAAGATACCTAACATTAGAAGTCAAATAAATAAAAAAGTAAGAATGGTAGTTGGGACATGCAGCAAACGGATATATAAAAGTTTGTTTGGCAAATTATTGTTCTTTTTTGGTTGGGGAATTTTCACAGATAGCCACTCAAAAATAATTTAATTATGATCCATATCTATAGTTTGCTAATTACGATTCGTAGTTACATGTTATAGGGAGGAGAGTGGCGAGCGAGACTTGGAGAGAAAGGAGAGAGTCGAATTGTATATGTATATCTGTCAAAATAATTGTATATATGTAACTGGTATACATATGTATTTGTATATCTGGCGAGCGAGATTGAGAGAGGGAGGAGAGAGGCAAGTGAGATTGGGAGAGGGAGGAGAGAGGCGAGTGAGATAGGGCAATAGTTTGTATAATTACATCTCGTTTGTATAATTCGCGTGTTTTTATATAAGTGAGTAATACAAAGTCTGAAATTATACAAATATGATAAAACTCGAAATAGCGAATTGATATAAACATAAACATATGAACTTTAAACAGTTAGACAAATTATATTATACAAATTACATTATATAAATTATATTATGCAAAATCCAAAAACTATACGTTTATACAAACTTTTAAAAATTATACAAAAAAAGATTGAATGTATATGGTGATAAAACTGAAAAACCCAAGGAAATCATCGTCATATACAAATACAAACCATTGTACACAAATACAAATCAAACGAAGAATTATTAGTTGCGAATTATACAAACATAACTAATTATACAAACTCGAAGCCAGCCCACGTAATTAATGGTTAATGTTAGTCACGAGTGGTAATTATAGCAAACAATAGCTATGATGACTAATTAAGTAGTATAAGTTTGCTCAACCGCGTAATTTTCCCTTTTTGGTTTTCCACTCGGTGTTTGGAGTCCGCATTAGAGCTAGCTCTGACTAAATCTGGATCGCGCACTGCAAAGTCCATTCGGAGATGACACTCCCAACAGAATTTTCTCCATACCCAGGACCTGAACCCCAGACATCTTACTTTACCCTTTTACAATTTTTTCTTCTTTAAGCATATGGTAGTATGAAAAAAATAAAGACAAGTGAAGTTTGTTTGAGTGTTCGAGTCACACTAAAAAAAGAAAAACAAAGTTGAATTATTATTTTTTTAAATCACCAAATCTTTACTTTTATTAAAATATTTCAAGTAAAAATATTTCGAATTAGAATTCTGAAAATAAACTATCCTTTTCCTTCACCTAGTGGCCACGTTGGTGGATAAAAGTCGTTGCCCCTAGAACTTTGACTATAAGCGAGCATATTTTTGTTCATCTCTTCTCCACAAACTATGAAATTATACACTTCATTTGGATGGTGGTTACAAATACTTTTATAAAGTATTGTATCGTACTATACTGTTTTATAATATTTGGATAAATTGTGTCATTTTCTACTGTTACATAATGTCAATAATTTAAAAAATAAATCTAAAAAAAAAGGAAGGTATGGGGCATAACTACTGCAAAAAGGTAGGATAAAAGAAAAAATATAATTATTAAATAATAAGTAAAGTCAATATGAGGAGAAAAAAAGATAATAATGTGATCACACCAAATCGATCGTTACACAAAATTTACTCAATTATATATTGGTTTTCTAAAATGACAACTACTCGTCCATTCACTTTTATTTGTCCACTTTTGACTTTGCACACACCTTGATAAAGAATGATTAATATGAGTATTCTCATATTAATTGATGTATAGACTTAGGTCTTGAGAAATGATTTTGAAGAATAAATAATTAATATTGAGGATAAAACAGGAAAACATAATTATCTTTTTTTGATATGTTAAAAGTGTAAATTTATTTTTGAAATACTGAATGGATAAAAATGAATAAAGAAAGTATCTTGAACCATTTATTTTTAATAAAAACGACAAGCGGTCCGAAGGGAGTATATGTCAATATCTCTTTTGTGGAAATAGGTGGAGGCATATTGGTCTTAGGCATGGCAATGTGTTGATGGGCCAAAATTTTATATGCCCAGTCCCGATACCAATTTATATTTGGGCCCAGATAAGTAATGGGCCATTAAATAAGAAGAAATATAGTGGGCCAGTCGTTAAGTGGGCCAGGCCCATATCATAGGATAATATGTTTGGACACCGCTATTTATTAGATTTGTATTTTAAATTTTTTACAATTATTTAAGTTGTATCCATTTTTGACCAACAACAAACATGTTATATTTGAAGTTACATATGATCGAAGTTTAAACATTTTTACATGTAGTTCATGCGATAATAGTGTATTGTTCGTATTTCTTTTAAGTGACTAAGCTTGCTATAAGCAAAGTGACATTACAATATAAAATCGTCCTCACACTATAGAGTGCAACTGTCAAATATGAAAATATTTTGATTCGTGGTGAGATAATATGGATACAATAATGTGCACGACGAGTGAGAATAGTTTGAAAAATTACTCTCGAGTAGGCTCTAAGGAGTATATATACAACGATTTCATGTTTTTAAAGAATTTATAATGATAAACAACCCATTGAAAATAATAAGAATTTGATAATCCTTATGTTTCTTTAGTTAGGTAGTTCTCTCGATCGTAAACTTTTTTTTAAGTGAGTAAGATTAATCGAAAGCCATGAAAAATTCGATGGTGAAATTAATGCAAATAAAAATCAAGTCAAGAACACAAAGAAAAATAATAAAAGGAATTGGAATTATATATAATAGAGAAAGATGTTGAAGTTTTTGAAAGAGTAATTTAGAAGGAAAATATTACTAATTCTTAAGCATGTATTCCGTTTATTTTACAAGAGTCAATTTTACTAAGTTTTGGAGATTAATTGAATTAGATTATTCAATATTTTAAATTTAGATGTTTGAAAATTATACGAAAAATACTATAAGTTACAATCCCTCTCATATTAATATGATAAAAAATACATTTTGAAATATTGATCAAAATTCATGTCGTTTGACTATAGAAAAGCGGGACGTAACAAGTAAAAGTGAAGCTAAGGGTGTAATTAACTTAATAAATCAGCACCAATAATTAGTGTCCTATTTTTCATTAATTTAAACAACTTTGCCTGCCACATTCAAACACATGGATGCCACCTAGCTAAACCTATATATATTTTATACTATAATTTGTAGCCTCCGTTGTTTCTTTGGAAACAAAAGTGACAATTTCCTGTCAAAACCTACTTAGAAGTAGGTAATCAAACTATAGTGTTACAACTCAAAAGATTAATTAGCAAGTAATTAGAAGAGGGAAGGGGGAGGGGACCATATAATCACTAATTGATGAAAGCAATATTATATACACATATACTAAGGTCTTGAAAACCATCTTTAGCATCCTTGAAAAACATACTCATATAAGAAATATTACCTAACTTTCTACCATCATCGAGAACCTGCCTGCCATTACGTTTCAGTATAGATGCTGCTTAAATTTTATATCTCTCAGCAATATCTTAAAGTTTTAACTTTTGTACGACTCTAATATGCATCACAGGTTTTTAACTAATTTTGCACTACTCTAATATAATACTCAAGGAATTAATTAACTTATATACACAAACAGTATAAAAGAATACATCATAAGCACACGTCAACATGCAAATATTTTACACTGTTAGTATAAAAAAATTAAAACAATTTGTTTAAACATAATAAAATTAGGATATGTGCTTATAAAGAAACAAACCCTACACATAATGGATCAAAGTACTTATAGGTTTCTTCTTATAGAAAGAAAAGAAAAAAAATGGTTGATAATAATATCAACATATTAGGGTCTAAATATGATAGAGAAAGCTCTAATTACAATTCAATTAGAGAAGATGGAGTGATTTATAAGGAGCAAGATAGGTTGTTGCCAATAGCAAATGTTGGGAGAATTATGAAGCAAATTCTTCCACCAAATGCTAAGATTTCAAAAGAAGCCAAAGAGACTATGCAAGAATGTGTTAGTGAGTTTATTAGCTTTGTGACTGGTGAAGCATCTGATAAGTCTCACAATGAGAAGAGAAAGACTTTGAATGGTGATGATATTTGTTGGGCTTTGGGAAGTTTAGGTTTTGATGATTATGTTGAGCCTTTGAAGAGGTATTTGCACAAGCATAGAGAGTTAGAAGGTGAAAGAATTAATCAAAGTAAAGGTGTTGGACTTGGAAATAATAATATTGAAGATCAAAGGGAAAGAGATGATGAATTAACACAAAGGGGATCTACAATTCCATTCAAAATCACCATCATGGATCATAAGGGGGAAAACAGTTTTCTCCCTACAAGAGTAAGACCTTATTAGGCTTCTTCTTCTTCTTTTCTTTGTTTAACCGTTCAGTATCTGAAATTTATTATCTGAGTAATTTGGATTTGCGCCATGTGAAGTCCACTAAGGGGTAAGCGCTGTCTACCAAGAGTTTCTGGTCCAGACGAATTGTCATGAAAAAAACTTGGGTCAAGTTTTTCTTCTATCTTTTAGGCTTCTTCTTCTCTCTTTTTTCTTTGGGTTTAACCATCTTGTGTCTGAAACCTACTGACCCTATTAATTTAGATTCTCGCTGCATAGGGTTGGAGAAATGCTTCCTCTATTGGAAGTTTGTCTATTCCTAATAAGGCTCGAACATGAGACCTTGGGTACTTCTTTTAAGTTATGACATAAACACTTTGAAATGTTAATCTAGTTGTGTTTTGATGAGTAATTAATTAACTTGCATTTCCAGTTGGTCATGATTTTGTTGATGTTGGATTCTTGTGTTTTTTCTTTTTATTGTTCATCTTCTATATATCCTTCATAAGCTCATAAAATTAGGATAAGACAGTATATTAAAAGGTGTGACTGAGCGATTAATAAAATAAATAAAAATTATGAGAAATTAGGATTCAAATTTTAGCAAAGACATATAGAAGAATTAGGTGATTATTTTTCATCTGTCTAAAAATATTGGTTGACAGAATTACTTGTTGCTCATGCTGGTAAGAGATTTAGAACATACCGAGTACAATAATGAAAGTGCACACAAACTGACACAGACACAAAATAAAGATATCAACTAGACAACTAGCTAGGCATTTAAAATGGCATCATCAAAGTTTCATTTTTGAAACCCTAGAATCCAGGACCACAAATTTGAGTTATTCTAAAAATGCTTAGTCTGTCACTATTAAAGTCTTTATCAAAGTTTCTTTTCAAATCTAATATTAAATTAAAAGAAGTGTTTTCACTCCCTCCAAGTGAGGATTTGCGTTCTTGGATAGATTCATAGGTGGAAAGACAAACAAAATAAATATTATTATTGAAAGGGACAAAGAAAGAAAAATTACAATGTATCTGTGATTTCAAGATTTTATCCAAATGAAACATGACTTTTGATGTTACTCTAACTTGTACAATAAAAATAATCTTAAAAAAGATTTAGAATTATCTTATAAACATATTTTGGTTTACCTATGGTTTGGTGAATGTTAAAAGTGTTTGGTGAATTCGTGTTTTATGACCTCGAAATGTCAAGAAAATGATATTTGTCGTGGTGAATATTAATCACCATGTCATTTTTTATGGAACAATCAAATATTAGGCCAATTGGAGTCCGCCAATCAAATTCAGAAAAATCGACATGTATTAACACACAAAAAAAGTCTGTGATTATAAATTCGTGTTTCATGACTTGAAACACCATAAAAATAACATTTTTTATGGAGAGTATTGGTTACCAGCCATTCACGATGGATCAACCAGACCTCAAGTCAAAATGGGGCGTCAATCAAATTCGAGAAAATCGTCTTATACTAGTACATATTTAAAAACACCAATAATTATGAAATTCTATTTTATGACCTCGAAATGCAAAAAAATGACGTGGTGATCAATCACTACTATTAATTATAAATCACCACTACTAATTATAAATTAATCAGTTTGTAAGTACAATAGTATACATTTCACAAATTAATTAAAGAGCATAAGGAAAAAACTAACGTACCAATGCAACTATTTAAAGATATAGTGAGATGAATGTGATATCTTCATTCTTAATTAAAATTATTGGGTATGCGAATTGAAATATAAAATTTCCTGATTCGAAATACTTCTCCAATAAACAGTACATGACAACACTAATTCAAATTAGTTGAACATGAGGAACATAACATTTTTCGATAAAGAATGCTTTTGTTTTTAATAGGTTTTACGCGAGGTGAATTTTGATTATTTAGGCTATTGAACATACTATATCTGATTGTAATCTTCCTTTTATCCGGCCCATTGTCATGTCTAGCAGTAAGCCCATAACACAAAATGTAATATTTTTTTGTTTTAATTTGTTTGCTCGATTTTGATTTAGTATAGAGTTTAAGAGTTAAGGAAGTAGATAAAATTTTAAAATATTATGATTTTAAACTAAATATATGTGAAATATATCAAATATCTTAGATTTTATGAAAGAGTTAAAATTAAACAGTTACAATAAAAAGATATCGTTGGTGCAATAAAACTTAGTAAATAATAAAAGATTGAAATGATCTATCCAAGCAAGAGTTGTGCTCAATAGATACATTCAAAAAATGAGATTTTTTGAATTTCTTATAAGAGAAAATAACAATAACAAGAATGAATTAAGTAACACAATCATTTGTTTTTTCTAAAATAAATTTATGATGTATAAATTATTTGAATAAAAAATGATAATTATACTTGAGCTCAATTAGACGCACAATAATAATATTCAGTGTAGCGGCCTCACTTTAGCATGCAAAAGATCAGTATAGGTAAAATTTATTTTTACTTAAAAGATAAAAAAAATTGTTTTTGATACCTTTGACTCGATAAAAAGCAATCCCAAAAAAGTAAAAACATAATAAAGCATACCGAGCATAAAATTATAATATAAGATTAATATTATTTATTTTTATATACACATAATATACACTAAATTTATTTTTTTTATAAAAAAATAAACAATGTTTTTTCGTGCCTACAAGAGAAGTGAGGTGGGTGGCAGAGAAGAGCAGTTCGAGATGGGGGAATTTTTGCATCATTATCCTATTGTGTTGGTCGAAACGGATTTAAAATTTGAATTTTTTTTAATAATAATTTAAAATTAAAAAATTAAAAAAACTGAATTTATAATTATATTTTCTTAGATATTTAATAATTTTAAAATAAAAATATAAAATTATTATCTGAATTCGCCACTAAATATCATCAGACTAGCAGACAAATGTTGGATGAGTCCAAAACTGATTGAAATGATGACAAGAGATAAGTACAAACATTATTAAATCAACTCAAAATACACAAACACCTTTTGCAAAACTAAAATTCACTAAAAAAATATATATAATTTATACCATATAATATATAATATAGTGTAATGTTTTGTGAAATAGATTGTTGGATATAAATATGGAGCTTTAGCTTTCAAGTGGCCTAATTCTCTTTAACAAAATCATACTTCCACTGTTCTTTTGTATTTAAGTGTTCATGGAAGGTGAAAGTGGTTGCTGTTTTTGGTAAGCTTCTCCTTACTTTATGTTTTAAAATAATTATCATATATTTTGTTTTTCGAGAGTTAACTTTACTCCTAATATATATTGAAATTTCATGTCTTCTTAGTGCCTCTACATCCATTATATTTAAATTCTCTTATTGAAAATTTAGATTTTTTTATTTAAATTTTGGATTCAACATATGAAGTATTTAAATTTTTTACTGAAAATTCGAACTTTTTCACTTAAATTATATATTCAATATGAAGAAAACTCAATTATAATTGACTAATTTTACGCTAACAATTGCCTATCACCAACTTTTCTTTTCCTAACATAGCTTGCTGTTAATTTGCAGTCTTCAAATCAAGAAGAGGGGATCATGACTAGTAGCAAACAAAGATTCATACATGGCTGATCAAAGTTCTAATTTTTCTTCTCCCAATTCCACACAAAATCACACAAATAAACCAATTTCATCCTTCTTAGGTTCACCAAGAATCTTTAATGGGCTTTTGACCAGAAGCCTATCTGACATTGGAACGATCCAAACAAGTCGAGATCGACTGTATGACACTGAAATTGTCACTAGCCCAAATTCCCTTCTTGATGGCATGCATAATCTTAATATTGGGAACCCTTTTGGTTATGATAGAAAATCACCACACACCATCACTAAAAAGCCCACAAATATTAAGACAATTCCAAAAAATACGCCTCAATTTCAAACAAGTCAGGATCGACTGTATGATGCTGAATGCATTGTTAGCTCAAATTCAACGCTTGATGGGATGCAAAATCACAATCTTGGAAACCCCTTTGGTTATGATAGAAAACCACCATACCCCTTCACTAAAAAGCCTCCAAATAACAAGTTGGAATCAGAAATTACTATGTCTCAGTTTCAAACAAGTCAGAATCGGCTATACGATGTTGAATGCATCGCTAGCCCAAATTCGACTCTTGATGGGATGCAAAATCACAATCTTGGGAACCCTTTTGGTTATGATAGAAAACCACCAAACCCCATCACTAAAAAACATTCAAATAACAAGATGGAATCAGAAAGTATTGGACTTGCTCTCATTGATCCTAAAGTAACTAGTGAAAAATTCCCTGTCCTATTTGGAGCAAAGCTAAAAGTTGAAATCCCTTGTTCAATTGAGGTGAAAAATAGTACTTGTGGGGATTTTGATGAAATGGAGAGTTCAGAGGACTATACTTGTGTGATTACTCATGGTCCTAATCCAAAAACAACTCACATATTTGATAATTGCATTATTGAGAGTTGTTGTGGAGTTAGAAAATTGAGGGAGAATTCTTGCAAAGTTGATCACACAGAGAGAAAAGACATCTAACATGTAAGTGCATGTATGAGGAATAAATTCTTCTTTTCTTGTTTATGTGTTTGTAGCTTTTTCTAGAAAGCTTTGGATTATTTTTTTTCGAGTCAAAGGTCTATCAAAAACAATCTTTTTATCTTAGAGGTAAAGTTTGTGCACACTCTATCACTACTAGAAACAAAGTGTTTTTCCACCGGAATCAGTGGGAAATTTGTGCTATAGAACTTGATTTTTCCACTTTTTTCTACCGAACTAGCTCATTACAAAAAAGTATGATCGAAAACAGCTTCTCACTAAAATAGTGGGAGGCTTCCTAATTTCTCTCTATGAAAAAACATTACTATTTTTTTCCTCACCGATTCAATAATATTTTTCAGTGGGAAAATAGTGATTTTTTAAATTAGTGTATCCTATCTGAATTTCACTTTATGAGACTACATTTAATATATTGTTGTTATTGTTGTATTTGTAGCTTTTACCAGTGAATCAAGGCTTGGAGTTCAGTGGTTTTGATACAACTTTTTTCCATAATATTTGAGTTCAATCTCACTATCCTTATTTCACTTGCATGTACTTTGATTATTTCATACTATGTGTGTTAGCTTCCACCTATATATATATATATCGAGATTTGAATCGTAGTTACTTATAATGTCCGCTCATTTTATTGATTGATAAGTCATACCTTTTAATGGTCAATGATGTCTATATGAGAGAAGTGTTATGTATATTTAGCACAAAGAATCTTGTTTATACCAAGACTTTCATAAATGAAAGAATTTACATAAA
This sequence comes from Solanum appendiculatum, assembly GCA_018342035.1. Classification (NCBI taxonomy): domain Eukaryota; kingdom Viridiplantae; phylum Streptophyta; class Magnoliopsida; order Solanales; family Solanaceae; genus Solanum; species Solanum appendiculatum. Next base: position 581,402 of record JAGDQO010001619.1, read on the forward strand.
TTCTTGTTTCTATTGGTGTTTGAGTCTGCTTACTCGTATTTCAATTATACTTTACATTGTAGGTCATTTTTCACTAGCTCATATAACAATCTAATCTTCACTCATTTTATTGGTCACTATGCCCAATACTTTTTGAGTATGACCTCTTAAAACATTAAATGCCTATTATATAAACAATGTATATTTTAAGGGATAATTATATTTATATCATTTGTATATAAAGTCTTTGACTTAAAGTTCAGTTTTTTACTTTTATTTCTGGCTGTCTTAAACTCTTGGGTATTCTACAATGTTAAAGTGTTCGGTTTTTAGCAAGATGTAATTTGTGAACTCATGTACATGGTTCATTTGGTTTGTCACCTTGTTTCTAAGTGATTTTTAATCACTTTTTTTGTGTCAAATCTTAATGGTTAAACTGATAATCGAACCAATAACGATCAATAACCGATAAGCCGATATCTTAATGGTTCTTTAACGGTTTAGTATCTCTACAAATCGATAACTAATAAGTCAAATCGATGAACTTCGAAATCGAACCGAATCAATCGATACATAACGCTATTTTGAAGCCATGAATCAAGGGGATGATAATCAATAAATGGATGATGATTTAATGGTTTTAGAACTATAGTGATTTTTCTTTTTCATGCTAATCTGTTTTTTTTTTTTTCACTTTAACAAAGAATTTTGGCATCTTTTAGAAGTGGATATGAATGAAGATTATTTTCCCAATTTTTGACAAATTAGTCATATGACTAGACACCTATGGTGGACCAAAGGGAAGGTTGTTGCTCCATCAAATATAACGTGACTTTGTTGGGGTTTTTTTTTTTTACTTATTAGTCTTTGTCGTATGCTGTGACGGAGCTAGAGACGTAAGGTGGTTCATTCAAATTTTAAATACAAATAATAATAATATAATACACAATGAAAATTTTATAAGTAAAGTTTAAGTAATGTGGTGTGTATGTAATTTTATCTTTATCTATTTAGTGAATATAAATAATTTATTTTCGATAAACTTTTATTAAAGTAAAGCATGTTAAAATAGATATGAAAGGAATACAATAGAGAAGAAATCAATTGCCGTTTCAATAATATTTTTTATATAGTAAATATTGAATCATCGTAATTTCTAAATGAGGTAAAGTTTCTAGTAATATTCTTGATCAAGTTTTTAGGTAGATATTTGATTGATTATGATCGAAGAACTAAAAATAGATAATAATATGAATATAGTAACAAAAATTGAAGTTAAGAAATAACAAAAATAATACTACTAATATGAAAAGAAAAATAGATATAATGCATCAAATTATCGCGAAATCTATCCTTAAAAAAACGAGATAATACTTAATTATCTATCAATCATCTATCTTAATTTCTCACCTCCACGTCCTCTTTCCTATCTATAAAATCATACAAGGCAAAAAATATTTATGACCAATCTGCCCCTTACTACCCCAACCATAACAAGAAAAAGAAAAAAAGAAAACATTATCTTCATTATCTCTTCTGATACCTCCTCCTTCTCTTTGCATCCATCAATTGAATTAAGTGAAATAACACTCATAAACTTACTATTTTTTATTTTATAAAGATCATGTCCTTTATACATACATTAAATATGAGTTGTATGGTCTAATCACTCTTTTTTAATAATGCTTTGGTATAAGACTTTTTAAATAATTCTTCGACATACAAAATTATACAAGGAAAAAATTATGATATAATACATAAACATACTCTTAACTTGATCTGAATTGACTACTAAACACTCTAACTCGTTTCTAGTTTATTTTTTAGATATTCAATATTAACGTGGCATAGATTATGAATGTATCTAGATGATCATTTTGGTAGTTAAAGTGTTCAATCTATATAATGAAGACAAATCGAAGTGCCTTGATGTACATACAAAATATTTTCTTGTCAGTTGAAACTAAATTTGAATATCGGTTCATGTATTATGTCAAAAATTATTTATGCCCAAAAGGCCCCTTACCTAACCCCCAAACACCTTATCTACCTTTATCTCTTCTTGTAGTTCCCCGTTCTCTTTGCATCCATCCAATTTCTATGCACTTTTGCACACACACACACACCATCAATTTTCTCTTTGGTATGATTTTTTATCTGCAGTTTCTATAATCAAAATTGTGTATTTTTTCTTGAAATTGCTAAAAGGGTTTCTTTATCTAGGGTTTGTTAAGCTTAAATTGTACTATACTTTGCAATGTATAACCCCCTTTTCCAGATCTTGAAATAACTAGTTCTGTTTAATCAAAATTGTATCTTTTTTGTTCAAATTGCTGTAAAGGGTTCTTGATTTGGGATTACTTAGCTTAAACAGTATATTTCTCTGCAATTTTGATATAAAGTTACTAAGTTCTGTTTAATCAAAATCATGTCTTGCTATAAAGGGTTCTTGATCTGGGATTTCTCTGCAATTTTGATATAAAGTTACTAGTTCTGTTTAATCAAAATTGTATCTTTTCTTTCAAATTTGCTATAAAGGGTGTCTTTTTCTAGGATTTTTTAGCTTAACCAATGAAAGGTTCATCTGTGCATAGTAAACATAACATCATGTTACAATTTGATGCTGTATTTCTCCGAAAACCACGATGTTTTGCAGGTAGAAGAAGCCCTGATTCAGCAATGATATAGACATAGGGACAGTATCTTCAAATCGATTACCATTCAAGAAAAATTAATCTTTAGTATCAAGTGTTCGGAGTGCATAATTGTAGAGAATTCCTACTGAAATTATTGCTTCCCAAATCTAGCACTAATAGCTAAGCACTATGTGGAACCGAGTCATTGTTGTGTGATAAGTCCAGACCACTCACTCCCTCAATCCTGTTTCAAGGTTTAGGTAGCCCTTAAATTCCTGGAATTATCAAACAACAATGACTCGGTTCCACATTTGCTTCAGCAACATGGCTAAGCTGGTGCTGGGTTTGAGAAGTAATAATTTTGGTGTGAGTCTCTTTTCGCTGTTATATACTTGGAGCACTTCATATTTGAGATTCATCGTCTTGGATGGTAATCAATTTAAAGGAACTGTCCTATGTCCTCTCCTCTATGATACCGATAGTTTGATTCAAGAAACCTTTGACTCCTTGTGCTTCATTGTTCAGACCAATGATATAGGTAATAACATTAGAAACCATATAGAGGAGATTGTCTTCCGGGATAACGTTTGGGATTCGTGTGTGATTGTGTTATAGTTTGACTTGTAGCGATGCCAGCTTCTGGCATTAACTCTGTTGAAGCTGGCTAGTGCCTCTTATAGTGAAGAAGACTAGAAGGATGTGATGTTAGTTGAGTTGGTTACCTTATTCTTGTACAATAGTCCTTTTTCATATACACTAACAATATAAAGATTTTTTACGTTATCAATATACTTTTACTTGTTTTAGTAGGTAACCAGCTTCAATGTTTCATATTTTCAATCCTATTATGGACAATTACTTGTTAGTATTTTTTATGAGACTTGATAGGGTAAGAGTTCTTCTACGTTGTCGGTGTATAGAAGTTAAATCTCTTTTCAATAACAATGATATCTGATGTGTTTGTGCATAACTGTACTTCTAATTCTCCTACGGATACATGTTGTAACGTCTCCAGTAGCATGCTCTTACTTTGTCTTAATAAGTCGTCAAATTTGGTGCTTTTTGATCTCTAGTTGCTATCTATAGATATGCATATTTGATTATCAGAGGTCTATCTCCTACACCATAGCTTCAGTAATTTTTCATGATAACAGATCACATGCCTCAGGCTGCTTTTTTGTTACAACAACGTATCCAATGTAATCTCGTACGTAGGGTCTGGGGAGAGTGTTGTGTATGCAGTAAGGCAGACCTACCCCTACCTTGTGAGGTAGAGAGGTTGTTTCCCATAGACCCTCGGCTCAACTAGAGCATATCAAATCAAGTATGAACAGGAAATACAATAGTGAATAATTCATGTTGAAAATACTGGAGGAAAAAACAGTAGCGATAACAAATAATACGATAATTGAAGCAAAGGAAACAACATGTAATAATAAAATCAAAGAATAAGATAGTAGGAGAGTAATAACAATAAAACTGATAAGGGAAACTAGACAATCGTTCAACTACCTACTAATCATCCCGAATTTCGAAGGTTGTGGTTGGAACAGATTTGTCTGTCATCAGTCAAAATAGATGCCTTGTTGAATCCAGGCATATAGTTCATCTGATGTTGGTCTCAGAATTTCTTTTACACTTTGTAATGTTATACCATACTGGTGCCATCTTTATAGTTGATTTTCCTTGTTCATATATTTGCTCATTTTTGCATATGTGATGATGGTCAAGGAGTTAACACTCAAGGTGAAGTATGAGTGATCTATAGTTCGACTTGTGGTGTTATCGGCTTCCAGCATCAACTCTGCCAGACCTGGCGGTGACTCTGCTCAAAAAGGGCTGGAAGAAAATGAGAACGGTGATAATTGATATTGGTATAGCTGATCGTTTTATTCTTGTACAATAATTCTTTTTCTCAATAACTGTTGTTTCTGCCAGCTTTTGCACACCTCGGGTTATCTACTATTACCTGCATTCTCCCTCCAATACAACTCAAAAAGACTTGAGTTGATAGAAGAAAGAAATTACCTTATGATTTGTGTCTCATTCTTTTTATGGATTGCTTTGGACTGTTTTTCCTTGACCGAGGGTCTATCGGAAACAACCTCTCTACTTTTGAGGTAGGGGTAGGGTCGGCATACACTCTACCCTTCCCAGACCCCACTTTGTGGGACTACGCAGGGTATGTTGTTGTTGTTGTTCTTTTGTTTCTTCTACTTATTTGTGGCTCATCCTTGCAATGGGATGTATTTTGATCAACATGAGTTTGAACGATCGAGGTCTATCTCCTTGCTTTCAATAGTTGCGTTGTTGTTGACTATATGAATCATCTGATCAATTCCGCTCTTAGACTATTTTTACATTGACTGTCGACTTACTGTAGATCTCTTCTTTTGCCCAGACTTAGGACTAGGTAAATCTCTTGCCTTGTTGGATCTAGACATATTGTGGTTCATCTAGTTTCAAAATTTCTTTCACTTTGTTTCATTATATCACAGTTGCACCATCTTGTAGTTGATTTTCCCTGTTCATTTATTACATTATTTGTGTCTATGTGATGATTGTCGACTCCTATGTTGCTTGGACTCTTCGTAATTATCCCTGGTGCTTGTCGGATCCTCCAAAAGAAGATCCGATATGGGAAATGGCAACATTTCTCAAAAGTCCTAGCAACACAGTTCAAGGCAATAACATGGTGAAATTCAACTATATCACAGTTTAGACGGTTTAAAAGTACCTGGTGGTTGTTGAACTATGTGATTGGCCACAAAGCATTATGTTGCTCGGATTCTTCAAATATATAGTTGGGTGCACGTCAGATCCTTTGAAAGTGGCACATTTTTGGAGGATCCAACAAGGGTGTGGAAGCATTTTTTGAAGTGGTTCTATGGCTATAGATATGTGATGTGTGTTACTTCAAGGGTGTAGATTATGTTAGTTCACATTACTGTTTAATAAAAAAATGGACATGTTTGTTGGACATTTTTCATTATGTTACTATACTTTGTTCTAATAACAATGGTGTTCGAGTCGATTAGAGTGCACCTTCACTATTTCACGGGTACCTACTACCTTAACTACATAATAAATTAAAATATTTCTTTCATTTCATTTATGTGACCTTATTTAGCTGATTACAATGATTGAAAAAGAAATAACTTTTCTTTTTGTTGAAAATTAGTCTTCCCCCTAATTATTTGCTAATGCTACATATTACTACTTTGCTAATCACTCTTAGTGGGATATAATTCTTTATTGAATCAACTTTTTTCTAAAAAAGACATTTCAAACTTTACAAAGATTTTAAATCATAGAGCAATTATTACATTTCTTTCAATCTATGTTAATGCAAGACAAATGGTACCTTATGGTTAAGGACAAATTTAAAATAATCCTTTGAATATATTTCGGGGGATAAGAAGCAATGGCAAAATCAGGAATTTTACTAAGGAATGTCAAAAGTATAAAAAAGTAGATACACATAACAAAAATTAAGGGGGGAATTAACATATAATATTTATACATAAAATTAAACTTTTAACCTAGTTATAATTTTTCGATGAATGATGTATATTGCAATTATATGTCACAAAAGGCATAATTTCTTTAATGTCCAAAGTGCCCTTACTGACAGTCATAAAATGTTTAATTGTATATCACAAAGACCAAAATTGGCCGATAACTCAGGGACTAAAAGCGTCATTTTCCCATTTGCTAAAGAAAAATGTCACATTTTGTTGGCGTCTTGTATGCACAAGAGAGAATTAACCAATCAACACGCCTTTTAATTTCATACCTTAATTATCACTCTTTTGATATGAAAACACACTCCGATTCTGAATTATCCTATACACTCTTGTTATCGATTGAAAATAAATATTTGACTAACTCAGTATCAAAATGTGTTTTAATATAAATAGAGTGATAGTTTAGATGGTAAAGAAAATAATGAATAATTAAGATATGGTATACCAACTAAATTTTAACTATTAAAGCCAAGAAAAATCAGTGTCTTTTACCAATGCAAGAAAAAAAACCATTTAAAATAATTCTAGCCTCCCACTTTTTTTAAAACTTTTTCTTGTTCCTTTCCTCATTATAAAATATGTGGTAGAATAGAAGGTTGAATATTTCTAGTGGCATCAATACTTTTTGCTCCTTCTCTTGCAAATTAAAAAAATAAAAATACTAACGGTATGATTCAACTGAATTCAGTATTTTTAGAAAATATTAAATTATAAACTCATCATTTTAAAAAATCATAATAAGTTTAATAATAAAATTTTAAAGATCGGATCTATAAAGTTCCTATTCTAAATCCGCTATAGACCCGCCCCTCCCCTCTCCCCCACCAAACCCCCAAGGGGTACCTTCTCACTCCTATAAATTCATCCTTACACCTTCCACTTCTCTTTCATGTCCTATCCTTTCTATCCATTTAACATTGCTTTGCTCTTTATCGCGCTACTTTCATCAACACAAACTTAAAAAAAAAAATTGAAGTAGAGATTTGAACAAAAACTCTATTTCACGTTATATTTGAAACCTGACACATCTCCGATGAGTTATAAAAAAAACGAATGAAATTCCTCATTTTAAGCACATTATTTTCTCAATACCCAAATATTGCACAATTCCCCTGTTTTTGCTCTGTTTTTTAGTCCAACAAAACTTCCATTATGTCTCAAATTCTTGAAAATGTGAGTAGTCGGAGCTTCATACAAATCCTCAACAACCATTATCAACCCGATTTTAAAGAAGACGATAACGTCTACATTCACCCCTCCACGAAGCAATCTTCTCTCGTCATGAGCACGAAAAGTTTGGAGATGTGCACGGAGAGCTTAGGAAATGAGACCGGTTGTTATTTCAACGAAAGCATGGAAGAAAGGGACGTTTCTCGTGGCGTTCAACGATCAAAATGTCGAGAATTCAAGAAAAGGATTAAAAGGACTGTGAATTTCCCACCTCCGCTGACTTCAATCAGCGGAAATGAGAGGGTTAGAATAAGATCTCGCCGTGAAGGTGGTCGTTTAGTGTTAAGAGCTGTAAGCATACGTGCTTGCAGCTCTTACTTTAAAGCTGAGCGTGCTAATGGCACGCTCACGCTTTCATGGCGAAATGATGGTACTAATAATAAAGTTGCACAAATTGTTGAAGTTGGAAATGGTGAAGAGGTAAATAGTTGCAGAAAATTAACAAGTGAAATTGGGATACCAAGAAGGTGCAAAGAAAAAAGTGGAAGTAGAATTAAAGGGATTTCAAACTGGGGCCAATTTTGGATGGCCATTTCCTAAAATACTATATATTATAATGGTGATGTTCAAACCATCTTGCGTGTAATATCCCTTATTCTTCTAAGAGAATGTATCTCAACTTTCCATTGGTGATGAATTACAATTTATTTTGATTTTACACTCGATATTCAATATTTACTTTAAAGTTTCGATTAATCTGAATTCACATTTTACAGGATCATATCATATCATAACCCTCGTTAATATGATGAATTACTATCATAAGTACAACTTGATTTAGGAATATGGAGGACATGGTGAAATTTGAGTTGAGAGACTATAAACCTCAAAATGCATATCTAATTTTATTTATTCATACTTTTCACAAATATATACTGGCTTTGAACCTAAAATTATCAGTTATGTCAAACTCGCGAATTCATTACTGAATTTGTCACTAAATGTATAAAAGGGGGTTTTCGTTAAAAAAAATTTCTCTTTTCATTTGATGTCCAATATCCAAACATCCAACTAATTTGATTTCGTGCCCTGAAAAGTTCATTTTTTAGGAGGACACTCCCGGATTTATTTTGGTGGAAATTTTACTATGTCTCATCAATTTCAAAGGGTCATATTCATCCTGTAATTGTTGCATGTGTTAATCATTTGGAAGGGAAAAAGTTCTTGCCACGTAGCTGTTTCCCTGTCAAAAATTCAATCCTATCTTGTCCGTATTATATGTCTTTAAATTTTTTTTTATATATACTTTAAAAAAGATATTTATTTTCTTTTACTTATCTCGCTTAATTAATACTCCACTAATTTATGTAGCAAGGATGACTTAAAAAAATATATACATTAAATATTTGAAACAAATTCAGGTTATCAAAACGATTAATATTTAAAGTTGGAAGAAGTACTAATTCTCTCTATCACATGCATGAGTAATGATCCATTCCCAATATAGAGACATGTTATAACATGCTACTTATCATTTTTTTTCTTTTATATCGATAAAAAATGGTTAAAGTAATAAAAGAACATTTATCGATCCGCACAAAAAGTGGAACGATTTAAATATTGTCTCAAAGAAAGACTTGATGAAATAAATATATCTATAAAGATGCGGACTACCTGGTTGGGTTTATTTGGTCCCAATCACATCAACTTGACAAAGGTGTCCATAGAACAACCTTACCAACAGACAGAAACATACATAGGAAACAAAATATATGTGGATAAGTTCCATAGATGACTAGATTTTATTTAAGTTGTAATAATATGCTAGGTCAAGAAAATTACTAAGAAGAACAAAAAAATAAATAAATGTTTTCCATGGCTAGAATTGATGTTGAAACAAAAAAAAGAAATTAAAAGCTTGAAATGAAAGAAACCATAAGAATAAGTTTGATTGGGTTCCTCATTAGTGTCATAGATTTAATGTTCTCAAAAGTTGAATTGAATCTTTAATTTTAATTTTATATTATTCTCTTCTTGTCCATATATGATATATCTAGTCAAATGGTAAAAGTTGTCTGTCATTGTCCCAGTATGGATAAGGCATCATATAGTGTTTGGGCTAAATCAATTCAAGCATATTCTTAATATATAATGTGACATTATCAATTTTGCAAAAAATTTGTATAATTTTAGCAAAATATTTTATATCATTAAAAATATTATTACATTTTAGGTGTAATAAGTAAATAGATATTTTGACTTGATTTTAATCAATAACTAAATATTTTAATTTTGAATGTGTACATTTAGAGAATTGGATATTCACAAAACATAGTGAGGACAAATTGGAGTATTTAGTTGCCAGTTGAAATCAAGTTAAGGTGTCTAGATATGCATTCTTAAAGTTGGATTGCTTGCTTGCCACTTAAGGTCAAATTTAAGTGTTTGTTAATGTATTATGCATAATGGATTTAACGCTATCAATGTATTAAAAAAAAGGTGATTAGATTGGATATGACACAACTTCAAGTTATAGAGAGCATGACCTTAAGAAAGTATGGAGGTCGAGAATTATGATAGAATATTAGTTGGTAGGCGAGTAGTGTCACACGTCATGTTGGAGAGAGAGGAGATTAGCATTAGTAATATTATGTAGTAACTGCATAATTTCTTATTCTATATTGTTCATTACTATCTATTGCTAATTTGGTTTATCTATTCCTATTTTGTTGTCATATCTTTTCATTATTGCAACCCTGTTTCATAACTTTTCTTCTCAGCCAAGAGTTTATGAAAATTATCCCTCTATCTTGTAAAATAGGAATAAAATCGATATACATTCTATTTTCTCTAGATTTCGTATGTGAAATAGACTAGATGTGTTATGGTATATAACTAAAATATTTTATGTTATTTATGCAATTATTCTCTTAGAATCTTAGAAGTAGTCTTGTGACTTGGTTGGGGTAGGGTAAGGGGTTGGGAGGGGGGGTGGTGGTCATGGTGCCATATGGATACTTGGAAATCCAAACAATTTCTTGTGGTGTGTCTACTTCTGTAATTAATTATAAAAACACTTTTTTTTTTATTAAAGTTCATTTCTCCCCACAAGTGTAACTAAAGCTATACATCATCATTTGATTTCCAGGACTACAAAGTATAGGTTTACGAAAATTTAATAGCTTTTGTTTCGATTGAAGGTGGAGTCAGAGACCAAAGTATGAATTCGAACGGATTTAACAATTTTGATTCAAATTCTATAATTATCTCTTAAAAAATTCATATATATAAATTATTAATTTAGAATTCAATAACTTAAAAAGATCAGAACCATGGATCTATAAATATTTGATTGTTAGAGCGGAACTAAAATTTGAAGCTTATAGATTCTAAATTTGAACCTTTTAGAATAGTTTAGACCAAAAATTATTATATTGATCGAAATTGTACATTAACTTCTAACTCTGCCTCTGTTGACTATAAACTCAATGACTGTATATTAACTTGAAAACCCTATAAAATCCCAAAAAGTTCAAATATATTGCATGTTGTGTGTGTCATCAGTATATAATTTATCCACTAGCTTTATTAAATTTTTTTTATATGAATCCATCAACTTTTATATGGTGAGGTGTTAAAGGGACAAGAATACTATGAATGGGACATGAACAAGATTTGCATTAGAGGGAATTCCCATTCCAATTTGACCTTTTTTGTAAGTTTGAGGCTGAGAAATTTTGCAATATATAGAAGGAAAAAAATTAAAAAGAAAGAGCAAAAAAAATAATGATGTTATAAAGAAATGAGTTAAGGGCCATATATTTGTGTTGAATAATTAATTAATTAATCATAAACTGTCTGCTTTACTTCTACAAAGTGTTTACCTCACACTGAAGCAACACCAAATATATGTATCGTTTGAAAAGAGTAGGATGTACGCAGACCTTATTCCTACAAGATGCTGACAACCTGACAAAGTGGACACGAGTTGAGGTGTGTAGACATGCATACTCAAAGTTGGCATGTTTAGTTGCCAGTTGAGATTAAGTTAAGACGTAGGAAAATTGTAAGACAATCCTGATTAATTTGTGGCATTATTAAAAACTGACAAGAAATACAGACTGACTATCATGTAACGTAGGGAAATTGTATAGATACGGAGAACTATAGTTGCATACGTTAGTATACGAGTTCATCTAGTAATCAAATATTCCAAGGGAAGAAGAAACAGAAAAGGAAGAAGCATAAAGGAGTAACAACACAATTGTTGTCTTTCATTAAATAGAAAACAACTTGCAACATAGGGTACAACAAAATTTTACAATATTTGATGTAGGTTAGATTACAACATGGTGCGCAGACTCCACTGGTGCGATTACACTAGGAGCAAAAGACAGCTTTACTCAAATCACTATTTCTTCATTCATCATCATAGATATCATCAAGGGATTTGGAAATTCCGTATAGATCTTTTACATGTGCTCCGGATCCATCATTTGCCTCAATATGTTCCTCAGGTGAACATGAAATTTCCAATCCCATTCCTCTAAGTAAGCCTTCGTAGGACGCGGAGAGATCTTCTGAGGCCAACTGATGGTACTCAACAAGTTGTCTAAGGCACTGGTTTTCCCTATTCATGTTTGCATTTTCATTTGCAAGCCTGGATTTTTCAGCTAGAAGTGCCTCCATTTGGAGCCTCACCTACGAAATTTAAAAGTCAAACAGTAGGTTAGATGAGGACATTTTGCAAATTCAATCTATTTTACATGCTGTTACAGTTCTAGTAGTAAACAATTTGAGTTTCATGGTTCAAGTTGTAAATGATTTGAGTTTCATAGTTCAAGCAGTAAACAATTTGAGTGTTACGGTTCAAGTAGTATCACTCTAAGTTATCTACCATATGATACAGTCGGTCATTCTGTCATGATTCAAATAGTAAACAATTTGAGTGACATGCTTCAAGTAGTATATAATTTGAGTGTCACGGTTCAAGTAGTAAGCAATTTGACTGCCACATTGAAGTAGTATTACCCTTGTTATCTACCATATCATAATATAATTTACATTCTGTCACGGTGCAAGTAGTAAACAATTTGAGTGACATGCTTCAAGTAGTAAAGAATTGAGTGTCATGCTTCAAGTAGTAAACAATTTGAGCATCACGCTTCAAGGAGTAAGCAATTTGAGTTGTCACGGTTCAAAGTAATAAACATTTTGAGTGCCACGGTTCAAAGTAATATACATTTTGAGTGTCACGGTTGAAGTGGTATTACTCTATATTATCTACCATATGATACTGTCAGTTCATATACCATAATATATTTTACATTCTGTCTCGGTTCAAGTAGTAAACAATTTTAGTGTCACGGTTCAAGTAGTAACTCGATGTTGTCTACCATATGATTTATTATACTGTCAGTTTAGATAACTTAAATCTATTTCACATTGCATCAGGGATCAAGTAGTAAGTAATTTGAGTGAGGATGTCAAGTATTACCAGGTCGTCATCTTCTGGTGGTATCCCAGTGTCAAAGCCATCACGAAGCCTTCTATTCTCCTCCTCCAAAAGAGCAGAACGTTCTTGCATAAAGTGCAAGTCTGATCTCATTGATTTCAGTTCTCGAGCTAACGTAGCTGCTTTGGACGCCATGGAAATCGCAAGCTTCACAGAGATTAATAATGTCAAGTTAGCTTGTGAACACAAATGCAAAAGTAACTATAATGTAACACCAAAAAGAATAAAATGAGAGAGACGGGTACCAACATTTTTGGCTTTCTTGAACTTCCCAATATGTTTCAAGACCTGCCCATTTTCTTTTTTGGTATCATCATCTTGTTGTGAATCCTCTGAGCATTCGTCCAATTTCCTCTTCAATCCTTTGTTTCCTTCTTCAGTCTCTTCTTTTTCTTCGTCTCCCTCATGTTTACCTTCCTTTGATTGGTTTTCTTGATTTGCCTTCTCCATTGTGCAATGAAGTATATCTGTCAATGTGGGTGGTTTTGCTAGATCCCTTGCTCCCTGTATGAAAATTACAGGATCAATAACTCGATGTATGCACGCGCAAACACAGTTTCAACTTGTATGCTTTCGTTTTCAACTATATTATGCAGTGCATTTACTCCCAAATACTCTTCTTAAGCTTCAAGTTCAACAAAATATAGTCGTTATGACTTATGTATGCCTCAAAACGTTATATTCCAGAAGTGTAGGAGTATTTATGAGCAACATCTTCTTCTAACCCCATCTAGCAATTATTAATGATTAGCAAGCACAATGCTGTGTAAAGGAACCTCAAATTTACAAATCAAAACTTCTTTTTGACTAATCATATCTTCCTTAAAACAACAAGTCTTTGAAAAATCACACCACTAATCCTATATGTACTACATATATGCATATACACTGATTTTAAATCCATAATTTGCCTCAAAGTTACAATTGTAAAGCTGTTATGCTGTATCTATGAGCAAATAGCTAAATGATAATTGACAAACAAGATAGGTGCTTCTTTTAATCCCATTATTTATGATTGCAACAACACCAGCATACCTAGTATAGTCACGCAAAGTGGGCTTTGGGGAGGGTAGAGTGTACACGGACCTTACCTCTACCTCGGAGGTAAGAGAGGCTGTTTCCGATAGACCCTTGACTCATGAAAAACAGTCCAAAGCAAGTCCAGAAAAGGAGTAATGGAAGTGAAAGCACATCAAGACATTCTAAACAGTAACTAAAACAAAATAGTAATGCTTCGACTACTAGAATTGATTGATATTGAGACAACACTGATAATCGAAGTACAAGAAACAACAAATAGTAACAGAAATCAAAGGATACAAAACTAAAGGAACAATACTACGACCACTAGAATTGACTGATATTGAGACAACACACTACCTACTAATTTACTACCCTAATCCATGTCCTTCATTTATGATAAACAGACACAAATGCTCATCCAAATTAAGGTACAAAAACTCAATTTTACAAACCAAAAATTCATTTTAACAAATCACATCTTTCTCAAAAAGGAAAGCATTTGAAAAATCATAGATTTAATCCTATATGAGCTTTAATCAAGCATTAAAACAAGGGATACCTGAAGAGCATTTTCCAGATTGTCAGATAACAGTGAAAGAGAGGAAGAAACTGAATCAAATCCTCTTAGTAAAAGCATAGCATCCTCCTTCATCCTCTTCGATCGATCCTCTGCTCCATCTAGCTGCTACAAACCATTTCACACACAAAATTAAACAAAAATTGACACCCAAAAACAAATATTACTACAACAAGGAACACAGTATTATTCCACAAAGTGGGGTCTAGGGAGGGTAGAGAGACTTTTTCCAATAGACCTCAGCTCAAGTTAAACCAGTCCAAAGCAGTCACAAAAAAGAAGTAACCGAAGTACAAGAAACAACACATAATAACAACAATAGACAGACAACAACAAAGCAAAAACTATAACAAAACAATACGACAATCGAGGCACAAGGAACAGCATACAGTAATAGAAATCAAAGTACAATAAAGATACCCAAAATCAAATCTTGATAAATAATTTAAGTTCAATTTACCTTTTGAGCAGGGTTTTGATTTTCGCGATTTTCAAGAAGAGTATCTACCCTACTGCGAAGATTACTCCAGAATCGTTTATCTGATGATGGGCTGTAAATTGTTGAAGATCCCATCAAGCTTGGTGAACCCTGAAATGGTGGAAAAATTCAATTTTTATAAAAAACAAATCTAAAGCTGCAATCTTTAAATGTTGGGTTTTTAAGAAAAAATCTGTTCAAGAAAGTAGAAAAACTATTTCCGATAGACGAAAAAGACTACAGTAACAACAGTCATGAACAACAACAGCAAGAAAATACAATAATCGAGGCTAAAGAATCAACAGAATTTGTGATGCTGAAGAATTAACAGAAAAACAAATCTAAAGTTGCAATCTTTAATGAATAAAGTACCTTGTTAAGGGAAGCAGGTGATGAAGATTCTACTGAGATTGTCATTTGAGCTTTCTGGATATGGAGAGAGAGAGAAAGTAAAGTTTTAGAGAGAGAAAGGGGAGAAAGTTGAATATGTAACGGCTAGTTTTGGAGAAGCTGATGAGGTTGTCTTTAAATAGGAGTGTATACAGACACCAACGTTATAAATAGCACAAAGCTGTCTTGCCTTTGCATTTATTGTTGACTTGTTTTGTAAGGGTTGTTTGGTACATGGTGGGATGCTTTTTTTTTGGTCTTCTATATGGTGTTTGCTATTTATATTTGAGTTCGATTAATTCAGATTCGTGTCGTGTAGGGCTTTATTCGGGGAAAATGCTTCCTATCAGAGGTTTTTCCATACTCAAAATTCGGACACGAGATTTATGATTAAAGAAGGAGCAACTCAACTCACTGTATCACATTTTTTGTTGGTGGTGGATATCTTATGATTAAGTTTGATATTAGATCTATATTATGTTTGGTATAAGTTTTTACCGTCTATCAAACATGATATAAATCTAATACTAATTTTAGTCTTGAGATATTATCCCGTTTAAAGTGAGATAAAATAATAGACACTTGAACTACATGTTTGGTCTAATTCAACTTGAATTTAAGATTTTGCGTGTGTTTTTAAGTGTTTATTACGTAAATAAATTAAAAAACAACATATATGATAATATACCTAATGTATTGTTACGAGTGGAGTCTGAGAGTAGGATGTACACATAACTTACCTATATATTTTTGGGTTGAATATGTTATTTATGAGAAACTCTCAACTCGAAAGAAAGTAAAAGAATTCAAAGCATAATAGCAAGACAAGATAAACAAACGTAGAAAAAGAATAACAAGAGATAGTAATATACATCCTAGAAAAGGAAGCTAAAAATTACTAAACCACTTAAAATATGTCCTATTAGTTTCCATATGCAAATCTAAGATTTGAAATTTAAGAATTTTGAAGAATTTGAAAACTTGACCAAAAGGACAACAAGATACTCTATTAGTGGGTTCCCAAATCCCTTTTTTTATATACTTACTGAATTTTTAATACAAATATAAGAATCGTACAAAAATTATTGAGTTCCTAAAAATCCTCATTATATATGCTTAATCCGCCCATATACCTCTCTATCAAACTTTATGACATTTTTGTTTTTCGAAAGTTAAACAAGAAATTTTTTTATGCGATTGTTCTGCATGTCTTATAAATTGTTAATTATTGTAATTTATTATATATTTTTAATATATAAATTAGTATTCCAATTATTTTTAAAGATTATATTTCCAAAATATATGATAAAATAAAAAAAATCCAAACCCCCGCACTCTTTGCCGCTTCACTGTTAAATCCTAAACAACTTTAGGGTCTAAGAGAACTTTCATAAATTTCTCTATACTCCCATTTAGGTCTCAATTTTTCTTCTAAAAAGCTCAGCAAGATTCAATTTTTTCATCACAAATCAAGAAAATTAGCAAACCCCAGAAGATGAAATTCCAATTAGAAGATGTAACAATCTATTTTCCATATGATAACATATATCCAGAACAATATCAGTACATGTTAGAACTCAAAAGAGCTTTAGATGCAAAAGGGCATTGTCTTCTTGAAATGCCTACAGGAACTGGTAAAACAATTGCTTTACTTTCTTTAATTACAAGTTACAGACTTTCAAAACCATCAAATCCAATTAAGCTTCTTTATTGTACAAGAACTGTACATGAAATGGAGAAAACATTAGCTGAGCTTAAATTGTTGTATAATTATCAGTTGCAGCATTTTGGGCCGGGGGCTCGAATGCTGGCAATTGGGTTGTCATCAAGAAAGAATTTGTGTGTAAACCCATCTGTGGTTTCTGCTGAGAATAGGGATTCTGTTGATGCTGGATGTAGGAAACTTACTGCTAGTTGGGTTAGAGCAATTGCTGTTGAAAATCCAAATATTCCTACTTGTTCCTTTTATGAGAATTATGATGCTGCTGATAAGGCTGGTACTTCAACTTTGCCTGCTGGTGTTTATACTCTGCAGGTATATCTCTCACCCTTCAATCAATGTATGATTAACTATGCCTCGATCCCAAATTAGTTGGAGTTAGCTATATGAATGTGGTTCATTATTTCTATGCTTCAAATGGCTATAGTAAAGTGAAAGATACCATTTTTGGCTTGCGTCGCGGGAAATAAATTGGTTATTCTTGACATTGCTTGTGGAGGGTACAACGACATCGGTTATATATTTTAGGTATTATACTTAAACAAACACTCAAGCTTTGCTTTGAGAGTGCACATTTAGACACCTCAACTTGGTCTCAACTGACAACTAAATACTCCAACTTGTCTCCTTTGTGTCTCGTGGACACCTGATGTTGACGTGATACATAAATTTTGGAGGTGTCTAGATGATCATTTTGTAAGTTGGAGTGTTCAACTGACACAGTGGGGACGAGTTGAGGTGTCTAGATGTGGATACTCAAAGTTGGAGTGCTTACTTAGTTTGAGTGCCTGTGTATGTATTATGCCTAATATCTAATGTGGTTGGAGAAGGGGTTATAGTGAAACAATTTATTTTGCAGTGGTGAAGAGTTTTTTTTTTCTTTTTTTGCATTCTATGTTCTAAAGGCTGTTTCTTGACTAAAACTTTTACTGACATGATTAAGTCGAGTTTCCTTGTTTATATTTTTTTGTTAAAGTGGTGGACTAGTTTGCGTATTAACTATCCTTGATCGCAAATTAGTTGGAGTTGCTATATGAATCTGGTTCATAGTTAGACTATTTTTATGCTTCTTCTGGTTATAGTAAGTGGACACATTTTTTGCTTGCACCCACGAGGAAATAAATTGGTTATTCTTGACATTGCTTTTGTGGAGGATACAATGACATCTGTTATATCTAATCTAATTTAATTTGAGAAGGAATTATAGAGAAACACTTGAATTTTCAGTGGCGAAAAGATATATGACTTATTTAATTCACTGCATTGATTCTTGACTAGAACTCTTACTGTCATTCTTGAGTCAATGTATACTTAGCTATGTCTCTTTCCCAATTTTGTTGGAGTTTGCTATTTGAATCCCTGCTCATATTAGACTATGTTTATGCTTTAGCTCACATAGGCGGAGTTAAGTGAAAGACACATTTTTGCTTGCACCCGTGGGGAAATAAATTGGTTATTCCTGGCATTGCATTTGTGGAGTATGCAGTAACATCTGTTTATATTTTTCTGTTAAAGTGGGTGGTGCATATGTTCCTGTAAGATGGTTAAAATGAGAATCAGGTATAAAGAAGACCTTAAGTTTGC